>OZ020118.1:36015366-36615366 GCA_963971155.1 Anthrax anthrax | reverse complement strand
AAAAAAAAAATGTAAAAAGCTTATGGACTATGGTTCATTTAAGGGCTATTCCTGATGTGGTATTACAATGGGCCGTTTTGGCCTAAGTGTGCTTGCTTGGGAGTGAGCAGGCAGCCACCTCTACCTACCTACCTATGGTTCGTTTATTGAAGATAGCCAATTGTTGTGGTTAATTGTACTTGTTTGTATTCTTTTGCATTCAATTTGCATAAATCCATCCTTTTCTCTCCTTACACCAGTTTTACCAGATTGCTAGTTTACTACTGCGTTTTATAAACGAAAACAACAACAACCACACGGGATCAAACATAAATCATAAACACTAATGACGTAATTTTCATACCTTGTATGATTTAACCCGTGCCTATTTTTAAAAAACACACTATAAACATCTAAATTATTATATTGTAAAATGTATTTGTTATTCAGTCATATCATTAAAAATTCATAAAAGAAAATTTTATTATTATTGTAATATTTTTTTTTTTCCGCTAAAATGTGGTATAAAAACTTGAATTATTTTTTTTATTTTTTTGTTGCATGAGTTCAAAGCCCTTTGTCTCTATAAGTTGACAATATGTAATACTGAAAGTAATACAGACATTCATATCATACAGACATCCCAGACTTTATTTTTTCATACTAAGTACGTACACATTATAAAGAAAATCAAATATTAAACGTGACCAAAATTATTTTTACATGTTTTTGTTTTTTACTGCTCATGCATACGTTTTATGCACAAATTTTGTAAATTTTCTTCAAATAAAACGTTACATGAAAACTTTGTTAATATTTTCAAAAAAAAAAAAAAAAAAAAAAAAAAATCTTAGATAATTTCTTTTTGAATTTCGAAATTTATGAATTTTTTTTAAATTCAAAATGTATAAAACATGAAAATATTTATATTGTTGTTGCAAAACAAAAAAAAAAACAAAGAAAATGCAAATTTTTCCAAAAGAAAATTAAATTTTCACTAATGAGACTTTTATGTTTTTAATTACTTGATTTCTTGAATTTTTTATAGACAATGTCTTTAGTATAGAAAAAAATATTTTATTGTTAATTTCTTTTTTTTTTTTGTAAATATGTACATTAAAGAGAGTATTATGAGAATTATATAATATAATTTTGGCTATAGAAGAGTGAGTGATAATGTGCAAAAAAATATTTTAAAATGGGTTAAATGTGAAAAATTTGCCAAAAAAAAATTAAATTTGTATATAACCAGTTAAATTATTAGGTACTTAAATGGTCTAGACGTTTGGCTCGTTTAGTCGACCAATTTGTGGTTTTAATTGATATACCTAGCCGCAATTTTTGCAACTACATGCATACGTCTATGAGTATAAAATTTTGCTATTTTGGTTGTAACGAAGTTTATAAATATTTTAATTCAAATTTCAAGAAAATAAAGTAGATAGTACCTAACATGTAATTTATGTGAAATTTTAAAATTTTCACAATTTGAAGAAAATAAACCATAACAAACAATTAATGATTAAGGCTATGCAATGCAATCTCTTTTTCAGTCCTGTGACCATTCCATTTTCCTCAAGTCTTTCATGACATTATCCCACTGATCTGTTTCCTTGTGAACGGATCATCGTTACTTTCCGAGTTACTCTATTTACCTCCATTCTCCATACGTGGCCTCCACAGCTAAACGCTGTAAAAACCAAAAAACAAAGGAAGACAACAATAAAATTTTCCTACCAATTTGAAATTATAAATACTCTCACTTTTAGCTCAATTTAGCCATAAATCACTCATGGTCTTAATTTTACCTTATTATTGTTTTTTTCTTTTTTCTTTCTCTATTCTCAAATATTATTTTATGTAGTATTACCAGGTATTACAGATTCATTAATCTAAAAATGTAGAATATACAATAATAAATAAATAAGTATTTGTATAAATTTATTTCAAGGTATACTGATTATTAGGTTTTGACCTTTTTCTGCCTTTTGAATTACAAATTTATTTATTATCTTCATACCACATTACATAAATACATCTTTCAAAACACAGTTATATCAAATTTTAAAACAATTTTTTTTTTTTGTTTTGTTCCTTAAGAATAAATCAAGTAAAATAAAAAAAATTAAAAAAATAAGAAGAAATGTTTTTCTTAGGCGTGTTTCATATTGAAGAGCGATGAGCGATTAATAAACATAGCTTGAACAATGTCTTTTAATGCATTCATTCAAATTGATTAGCAATAACGATGAGCGATAAACGATATCGCTGAACGTTGGTTTTACAACCAAATTTGTTTTGGATGTGAGCGACAACAATAAGCTATGGTAATTAATTTCAAAGATGAAATCCAATTTATTTTTTATTTTTTATTTAATCTGATTTTTAACGCTGAATTTTCAATTAAAAATAGTTTGCGAAGTGTTTTATACAACATTTTAACGTCACTTAGCTTGATAAGTTCAGTATGAAATATATATCGCTCACCGCTAAACCGCTCATCGCTTACCGCTCATCGCTAAACCGCTCATCGCTCACCGCTTACCGCTCATTTCTCTTCAATATGAAATAGGCCTTAGTCTTCGTTTTAGGAAGGTATTACAATTTACAATTTTACAAGCGACTATACAAGCGGTAGTTTTATTAAAAAAAATCGATTTTTATTTTTAAAAGTAAAAATTGTACATATAAAGTTAAAGTATAGAATTTGTTTTTTTTTTTACCCTTTTATACATCTTTTATTTTTCAAATTTTTTTTTTTTTTTTTTGCACTACATCCACAAAGAAATATTTTTTGTAAATATATAAATAAAAATGAAAACAAAAATACAAAAGCAAAAAAAAAAAAAAAATAAACGTTAAATCATGTTTATTTAGGTTTTTAACCAACGTAAACAAAAATCATTTTTTAAGGAATAATTTTTTTTTTCTTCTTTTTGTTCATATTTTGTTCGTATTGAATCCATATAAAAAAAATAAAAAAAAATAAAAGAAAATCGAATATACAATAATACGAATAAAAGGATTTATTTTATTTGCTGTTATTTAATATTTATAACAGTGAAACCGCAATATATTAGATCTTGTAGCGTAAAAATGAATAAAAAATTATATTCAGTAAAGTAAAATACATGAAAAAAAATATCAGAAGACATGAATGGTGGTGGGTGTATTTAATTTTTTTTTCAAATCTGAAATATATTTTATTTACAATTTTTCAATACAATTCAGTACAAATTAAATAAATTCAATATAATTTTCTATTTTTTAAATTTTAAAATTTGAAAGGAAATGATTTGGTTTTTCTTTCGACAAAAAGGTCCTGGCGGGTGGCGATTGACGAAGAGGATTGGCAGTTATTATGGTCCATTCCCCTTCCTTTTAATAAATGAAAAAATTAATTGTTTTTTTTTTTCCAAAAGAAAAAAAAAAAGAAAGAGGAATGGTAACAATGATAAAAAATAATTTTTATTATTATTCGTTATCCTTATAAAATGGATTCCTAATCTTTACATGGATTGACAATTAATGCAAGAAACCAAAACAAAATTAAAAAAATAAAATTCGAGTTTTACGTACATCCTAGAAAACAAATTTCTTTGAATAATTTTCAAACAAAATAAATTTAAATTTTGTACAAAGGACAATATGAAAATTTTAGGTCTAATGAATTGTTATAACAACACACACGTGCGTCATTATAAAAGATACATCTGAGAGAGAATTTAATTTATCCAAAATAAATTTAATATTTACATATTTTCTATATATTCATGATAAATAGTAAAAGTTAAACAAAACTATAAGTTTTTCAAATATTGTATTCAAGGAAACTGCAAAAAAAAGGATATCTTGTTAGTTTTGATTATTTCAAAATTTTATACACGTATATATATGGAGAATGTGTTGAAAAATGTTTACAAATAATAAAAATATCTTCAGGATACACGCATTTTGCTCATTATATTGACGTAATTAACTTCGCATATATACTTAATTAGGTTCCTATGGTTCATACTAGTACTTAAGGACACGTTCGTTAGATATTTGAAAAAAATAAAAAATAAAAATAAAATAAAATACAGAAAAGAAAATATAAAACAGCAAAGAAAATCTTAATACGAAATAAAAGTTTTATAAAAAACACAAAATTAAATAGAATCTTATTAAATGATTATAAATAACAAAATCAAGGTTTTTAGGCTGCGAAGAAATATCAAAATTTGTTGAAACCTGGGAAACCAAGAGAAAAATTTTTTTTTTTTATATATATATGCGATATGATGTATATTATCTAGAAATTTAATTCAAATAAATTTATATTTACGTTAAATTCTTGTGAATTTTTTGATTCTAATAAGTAAAATTACTTTCTTATCCCACTCTTAATACATAAATAATAATAATAATAAAAAAAAATAAAAATTCTTAATTAATTAGATTTTATATAAGTAAATATGATGAAAATATAAAAAAAATATTTAAAAACAAAAATCTCTATTCTACGTCAATGATATTAAATGGAAAAAAAAATTTATACTCTGTCTACTAATATTATGGCATTTAAGGTCTTATAGAGATTACTTAAAGTGGTACCATTTTACATCGCTATGTATTGATATTCAATAAATTCATCTGATATAAGATAAAGGCTCTGTGAATTGAGGTAAAACTGCTCATGAAATGGTCTAATTAGAAATTATAAGAGAAGAAAAAAGACATATGTACTCCCATAAGACCTTAAATGCACAATATATTAATGGACAGAGTATATTTATTATTATTTGTATAATAACCAGTATTTTTAAATAAAAATAAGTAAACCCGAAAATTAAATGAAATTATCAAATGCGTATTAAATTTTTATTTTATGAATCAAAAGATATTCCTTTTTTTAATTTTCTTTATTTTTTTTTTTCCAATTTCCTAATTAAATGATTTCTTAATCAAATTACAGATAAAACAAACATAAAAATGTTAACTTTCACGAATGTATTTGTATTTATAATTTATCGTTCAGAAATCTACATAACATATAAACGAACATTTAGATGTATAGAATTTGTTTTATGCCCAATTTCTTCATACATATCTGCAGTATGAAGCTATGTATCTTGAAGATAAAGTCATCTGGGAGATATCTTTTAGATTGGGTTTCTTCAAATAACTTGATGATTAATTATCTTCAGGATAGAAATACTTTCCACAGCCATTAAAAAAATTACATGAAGCTAACTTCAAGTGTAATTAAAAAAATAATTTTCGTGTAATTTACAAAAATAAACTTTTAAACCCGTCAAAATTTTTTTAAATTGGTTATCTCAAGTATCGAGTGACGCACTGTAGTCGAGATATCTATCAGCTTAAAGATATCCCGAATCTCAACCACCGATTAACTTTATCTTGAAGATAAGTCTTAACTATAGAAGTGAAGAAAATCAAATCTTCGTTTTATCTTCAAGATACGTTTGATTTCAAGATATCTTGAAGTGAAGAAATCTAGCATTAATCAAAAAAACTTTATAAGTAAAACTCTCAATCCTCTAAAGATACATATATTTAACAAAAACTTGTAGAATATTTGAAATATTCATTGTAGAGATATTCATTGAATTAATTAATTGCTTTAATAAATGAAATATTTGAAAATAACAAAATAATGAAAAATTATTACACTATTATATGAAGTTTTCAATTGTTTTATAACTTTTTGTAACTGAAAACTATTTAAAATTTTTGGATTAATAAATATTTCACTTATAAATTCGAAAATTTCATTTTTCTTTTTTCAATAATTCTTAAAAGACAAAATCTGTATGTACACATGTAGTGAAGGTGGACATATCCATACATATTAAAAACAATTGTATACATAAGATATATATACATTCGTAGTCTTTGACTTACTTCTTCATTTCATTTGTTTATTTGAAAAAAAAAAAAAAATTTTTTTTTTTTTTTTAACAATCTTAAGAACTTTTGTAATAAAACTTTAAATCAATTTCAATTAAATTTCAAAATTATTGTTCTATTCATTTAAAGGCTTTAATAAATAGATTGTTTATATTAGGAAAATTTTCTGGTATTAAATTAATGGATTATAATTTTCTGAAAATTTACATATTTGTCCTGTATATATGTATAATAAAACATTCAAAATTGATACATATATTCACATTTGAATATACAAATATTTAATTTATAAATTTTCATTTATTACAGGAATTCAATTAAATTCAAAAATTTCTAATTATTGAATTTAAATTCATCAAAAGGATTATTATATTTAATGTGCTATAGTTCTAGTATAAGAGAAAACAAGAAGTGAATATAATAAGAAGGCAAAAAAGGATAAACGAAAATTTAAAATTCAAAGAAATCATTATTAAAATGATGTTGGTTTTCACAATTGTATGAAATTTAAAATTTCAAGGATTTCGGTTTTTTTTTTTTTTTTTGCATTGAATTACAAATTTCTAATCCTTGATTTGATAAATTTTTTTTTCTCTAGCATGTTTCATTTTTATTTTTGTAACATTGAATTTTTCTTTGCTATTTTCTTCTCTTCGTAATTTGTTTGTACATTTTAATATTACCATCATTAATCTTTGACTATTGACAACTGTTCTACTAACATGATAAAAAATGTTTGAAAAAAATCAAGGAAAACATCTTTCATCAGGAAAATTCTTAAATCAAAACATTAGCCAAATAAAAATGCAAATTGTATAAAAGAAAAAAATTTAGTCCTGTATGCTTTCATTTATACGAAAATTCCCGAAATAAAATCCATTATTGATTTACAGGAAAAAAAATTTTTTTTTTTTTTTTTCTTTGATTTGTTAGTTAAAGACATTGTAAATAAGTTAATAAAAATCGAAATGATAAATTATATAAAAGTTAAAAAAAAAAAAAAAAAAAAATCGTAAAATGAGAAAATAAAAATATTTTTTCCTTCTAGAATTTAATGAACCAAAAATTTTTCTTTTAACCTTTAATGAGTATAAATAATAAATTATGAACTTAGATCGATACTTTAAAATTACAAAGAAGATAATTTGAAAATCAAATTTTAAATTGATCTGTTGAAATCAATTTTTTGAAAATTCAGTTTTAAAAACTTTATCAGCTTTTTTTTTTGTTTTTTTTTTGAGGATGACAAAGCAATTAAATAAACAAAATATTCAAATGTTTCATTATCTTTTCTTCTTGTTCTTCTAAATGGCTCTACACCATTTGCCAAGGTCTTGGCCTCTAACAGACAGTTCTATCACTGGTCCACGGTCCTTAGATTTCGATGACCAGTTCTGAATTTCAAACTTCATTCCATTATCGTTTATATACATAAATTTCATTAGAAGTTCTTATATTAGCGAAAATTCAAATTTCCTTTTTACATTCAAATGTAATAAAAAGGTTGCATGTAATGACAATTCAAATATATACATACATAAAATGTATTTGAGTGCATTGGAAACAAATGGGTATGGGTTTTTATCAAAATTATCCTTATCTTTCTTAAAATTGAACATCTAAAGAAAATTATTCGAATTTTAATTAAAATTCTTAAAATTCACAATGTCACGATATAAAAATGAGATATTAAGATACAATATGCAACGTAAATGTATGTAACTCATCAATTTCATCGTCATTATAAATTTAAATTAATTCAGTTATAATTAAATTATCACTTGTTACGATAAAATCATTATATTGCATCGAAAGATTTTCACGTGAATTATAATAATACAATTTAAGAAACAACAACAAAAGGAAAAATAAAATATTTAAATGAAAATAATGTTAACTACATACAGTTCAATTTGAATTTTAATTTTCCTGAAATAGGAAAATTCAAATTAAATTGCACTATGAAATTAAAAATAAAATTTAATTAAATTTTTAATAAACAAAAAAAAAAAAAAAAAGCAAAAAAAAATCAGATAGTTATAATTTTCTCTGTATTATCAAGGACATAATTATCTCGAATCGGATGGTAATAAATATACGCTTAATACTTCGACATTAAAATTCACACTTATTGTATAATTATATTTTTTGCCTTTTTTAAATATACACGTGTCCTTTTGTACATGCAATTTAATCATCAACTGTCGTATAATAATTTAACAATGGCAAAAGCATAGCAAATAAAATTATAATGAGCTAAAAACATTTTAATGAGTCGTTTGTTTTTTTTTTTTATTTCTGCACAAAAAAATTTTTTTTTTTTGAAACGATCATACGCGTATAAATAGGTTTTTTTTAAATATAATCGTCAATTTGTGATAAAAGCTTTTGCAAACTATCATATTTCATTTTATGTTTTACGTTTTGTTGTGTACGTGTTGAATCATTTTGTAAATCATTTTTCCATTTACTAAAAAAAAAAAATTATTTTAATACATTTAACTTTCTGAAAAATTTCAATATGGATATAACAGTAAAAAAAAAAGATACACACGTATAAAAATGCATTCATGGGTACTTTCATGAATGCATTGTTGACGTGTGTCAACGAACCGAAGGCGCTGGTATTGTAATCTGAATCATGTACCCTTTGATTAAAATAAATGAAGACAATTCACCATTTTTAAGTAAACACCTTGAGTGGATATAAATGGATACGAATATCTTCTATCAATAAATAAATTATGCTGAATGTCTTCATACCTGTAGTTAGCTATCTTGAAGATAAAATTAACCAGGAGATATCTTCTAGATTGGTCTACTTCAGTAAACTTGATGATTAACTATCTTCAGGATAGAAACCAACAGCCCTTAAAAAAATTACATGAAGCCAACTTCATGTGTAATTTAAAAATAATTTACGTGTAATTTACAAAAACAAACTTTTAAACCCGTCAAAATTTTTTTAAATTGGTTATCTCAAGTATCGAGTGGCGCACTGTAGTCGAGATATCTATCAGCTTAAAGATATCCCGAATCTCAACCACCTGTTAACTTTATCTTGAAGATAAGTTTTAATTAGAAGTGAAGAAAATCAAATCTTCGTTTTATCTTCAAGATACGTTTAACTTCAAGATATTTTGAAGTGAAGAAATCCAGCATTAAATTGATAATTATTATATTTAAGACAAAATGAAATAATTAAAATAATTGAAATGCTTAAATTTTTGAAAAACACAATAATATCCTTTTAAGTAAAAAATTACAGGAAATCAATCTTCATCAGAGGTAAAAATGAAAACATCTCACATACTATATGTCTATATTGTCTGATAAAAAAAGAAAAAAAAAGGTAAACATAAGAAAAAACACATTTTATCGAATTAAAACTTCATTTTTAATTTATTAAATGCATTTTAATTAAATTTGAAATTTTTTTTTTTATTTTTCTCATTGCATTGTTTTGAAACTGTTATATATAATTCTTACCTAAAATCAATTTTTTTTTTTTTTTTTTAATTTTAATGTGTGTATGCGATCACACACACACACAATACACAAAAAATTAAGGTTTTTTTTGTTTTTATTTTTTATTAATTATTTTTAATTAATTTCTTTTTTTTTTTTTTAAATTTTTTTTTTTATTTTTCAATTTGTTCCTAAAATTCATTTCACTATAATTTTATATTATTTTTTCTTTCTACGATTTTCTTTTCATAATTATTATAATACGTATCAAATTCATATTTTTTACAGACATATCAATCATTCTAAAACTCAGTTCTTTTTGTTTTATAAATTTTTTTTTTATGTATTAATTTTATTTTTTTTTTTTTTGGTTAATTATTTTTTATTTATTTAATGAACTATTATTCTTGTATATACTATAATGTAATGTATAACTTCTCTGGTAATCTTAATAAATAGTTTTGATTATTAGTTGTGTTTTTTTTTTTTATGTTTTTTGTTTTTTAATGTTCACATTAATTTTCCATAAATAATAAACAATTAAACTGTTTTTTTGATTAAATATTTATGTATGTATGCATGTAATGTGAATTATTTAATTACATTAATTATTGTATGATGCGATAATTTCTATACATTGTATTTCATAGCATAAATTTAAATTCAAAAACGTTACACTATCGAAAAATTAATCAAAATGTGTAGTATTGAATTTATTGTGTTGATTGGAATGTGTAATTGCAAATAATCAAAAAAAACAAAAAATTCAAAAAAGGATATGAAGGACGAAATTTGATTTTTATTTAAAAAAAAAAACAAAAAAAAAAAAGAGAAATTTAAAAAAAAATAAAATTTAAAAAGAGAAAATGATTTAATTTAATCCACCTAAACCTCCCACCTCCCCTCTGCACTTACCTTCACCTCTTGCCAAAAAAAATGAGAAATTCAATAAAAAAATAAAATTAAAAAAAAAATAAAATGATTCTATATTTAACCCACCCAAACCCCCCACTTCCCTTCTGCAATTTAAACCCCCCCCCCCCTTTCATTTTCGAAACATCGTTATTAAAACCAAAAATAATGAACATACATATTTTTTAAATTATAGTACACTAATGAAAGTTATTAACAAACAGTTAAAGAAGTATCATAAAGTTTATACGAGTATTTATGTAATTATAAAACTGCAAGAAGCGACTTAGCAAAAACAAAAAAAAAAAAAAAGGATATTTATGCGCACGATTTTAAATTTTATAATTATTTTCACCACTTTGGTATGAGTTTTCCATACTTACACATTATATTATAATTACCTGTAAGATTTTTATTAAAAAATATTTTTCCATACCAAACTTATCTTTTTAAAGTGGTTCTGTTCATATTTTTCTTTCATTTTTTCTTTGTTCCTTTTTGTTTTTTCCAACAAACATTGATAAATTAAATTATTATTTTTTTTTTTTTAATAATTAAAACTTGTTGAAATTGTGTACATGGTTGATATATACATAAATAACCAGAATAATAGAAAAAGTTGTTGTTTAAAAAAAAAAAAAAAAAAATTCACTTAAAAATTTAAAATATAAATAATAACATTTTTTTTTTTTTGTTCTTTCAATTTTATTAATTTTTTTTTTTTTTATTAATTTTTTTTTTATTTTTTTATTTTAATTTGAATTCATTGTGTATTAAATGTAGAGATTAAATAATAATTAAATAATATAATAATATTTTTATTTAAAATTGTAAACATGTGTAATTATATGTATAATAAATTAATGATATATAGTATAATAAATTTTAAAATGTTTATCTAACAATTTAATTAATTTTTGTTTTTTGTTCATAAATTTGTTTATTGAATTTTTTTTTATTTATTTGTTTTTATTTGTTTTTGTTTTTTATCCCGTATATATGGTATATGTAAATATAAATAATTAAAATTACAAATACATAATAATAATTTTTTAATTAATGTAAATTTTAATTAACATTAATTGATAAAACTATAATTTATATTTGTATACATTTTTAAATATGATATATTTTTTTTAATATTTTGTTTTTTTTGTTTTCTGTTTTATAAAGACATCACTTATTTTATTTTCTTTCATTTTTTTTTTTTAATTTTAATAAAGCTTTGCACATATGTATCTATATGTAATAGAATTTAAAAAAAATAAAATAAAATAAAATAAAATAAAAAGTAATAACAACTTAGAAAATCGTTTTGTTTTTTTTTTTATATTTTTTTTATTTTAAAGATTTTAATTTTAAAAAATATACAAATATCTTTATTATATCAATTTATTTTATATATTATATGAAATTTATATGTACATAATTAATTTAATGTACATATTATAATAAATCTTCATTTGACTAAATACAATTCATTGTGTATATTGTTTTGAAAACAATTTTAAAATTAATTTCATAATTTTTAAATAAAACAAATAACCATTACCAATAATAACCGTTTAATAAATTGTATTAGTATAAGGACTTAGTCTTAGATTTTTATATATGAGATTATTAGTCCTTAATAATGACTTAGTAAACAGGTTATTGGAGTAAGGTCCAATGGAAATTATTCTACACATATTTAACATATATTGTTTATTATTGAGAAATTTCAATTATTTCTTTCTCTAATGTCAACGGGTGAAGGAAGTGAGGCGTATATCAGGTACCGTGCAACCTCATATACGTCTCACTTTCTTCATCCGGTGTCTCATATAAGACAATTTTTCTTTTGTGTCTTTTTTAATTGTTTCATAGTTGAAAACTGCCTAATTCAATTTTTTATAATATGTATCAATTATTTTAACTTTTTTATTTATCGAAATATTCGTTATATCAGGTTTTTGAATACAATAAAAAAATTTTTTTTAAGGATCATAAATTTTTGAGAATTTTACGTAATACGAATATTATTGCTTTTTTAATTATTACAATATTTAAATATTTTATGTGATGTATATGCAAAAGGATAATAATGTTTATTTTAGAAAGAAATAATTAAAAATAAAATAAATTTATTTTAATGGCAATTTTCGTAATCAAACAGTAAAATTTAGAGCCTACTTAACGTAAATATTATACATGATTTTCAATATTTCAGAATGTTCAAGGATGTTTAAAAAACTTATACTCTGTCTCTACTAATTTGATGGAGTTAAGGCCTTATGGAAATATACATAAATGTCTTGTTTCTTCTCTCACAATTTGTAATAAAATCATCTCACGAGCAGTATTACCACAATCTCTAAAGTTATCATATGAGATTAATACTTTTAATATCAATATACAGCGACATGAAGTGATATTACTTTATATCAATTTTCATAAAACTTTAACTGTACCGAATTAGTAGACAGAGTATAACTCTTTTAATATATTCTCATATCTTATTTAATTTTTCTGTTTTCATTCAAATATAATGTAAAAAAATATTTTTTCATATCTTAAAAATAAAATATGTTGATTATCTTATCAGAGTTTATAAGGGATTGATACCCCTTGATATCTTGTTTTCCCTTCATGTTTTATATTTTTCCTTCTACTTCATTTCACGCATATAAAAACTTAAAAAACGAACATTTTAAATACTAATAATATTAATACCATCAAAAAGAACGATATAAAATAAACAAGAGAAAGAAAGAAAAATAAAACTTTTTTTTTTTTTTTTTTTTTTATAGAATACATAAAAATTTTTAATACCTGTAGACATTTTTAATATCTGTATAATGCTTGATATACGTATCTCATATTACAATTACATGAGATATTATATAACGTAGTAATATTAAAATATTTTTCTCATAAACTTAATGAAGTCAAAAACTTTAATCTCTTTCATTTTTTTTTTGTTTTTTTTTTTAAACTTTATTTCCTTTTTATTTTTGAATTAAAACAAAGTTTAGTTTATTTATGAATTTTTTAACGATCATTTTGAATAAAATATTTAAAAAAAAAAAAAAAAATATTATTTTTTTTTATACTTTTAAAATATCTACATAATATGGTCCTGTGTGTTTCATATCCTACATGTACATTGTATTCGTATTACTAAACATGGATGTATGTATGTATATCTTCTAACAAAACTTTCAAGACTCAAAACTTTGTCAGATAAATATTTATTCTTTTTAAATTGAATCATACAAAAAAAAAACGACGATATTCAAAAGTAGAAGTAAAGATTCCTGAATACATAATGTCTTCGAAAAATTTGAACATTTTTAAAACAACATATGTTAAGGTGGTTCACATTATATTATTAATTTTATCATTGTAAGATTTTTCAGTAGATATAACGTGTATCTTACACAAACACACATAAAATTCATAAAATTGATATAATTTTAAAATTTATCATATGATACCTTGCGAAAACAGAAACAAATTTAAATTGTTTTTTTTTTTTTTTTTTTTTTTTTTTTAAATTTCATATATGTAAATTAAAATTGAAATATTGTATACATTTTTATACCGGCAATTTTTTTTTTTTTTTTTTTAAATAAACATCTGCTGACGCTTTCACTGTGTAACGTATACCTTTTCTTATCTGCGTTTTTAGTTAAAAACTTGAAACGAAAATATAAAATTTTAGAAACATAAACAAAATGTTATGAATATCCTTTCATTTATTTATGTATAAAATTACATTATAACAAACATTATAGTTTGTATATAATGTACAAGTAAATCGCTATAAACAAATATTATTGTATAAATCTGCCTATCTGTATATATAATTTGTTAGCATTTATATTATAAAAACATGTGTAGCGCGCGGTCGGAAGGGAGGTGTGCATGGGTGAGGGTGGCCCACCGGGAGGTGTGAATTTGTGGGTACATCCGTGTATACACAAAATATAACATTGTTACGCATTTTGATCTTAATTAAAATAAAATTAAGAAAACGTTTTAAAATTTTCAAATTACAATGAAACTACAAAACAACATACATACACACATCATACATGAATGTGTACATATATGCGTACATTTATGTACATATTATTTGTATACGCATGAAAATATATGCTGGCATAATATTTATTAAAACGATTAATGACTGACTGTTATACGTTTTCATTTATTTTTAATTTTTATTTTTGTTATTTCATAAAATAAAAATGAAAATTTAAACAAAAGTAAAGTTTTTAAAGAAACTTTATGTGACAAATTCACGCGTATACCATAAAGAAAAGAAAAATTATTTTAAAAACTTAAAATCCTTTTTTTTTTTTTTTTCCTTTTTTTTCTAATGAGGCAATAATATGAAATGTATTACGTACCCGCATATTTATTAGATTTATAGTAAACAATATAGGATATACATGGGTACGTGTACACGTGAAAGCATTATTTTATTTATCATGTATAAATATGATACGTAAACAGCAGATGGATTTCACATATTGTTCACCACGTACATATATTCTTGAATTTTAAACTATGTATACAGTTTCATCAAGATTTAGGTTTAGGTTTAGTCCACAAGGGTGAGATGAGGTTAAGTTGCCTCCATAGTATAAAAAGCTCTTTATGAAGTATATTGGAAGCTCTATGGCGTAAGCATTTGACGAGTTTGATCAATTGTATGGAAGTTACTATGTTAAATTGTATTTTAATAACGTTTTTCCCATATAAATTTATTTACAAACAATAAAAGCTATCAAACGACTACGTAAAAGAGCTTTCAATGACGACTATAAGAAAAAATTTAAAATACCTGTAAGAGTTTTTATACCATGGTTTAGGTTTAGGTTTAGTCCATAAGAGTGTGAGATAAGGATAAGTTAACTCGACACTGTAACTTAGAAAAGATTATTGTATCCCTCACTTATTTGTTTGTCTACATAAAGGCATTAATCCTTTTTGGCCAATTTTGGCCTAAGAAATTAAGGAAAAATTTGAATTACTTGAAAACAAATATGAGTTCTAAATTATATATATTTTTTTTTTTATGAATTTATATGTATGTATGGGTACAGATTTTTCAAATACTGTTCATTGATTTTCAAAAGGGATTCATGTTTTCACTATAATAGAATTGTTATATTAATGAGATATGAATTATATTTTTGTAAAAAAAAGATACATAAATTATTTTCGTATATAAAAATTAAATATACATAAATAATAAAAAATGATTTACATTTAATTTTGTTAAGATAAATAAATCAATTTAAAAAATGTAGTATTTCTGTTCAATTCTAAATAAAATATAATTTCGCTTTATATGATGATGACATTTTTTTTTTTTTTTTTCATTTTTATTTTCTAATTTTCCCAGGATTTTATTTTTGTTTTTTTTCTTTTTATGGTAAATAAAACCTACGAACACGTACTATAAATATACACATATTGTATAGTAATATCGATTTTTGATTAATTGCTTTGACTACCATTCAAGGACATAACGTTCATCATCCAAGTTCCATGTACATATATACATACATATACACGTACGATATATATTATTAATTTAACATTTTATGCGCATACAAAATTACATACATACACGAATACGAATTGCTGTTATACACATAAGCTTTTATATAGGCAAATACAATTTGCAATAATCGAAAACATTATTTGAATCACAAAAATGTACTTCGTGCATACATGTGATAACTAACACATTTATACGCATACAATGTGTATTCGTGTATATATTCTCTTCATCGCTACATGTGTGTATAAATGTAATTGTGAGCATATAATTGGTCATATTCAATTTTGATTTATTTTATTTGCCTGAAAATGAAATCAATGCCAGTTATAAAAATATATTGAATATATTGATGATGTATACAAGAGAGAAAAATGTCCAAATTTAAAGTGATATGTTTACATATGATACATTCATAACAATTTTTTTGATATATTTAATTAACTGATTTTATTTATGACATGTGTAGACATATTTTAATGGGGTATAATTTATATTTTCAAAAATTTATTTTAATTTCTTTATGATTTTTTTTTTATTGTATAATTTTTTTTTTTTTATTGTATATATTTAGGGTTTTTACATGAAAGGATACAAATGAAAAGACACTTTCCACTGCTTCCAGTGTGTAACGGATGAAGGAAGTGAGGCGTGTACCAGGTAGCCCATAGGTACCGTGTAGCCTCATACACGCCTCACTTCCTTCACAAAAAAAAAAAAAAAAGTTAGGCGTGTATGAGGCTATACGGTACCTATGGGCTACCTGGTACACGCCTCACTTCCTTCACCCAGTGTCTCATAAGACAATTTTTCATATGTGTCTTATAAGTGCAGTCTCATCATTTAAAATCCCCCCATTGAAATATTATCAAAATTATAATTTCCTATTAGATTTTATCTATTTTCGAAATTAAAAGAAAATTAAGATAAAGACAAATTAAAGAAAAAAAAAACAAAAAAAAATGAATATCGTATATATAATCATAAAATATAGAATTTTTAAATATTTTTAAAATTTTTTTTTTTTTTTTACCTGTGTATGTTTGATATTTTATGGTATTTATGTGATATATCTTTATTGGTATTGATAATATTTTTTTCGTAATTGAGTAATATTTTTCATATTACATAGTACATAATAAAGTTTTTAATTAATTTTTTTTTTTTTAGTTTTTAAATTTTTAATAAAACCTCACTCATATTTTGATACAACGTTAAATGATTATTTTTATTTATTTATTTTTTTTTTTTAAATATTTTATGCTATTCTTAATAATTAGGCAAATTATGTATGCATGTAATGCAAATGTAATGCAAATTTAATTTTACTCATATATGTATGTGTATGGTATTTAATGTTATTTAATTTTTGAATGATTTGGTTATGTAAATTGTAATAAGAAATTTTGGTAATTTTGTTAAATATCATTTTCTATATATATTAAATGACTGTTGACAACAATAAATTTTTTTTTTTTTTTTTTTTTGTATATATAATACGTTACAGTAGTATAATATATGAGTAGTAATGTTGAGTAGGATGTTATTATATGTATGTATATAAACTTACTGTTATGGTGAGAATACACGTAAGCTTCTTAATAATGTTGCTAAAACATTAGCTAAACATTCAGCTTGTAATGCCAATTGACCAGCTCCTAATGGTCCAACTTGAACTCCAGCTAATTCACGAAAGCTTGATGCAACATCATGTACTTTTAATACAATGTTACGTGTTTGTAATGGAGATGATGTATGTCTTGTCATATCCTGTGTTAATTCAGTTATTCTTCGTATTGCAGTTAAACATGATGTCAAATGTTCTGGTAATGATGATAATGTTGGATCTGACATAGCGACAACTAATAATTTTGATGCAGATACTAAAGCTAATGCTTGATCAGTAAGCTCTTCACGTGCTCTTTCAAATTTTTCTTCATCAATATTTGCACCACCACCAGCCGCTTGAGCTGCTGTACATTGTGCAGCAACATGATCTAATTTCACTAATAAACCAGCCATAGCAATATCAGTTTTAGCTAATAATGTTTCACCATTTATCACATGACCATTTTTATTTATCATTGTTTGTGATTCTTGTTGCTGTATACTTTGAACCTTTCTTGACAATTGCGGCGAACATAATAAGGATAATTGAGGTTTACCATCACCAATTGGATTCTTTAAACAAACTGGAGGACAATCACTATTCGAACGATAATGACCATTTGAACGAACATGAGATGTTGGACATGAAGTGAATGCCTTATCAATTTCTTTGTAAAGACTTAAATTCCTATGCAAATGTGGTGAACCAATACCGGCTACTTTAATTGGGGATCCACCATTTTCACTGATTTGTTTTGTTAGAGGATATGAATTTTTTAAAATTGGTTTTGTGGGCATCGGTGGCAAAGGAGGCTTTTTTGGAGGAATTCCAGTTACAATTGGTGAACTAGGGCATGTTTCTTCGTTACGTGGTGGTAGAACTGGAGGACAAACATCATCATCATCATCATCATCTACAAAATTTTTGGTCTTTCTTTCACAATTAAAAGTAATATGTTTTGTAGGTGAATTCAATTTATTTTGAAGTTCTACACTTTTTGGTGGTCGAGCTGGTGGACTTATATTATTTAAATGAGGGCATTTTCTAGGTGGTAATTTCAATTCTTCATTATCATTTGTCATTTCTGATTTTATCGATTCGTCTTTTTTACTTTTTGAACAGCAAGAAAAAGCACCTTTTCTCTCAACAGTCGGATATTCTATAACATGATTACCATTTTCTTTTACCACAGTCTGTTGTTGTTGGTTATTGCTTCTCATGAATTTGGACGCTGTACCATTGCTATTACTACTAGAATTACTGTACAAATTTTCTTTGGAATACGTATCGAAATTTCGTTCACTAACTAATTTACTTGTATTTAAATCTAAACTTTTACGATTTTCTAATTCCTCCAAATTCGGGGGAGGTGGTATTATATATGACATTATTTCTTCTGGGGTTAGCTCCTTTGCCGGTGTTATCTTTTGTGTTGGCGGTGCTATAATAACTTTAGCTAAAAACTTATCTAAATCACCATCATCTTCGGATTTAATAGTCTGATCATCAAATCCTGAAGGTACTGCATTCAATATCGATAAGGCATCTAATTCGTCAGGTGTTTGAGGTGGCGGTATCGCCCTTAAATCGATTAAATCTGGATCAGTCTCAATTATAGTATCTTCACCAACTTCAAAACCATAAAGTTCTGAAAGTTTTTTTGCTGCTAAATCAATTTCTTCTGAATCATCAACTTTACTAATTTCTTTCAGTTGACGTAAATATTCTCGCAAATTTTGATCTTTAGAATCACAGCCTAACACAGATCCATCAGGACTATGCAGTCCAAAACTAGTTCTAAATGTATTATCTTTAGCTTTATTATGGCCATTTTGTTGTGTCATTCTCCGATGTGTTGGAGACGTACTTGGTGTATTAACAGATTCTGAATCGCTTTCACTTTGTGAGCAATCATTACCTAAAGATTGTAAATCACTCAATAACTGACTAAGTCCATCGACTTTTCTTTGGAATTTTGGGGTTTCTTCTAACTGATTTTGATTATTTTCATTTTTAAAATTTGTAGTTATAGAATTCAGGCCTTTGGTTATTCCACTTAAATCTTGATTAATAGCTTCAGCTAATAAAACTAATGAATCACTGTGTTTTAAGGTGCCTGGCGGTGGAGCATCTTCATTTGATGATACTTTACTACTATTTAAACTGTCACAATCACTATCCAATTCCAATGATGTACTATTCCATGGCTGTCGCATATTACTTTTCAATTCATATTCATGTATCAATTCACCATGCTCATTTAAATATTGCTCAGAACTTTCAACCATTTTTTGCATTTCAGCTACTCGACGTAAAACTTCTTCATTTCTTGCTTCAATTAAACCATTAACTGGTCCATCTTTTGCATTTTCTAATAATTCCATAGCCATAACACTATGAATATCTAATCCAAATTCATCTTCAGCATTTTCACCATTACCACCATTATGATGTGTTAATTTACTTTTATGATTATGATTTGGCATTGCAGTATTCATATTACGATCACAGTGATTAATATTATCATCTCCTTTAATTGAGAATGATTGCAATGAATGATATGGCGGATTTGTTAAGAAATTCATACTATGCGCACGATTATGGAATGGCAATAAATAACTCCATGATGCTGGTAATACCGTATGTTGTGATAAATATAAAGGAGGACTATCTTCTTCATATTGTTCACGTTCTCTTTCAACTGGAAGATCTTTACCTATATAAATGAATATTCGAAAAATTAAAAAAAAAAAAAAAAAAACAGAAACGAAATAATTCACTAGTTTTCATTAAAGTTTTTTTGCTAATCCTTTATTTTACCTGTTAATAATTTATAATAGCCAGCTAATACTAAAGAAAATTCACAAGCATCACGATCCTCCATTGAAAATTTAATAATTCTATCACCCTGCATATGAACACTTACTGCATGCGTAATATCATCCTCACGGTTAACGATTACTCTAATCAATTCCTGAATATTTGAAATCGGTTGAGGCTGTTATTCAAGTTTCAAAAAAAAAAAAGAAAAAATATAAAATAGTATTAAATAGTCTTTAAATAATTTACAATTTAAAATTTTTCTAATTTAAAAAGGAAACAAATAACGTTTTTTATTTTTTTAAAAAAATCCTCAAAATCAGTATGATTTAAGACAAACAAAAAATTGTATAAGAAAATTGTTTATGTCAACGTCCTTTTAGTATGACAAGAAAATCTTTTAATACCCTACCCCACCCATGCATAACTTATCCTTATAAAATTGTATAAATATAATGAAAAGGAAAAAAAAAAAAAGAAATTACTGTACTTTTCCTTTTAAGCTATAAAATATCATAAATTAGTGAAAAATTCAAGTGACAAACATAAATTTCTCATATTTTATGAATGAAAATGATTACAACAAGTAAAGATGAATGAAGGGAAAAAATGTGTACAACGAGATCTTACAAAACAAAAAAAAATCATATATGACGTATTTTCATAAGAGTTGATATTTTATTTTTGTTTTCAATGCTTTTGAAACGACCGTGAACAAATAGCTTAACTTGAAGATTATATTAATTTTTGTTCTATTGTTTGGTATTTTAAAATAGAATAAAAAAAAAGGTTGCTTCATTATTCTATTCTTTATGTTTCTATAACTTTTATTCGAAGACTTTCATTCGATAATCCTTATAACTATGTGCACATACATACTATAGTTATCTCTTCTATATGTCAACATCCGATATACATATACTCTTAAAAAATCTTCATAAAAACCACCCCCATAAGGAATTTAAAGTGTGCAACATAAAATTATAGTGTGTGTATGTATCATCATCATCAGATGATACATAAAAAGATTTTTATCTTATGAAAATAAAAAAAAAATTTATTAAAAAAAAAAAAAAAAATGAAAAGATAACTTCACAAATCAAATATATTATGGCGAATGAAAAGAAAACAAAAAAGAAAAGCATAACGATGAAATAATGAAATTACATGAGTGTACATTTTTTTTAAACAAAATTTTGTTTATTTTGTTTATTTTGTTATTTATTTTTTTTTTTACTTGACTTACCACAGAATTCCTCACACCAGCTATTTGACTAAGACCAAATCTTGGGCTAATTAATAATACCCTCTCAACACCATCACGTTGATTTGTACTAAAACATTTTGCTCCATAACTTGGTAATCCTGATATAATATCGAGATAATGAATTTTTGCCTGTAAATTATTATACATATATTATTCGATTTAATTTAAATTGTGATAAAACACGATCTCATTTTATTTATTTATTTTTTTTTTTTTGTGTAATTTAAATATGTAATTTTTTATATTGTTTCTTTTGTAAACAAATTTGAATCATTATTTAAAAATTTGTTGATTGAAGTTTGTGTCCTTTTTTGTGATTACAAATTTTTTCTTTTTTTTTTTTTTGATTTTATAATGTAGGATAGAGTAAAATAAAGTATTTACTTTTAAAATTGAAAATTATAAAAATTTTCTAAAATATCGGTATACAAGTAAAATCAACCAAAACGTTCATCAAATAACCCAAATATTAGCATTTATATGGTATACAATGGTGGTTTCATTTATTACAAAAAAAATATATAAAATGTAAAATTATTTAATTTAAGCACAAATACACACACGTACACGCAATATAATTATAATAAAACCACCAACGTATGTATACAAAAAAAAAAAACAATTACCTGCAATTGTGTTAGCATTTTTGTTGAAGATCCAGTCATCTGAGAATTTAATTTTAGAAAATGTGCTATTAATCGTCTTAATTCCTTTCGTTTCATACCTTCAATTAATGATGATGGCACAAAACGTTCAAGTCCAAATTCACGTCTGTATGCGTATAGACATATTATAGTAATAATAATAATAATAATAACATGACAATGTCAAATATTTAATTATAATAAAATTCAAAAATGTTAAAAGGATAATAAATGCGACAATATTCATTGATGGAACTTATATAAGAGTTAAAATTTAAAATAAGAAATGAAAATCACTTTTAAATATTTAATATTGTAGTTTGTAGAGGATTAAAATGTAAGGACAAAAACTTTTTTTTTGTTTTTTTTTTTTTTTTTAAAGTAATTTTTTTTTAAAAACTTACTCGACTTGTTTAACAGTTAATTTAGCTGGTGATACATTATTAGCTAATGCATGTTGATGTATATGTAATGCAGCTAAACGCAATGCAACATCTGGTTGTAATTCAGGTGCAAATCTTTCTTGTGTAACATCATTACAACATTGCATAAATAAATAATCTAATGCATTTAAATCTTTTTGTGCTAATTCAGCAGCTGAAACTGGTACAAATGTAACACGAAAAAGGCAACGTAATTTATGTGCACCAGGACGAGCTGCTATCTATAGAATAAAACATGATAAACAATTTAAAAAAAAGGGGAAAAAAAGGACATTATACATAGAATATAGAATAAAAAAAAAATGTAATTTAAAAAAATTTGATTTTTATCATTTAATATTTTTGTACACATTTTCATTCATGTTATCAAATATATAATCATAACCAACATATAATCCTCAATTTTAAGAGTACATTCATAAAAGAACACAATATTTATGTTGGCCAGAATACTTGACTTGATTAATGTATCTCATATGTATCTGTATAACTCGAGTCTGTATACATTTAATTTATCTAAAAAATTTTATATTTTGTTCTATGTTATCATTTTATTTTTTTGTTTGAAATATTACAAAAAAAAAAAAAAATCGAAATAATTAAAAAAACAAAATATACAGTTCACGATATTATACAAAGCCAGACAGAAAAAAATAATAATAATAATGTGCATTTTTATAATTAAAATTCATCATTAATTTTTATTATTTAATAAATCTTGTGTATCTATTACACACAATAATTTTGAAAATGAAAAATTACATTAAAGTTAGAAAAATACAAGATAAGATAAAATACATTTTTTTCAAAAAAAAAAAAATAAATAAAAAAAAAGGGACATTGCATTTATAAATTAGAACAATTAATAGGGCAAAATTTTATCTTTGGTTTATAACGTACCTACAAGTACGTTAAATTGTTAGTTTGTAGATGGCAATCATATTATATACTTTTTTTTGGCTCCCACATAGGTACTTGGGACATTTTTATACTACATTATAAAATTTATACTCTGTTCACTAATAATATACACTTAAGGTCTTATATAGAGATTACTTAAATTGGTACCATTTTACATCACTATGTTTATTGATATTCAAAAAATTCATCAGAATATATAATAAAAGTTTTGTAAATTGTAGTAGATACTGCTCGTGAAACAGTCTCAATTAGAAATTATAAAAATAACAAGTGCATAATATTAATAAACAGAGTATAATATAAACATTGAAATACTATCCTCATATTAACATTTTTCATGTATTTTATTCATTAATTTTTCCAAATCATTAAAAAAGACAACCAAAAAAAAAAAAAAAAAAATGTATTAAAAAATTTACAAAAAAAAAAAATAATAATAAAAATGATCATCATCTTAGTTCTATTTAAAGATGAAATAGCTTTCCTCAAATCTGTCTCCAAAATCAACATTTAAATAAGACAAAAAAAAAAAATATATCCAAAAGATAAAACCATAAAAATCAGCTAATAATAAACTCTTGACACTGTAATGGTGATGATGATGACAACGATTTCGAGCTAGTATATACTCATACATGTACACTTAGCATGTATAGCATTTTATTTACGTAAAATGAAAAAATATATAAGCACTGTCACGTACGACTATTATCATATATGTACTAAAACAAAACTACTTAACAAAATATAGCATGTATACACGTTTTCTTGTTATTTTATTTATATTATTTGTGAATGAAGTATAACAGTTCATACACTATGTATAATAGTACATGTACATATTATAGAGTATATGTATAATATACCATATTCTTTGCATCTGATATGCTATTAAATTTTCTATTTTTAGATATCCTTTTTGGATCAAATTATCTTTTTTAAAAAGGTGAAATGCATAATATGTCATCACTATTGAAGGACAGACATGACACAAACACTTAAGAAAATTTTCTACATCCCACGTAGATGCACGTATAATATGGAAAAACCGTAAACAAAATGAAAAAAAAATAAAATATTAAAATCTTCAGGTATTAAGATGGGTCCATTAAAAATTTTCAAAGATATACATAAAATATGAGTCAATGACAAATTATTATAAATATGTATGAAAAAAACAAAAAAAATCCATTTTCACAACATACTTAAAACGTATTTTGTTTAAATTTCTGTACCATTTTTTAAGATATTTTTTTTTTTTTTCTACTAATTAACAAAATTCCATTTAATTGATTTTAATTTAACGAAAAATTTTTTAGAACATCCAAGAATTACATAATTTTTCCAATGTATTGTTTATAATAGTATTTTAAAAAAAATTTTCTCGATCTTTTATTAAAATGAAACTTAAAAATTCTCTTGAGAAATTTTTTGAAACACATCAAATTAAAAAAAAAAAAAAACAAAAATTTTATAATGAAAAAATGAACTTACCCTTGCAAGAGTTTCTTCAGGATCCAACAATGTTAACTTATTTCTTTTTAAACTTTTAACATGTTCTAGCACAAGACTAAAATGTTCCCCAGCATTTAAACAAAGTTTATCACGAAGTGATGTTACAACATCCTAAAAAAAAAAAAAAAAAAACAGAAGAAAAAAAAAAAAAAAAAAAAAAACATAAATAATTTTTTGTTTGATGAAAGCTTTTAATAAATTGCTATTACAACTTGTGCATAAATATGTACACACATAAAAATATATATTCAAGCCTCATTCTATATATTTTACTCGATAAGAAAATACATATGTATGTATTAGGTTAGGAAAACAAATTTTTTTTTATGTTTTATCGTAGTTCATGTATTCATTACATTGTGCCATATATGCATGTCCTTGATGTATATTAAATATTAAAATAAACTTTCTTAAATAAATGAAATGCCTGAATATGTATGTATATATATTTTTTTTTTTATTATGTCAAGGTGCAAATTTATTAAAATTTTATGCAACCATTTTTATCATATTAAATCTGATATTTGTATATGTATGTATGTATGTGGACATAGTCTACATACATAGTATTTATGTATAAAATGATAAAATTTCATTATATATTTATGTCAAATGATTACAAACCTGTACTGTAGTTGTTGTATCATATTTAAAGGATTTTGTTTGACCATTTTCCAGGAACACTTTAAGAACATTTGCCATTGGTGGTACACATAAGTCTCCTAAAGAAAATGCTGAGGGCTGTAAAAATGAAAAAAAAAAAAAAAAATTTGTTTTTCACTTTGTTTTTTTTTTTTTTTTTTTTTTGTTTTTGCAACTAAATTAAAGTTAATCTTTTTTTGCAATTATATTAATTGACTACATTAATTAACTTTTAGATTCTTTCATAAAATTAACAAGGTAAAAAAAAAAATTGACGATCAAAAACCAAAAAAAAAAAACCCAAAAGTACCTTTTTTTTCAAATACCAAAAATTAATAAGGATCTTGTACAAATTAATTGAACCGTTATCTTACAAGACCGACAACACAGCTATGTATTTAATGTGTTGTACATGAATAATGAAAAAATAAATAAATAAAAAACAAAATATGTACATAAAAAATAAACAGTACAAAGACACATTAATAAAAAAAATGTATTATATTAAGCATATACGCACGCACATACATACATTAAAAATACGAAAAAAAAATTTGTATTAAAAGTATAAAAAGTATTTTGTGACATTTTTCCTGATCATTAATTTTCTTTACACTTCATATAAATCTTCAACGAACAAATTGTTTATTATTTGTTTCCCTTATTCGTATTGTTTTTATCATTTTCAATTTAATTCATTTCTTAAATTTTTCTTTTTATTTTTCTTTTAACTTTTTTGTTTTCTATTTTATTTTGATTTGTTTTTTTTTTTTTGTTATCGTTTTCGATTTATCATTTTTTAACTAAATTGAAATTCAATTTGAATCGTTTAAAATTTTATACGTTACAGAAAAAATAAAATAAAATAAACCAAAAATAAGAGTTTTGAATTTTTAATATAAATAAGAAAATTTTTGTGACTCAATCTAGCGGTACAAGACTACCCGAGAAATCCAGGAAAAGATGGGAGGAAGCAGTGGAAGTAGACGCAGTAAAAATATTAGGATGTAGTAGATGGAAAAGCGCTGCATTTAATCGGTCTGATTGGAGGAGACAGAGAATTCTGGAGGCCAAGGCACGACGTAACGAGCTGTAGAGCCATTGAAGAAGAAGAAGAATATAAATACATATCATCAATTTTAAATCGCTGAAATAATGGATTTTATATAATATACTTATGTATGTACCCTGATGATATCCTGTGTGTATGTTTTGTATAAAACATTTCAGGATATTTTACTTGCAAATTTTCTATAATAACAAAAAATCGGAGTAAACAATAATTATAATTTGAAATAGAATATTTGATTTTTTTAAAAATTGTTGTAAGCTAATTTTTATCTTGTTTTTGTTATTGATTTATTTTATTTTGAATTTAAATCATTTTTTTTTACTTAAATTGTAAATGAAGATAAAATTTATTGGATTAAAGTAGGATATACATAGCTGAGAATAAGAGTAAATGAATTTATCGATACTGCAAATTTGAAAATTATAATTTATTCAAACAAAGGCGTACCAAAGATCTGAACTAGAAAGGGGAAACTCACCTTTGGGGATTGGAAAAATATTACATTTTTATACCAAGAAAAAGGATATTATGAAAATCTATAACAGAGTTTATATATCGTACTCAAAATGATTAAAACAAATTCAAACTCACGTACGCATATACAAACTTAAAGGGCAGGAGGTAAGATGGGAATTTAAATTATGAAAAATATGAAATTTATTTTTTATTTCTTCCCTTCCCCTAGCTGGGTACGTTCATGTATTCAAATATTTCTCATATCCTGAATTTTATATTATCCAAAATAAAATTTTCTAATTTATATTGATTAAAAGTTTTACATTCAAATTTTTAATAGAAAAAATTAAATTTAAATTTTTAAATTTTTAAACAAAAACAAAATTTTTTTCAACTGATTTTACAAATACGGGGAAACAAGACAAAGAACAAAAAATCTGAAAAAATTCTCTACAGTTAAACATCCATATATCAAAATAAAATAACATCATCTTTCATTCTAACACACATCCTAATTTTCGCTATTTAATACAAAAAATTTTATTTTGTAATTATATCTTGTTCCTAATTTTTCATCTCGTACATATTACTAGCGAAAAAAAAAAAAGTTCGCTTTCATTTTTATTTTCAGGAAATTCCAAAATAAAAAGCAAATTTAAAAAAAAAAAAACAAAAATCTAACAACAAGAAAATTACATTTTATTTGAGTAGCAAAAAAATAAATAAAATAAATTCTAAAAATAAAAATTCTCTGCTAAATTTTCCCGCTTTTATACATACATACGTAGTATGTACATAAAACTATAATATAGAACTTGATTTTTTGTCTTTTAAAAATACGTTACGTTTTTTATTTTACATCTGTGTTAAATCTTCAAAATGCAATTAACATGTGTTAAAATAAAAAAAATTTACTTTATCTTCCCGTTTAACATATAACTCTGTCTTTAATAAATTTTGGTTTTAACAAATTTTGTGATGAACATAAAAAAAATGTAGAAAAAATAAAAACTACAAAAAACAAAAAAAAAAAAAACAAAAAGAAAAAAAAAATATATTTATTTTTTTATTTACCGGAAATAATGGGGCTCCATTAACACATACACTTTCAGCAAAACGTACTCTACTAGGCCTTGTACGAAGTTTAGCACGTTTACCAGCTGATAATAATGTTGATTTTCTACCAGGACCAACATTACTAGATGGCTGACATACCAATAATGTTACTTGCGTTTCACAGGAACGTACTAATTGAATAACATGATCTCGAGGTGCTTCCTTAACATCTTCACCATTAACAGCTAAAATTTGGTCACCCGGTTGAAGCTGATGTAAATAAAATAATGAAAGAAATAAAAAAAAAAATAGGTAGAAATGAAATTTTACTTTTTTGTATTAGAAAAGATTTTTTTTTTTCTGTTTTTTTACAAAAGAAAATATTTTTATTTTTTTTTGTTTTTTTTTTTTTTTTTTGAATGTCGTCATTACATTCACATGATCCTTAATTAAAAATTTCCAGTAAGTTGAATTTTATATATATCTTTAATTTTATTCATAAAAATATTTTTTTTTTTTTTTTTTTTTTTTTTAATATTTTTGGTACAATTCTTTAACTGTCTTTTACTTTTAATGACATCCACGGCATAATGAAATCCTAATTATAAAAGTAATCATTAAAACAAAATACATACATTTTTTTTTTTTGTCATTTTTAAAGAAATTTATTACGACGTATTTGAAAACATGCTTAAATGCGTAGATATGAGAATATAACATAAACAAATAAATAAGAATTCTTGTAATATATATCCTACGCTCTAATTTTCACATTTAAAAGTTCTTATTTTAAAATTTCAAAAAAAAAAAAAAATTAATAAGAAGGCGTAATAAGTTAAAATGTCAGGATAATGAAAATACAATATAATATAGGCATTTCCTATTATTTAGTATATTATTTCTATTCACATATGTATGTATCATATTATAACACATTTTCAAAATAATTATTCTGTAATATTGGAATTTGTTTTTAACCCTTGATATATACCTTTTAAATTGATATTTCATAATTTATTTAAAATTAAATTTATTCATATATATCTACATATGTATGTATGTATGTGTGTGTGTACATATCTTAGTATATAGACTATTTTTAAATTTTTCTTTCAAAATTTAATCATGTTAATTGCTCGTGTCATATTCATTATAACATACCCGCAAGTACTGTATGTATGTCTATATGTGTGTATGTATGTATGTAAATAAATCTAGGCATCGTCTAAATAATATAATAATTTTGTTAAATGAAAAATTTTCTAATTTATATTTAAAAACAAACTAACAAAAGAAAAGAAAAATAAAAAAAAATTTTTTTTTTTTAAATTAATTTTCTATTTCCCTTTTTTTTATATAAATAAATTTTGTTACTTTCTAACATTAAAAAGAAAGTAAAAAAAAAAATAAAAAAATAAAAAAAAAATTAAATAAAGAAGAAAACCAAAAAAATGAAAAATAAATTGATATTTTGATTGATATCATTTTTTATTATTTATACGAGTATATATATAAAATAGAAATAGAAAATCAGTTCTCCAATCACACATATAAATGTTTTCCTTTTCTTTTTTTTTTTTTTTGCCTGTTTTTGCATGATTTTATTATTTTCTATTGAACTTAAATTCCATATACGTGTGTATGTATGTCTATTGTGATTGATATATGTACATATACATACATACATAGCGTATTCAAAATTCTAGAGATAAAATTAAAAATACGTTGAAATTTTTATTGACATATATACAAATCAATAAATCAGAAATTTATGGTACATACATACATTTGCAATACACACATACATATGTATGTACAAAAGGAAACATATATAGGAATTGGGAAATAAAGTCATCCTTCGTATTTTTGTTTTTTCGTGAAAATATCATTATAAAAAAAAATTTGAAAGAAAAGGAAAAATATATACAACAATAACATCAGCATGTATGACATACATATGCACGTGTACAGGATACACAACTGAATGAATTTATTTTCTATATTGAAATCATTTCATAGTTCATACACGCTTAATACAATTTAAAGAAAAATATAACAATTTTTTTTTTCATTATTTTTCCTGTTTTTTTTTTTTTTTTTTTATTTATTATAATATCATATTTTTGTTCATTTCTTGCGTTTTTCCAATTTAACACTAAATTGGATTTTATTTTCATTAAAAAATACTTCCTATTACGAACAATAGGGTATATTCTACTAAGCTGTAACTTTTCAACAATAAAAAAAAAAAAAAAAAAAAATTCGATGTGAAAATTTTTCCATTTTTCTTCTTTCTTTTATTTTTTAGCTTTTTTGATGGTTTTAATTCAATCAGTTTATAAAAATTGAAAAAAAAAAACGAAATAAAAGAATAAAACTGTTGATTTGTTATCATATCATATTTCATTATATGCGTATTAGAGTATGAAACAGAAAATGAATTTTTTTTTTTTTTTTCATAATTTTCGATTACTTTTCACACCTATACTTATGTACAAACGTTTTTAACAGATTCCCTTAGAAAATTGAAATATCGTTAACAATTAAAAAAAAGAAAAAAAAAATTAATTTTCTTTTTAAAAGGATTTACAGTTTATTTTTCTTACGCGTTGAAAAAAAAAACTTTTAATAATTTTCTTTTAAATTTATTTTTTATATAAAGTTATTGAAATCTAATAAAACTCAGTTTATTAAAAAAAAAAAAAAAAAAAAAAATTGTTGATATGAAAAATTGAAGAATTTATTAAAGAATTTTTTCTATACACATATAAACGAAAATTTAAAAAAAAAAAAAATCAATTTAAAATTCATTTTCAATTATGTATTCTATTATTGAACCTCTATTGTCTCATAATATTGTAATGTATAAAATTAAAATTTCACATAAATAATTTAAACTTAGAATTAATGTTATTCTAAATAAATTTATTTCGTGATTAAAAACCTCACATACAGAAATGTTATTAAAACAAATATCAACACGTCTATATAATTATCCTTTAAGAAATTCTATTTTGTCGATTATTATTTTTTTTTTTTTTTGTTTTTTTTGAATGTTATTAAAACTCATAAATGATTCAGTATTAAATTGATAATGTACACAATACAATAATGAGAACAGATTTTGTTCAAAGAAACATTATTTGAATGTGTGTAAAATGTTCTAATGTAGATGTTTCAATTAGTACAGTTATAAATAATCATTTCAACATACATGTGTACTTATATAAAAAAAAAAAAAAAAAAAAAAATTTTAAAACATGAAAGTACAATTTGTATTCTACATACAATCTAACATATCAACATAAGTATTATCATACAAATAAATAGGACTAAAAAAAAAACAAAAAAAAACAAAAAAAAAACAAATGTTCAGCTTTTTCTATATATATTCTCATACCATGTATTGTATTTCATATGTATATCAATATTCTTATTAAAACTTTTAATTTACACATTCACACACACACACACATAATAATAATCAAGGAAAAAGGAAAATCATGTACATACATAATATTTAATAATGTCTTATTTTTCTTTTATATATTCTATATTATACTTTTGTTTTCGCTTTTAATTACAATTTCCTTTTCTATCTGTTATTATTATATACCATATACATATATACACATATGTATGTACATATGAAATTGTTTATTTTTGAAATTGTATCTATTTATATTTTTACATATAAATATTACACTTTTATTTGTTTTTGTAAATTTTTGTAGATACTTTAATTATACATCGTACATACAAATTTTATATGTTTATGTGTGTATGTACACCATGTAAACATATATGGCTGTGTTATACATGTACATATATATGTATACATTTATACAAATGTTTAGAAAATAATTATTTTCTATATATAAAAAAATATCTTTTAGAACAACTTGTTCATTTTCATGTTTCATTTAAAGTTGAAAAATTTATTTTAAAGTATATATTAAAGTATATTACAAGCATGTATATTTATGTATAGAGTATACATTTACACATGTATGTATGTATGTACATAAAAATAAGTTATTCAGGATAACTAACTTATTTTTATTCATACAATACAAATCGCCTTGGGAAACTCATGTGTAATATGTCGCCGTTTGTGTGTATTCAAAAGATCCTTTTTTTGTTTTTTGTTTTTTTTTTTTTTTTTTGTTTTTTTACTAATAATGTATTTATGTATATATATCTAGGATTTCTTTTGTTTTTCATGAAATACTAGGCAAATTCTGTAGAAGAAAACAAAAAAATGTAATTCATCAAGATTACCAGAGAAATACTTCATATTTGCATAAATTGTATAAATGATACATAGACATCAGTATATGTACATATAATATTGAGAAAATGAAATGAAAATGAATTGTCAGTCATTACAAAAGGAATTTCACTTTAATGTCTATATAAAATACATTACAAAGTGATACCATGTGCTACTATTATATGTATGTATGTTTACAATAACGTATACAAAGTATTTTAAAACAATTATTTTCCTACATCATTGTAAACATTTTTTTTTTTTTTTATTTTGTACTTTTGTCAATATATGCACGTACATGTTTAGTTAGAGTAAAATGATAAGAATTTAAATTAAAAAAAAAAAAAAAAAACAAAAAAAAAAAAAAAATTTGAAAACATGATAGAATATTTTAACTTTGTAAATCTGCTAACTCACCTTATTAACACTAGGACCACCCTCTGTCACAAATCTAACTATAACAGGTCGTTCACTACCAGCAACAAAACCGAAACCCATTGTTGGGCTTCTTTGTAATACTGCTAATCTAGGTTCTGGTGGTACATCGTCCCATCTAACAGCATCCGGTGCTTCATATGTTGTTGTTTTATTAAGATGACTATACAGAAAAATGTAAAAAACAAAAAAAAAAGTAGAAAATTAAAAATTTTAACATTGAAAACATTCTAAGCATTTTACTAACTTTATATAATATGATCGTCCTTTTGGATCGATTGCCTTCTCCCAACCGTATGGTAATTCCTCACTTGGTCCCCAATTCTCAGAGGGTGGTAACCATCCAGCTGTTCTAGTGATGTGACTAAAAAATAATAAATAAAATAAAATAATTTTTTAATTTATCATTATATGAAAACTATTAATAAATAATTTAATTTTAATATTTTTCATAATTAAAATTTAATTGTTTTCCAAAAATTTATCAATTTCTCTTTTAATGTTGCATCATTTTATTGTATAAAATTAATTTAATTTTTTTTTTTTTTTTTTTTAATTTAAAAAAAGACCATATAAAGTTGATTTTTATGAACAAGTAATTTTTAATAAAACATTATCATCATCATTGTTATCATCAACATACATACATCTAGACAAAAAAAAAAACCACAAAAACCAAATAACAAGTTTAGTAAATTGTTTTTCCCACCGAAATTCAATTTAACAGAGTGCCTGTGGTCCAATATCACACTTAGTATCATGTATACTATAGTAATGAAACATCAAAATTGGAAGTCAAATGAGCAAAAGCATACTTATATGTATCTAAAGTACTCGTATATCGATGATAATCTCATGATATACAGATGTAAATTGTAACAAATAAACACATAAACCTTGCAAAAAAAAAAAATAATAATAATAATAATAATAACAATAAATCACATGTCTGTACATTTGATATGTTCGTACACATGTACATATGTACGTGTTACTTGTAAACAATTTTGATTTCAATATGTATAGGTACAATAATAAAAAGTTTCCTTTTAAAATTTTTTTATATACAAATTGTGAAGTACATAGAATTTCATGCATACATTACACACCATGTGTATAAGATGTACATATAAGCATATACAAATATAATTCTTCCAGTTGCGAGAATATTTATGTGTTTGTTTTAATTTACGAATACATATCCTTATTTGTAACACATTTGGTAAACACATGTAAATGTTTCATATTTTCATGAAAAATACATCAAGTATATGTTTTATTTAATGTATATATACATTGTTCGCACTACAGGATTTAAATACACACATACAACACATACATGATTGTATCTATATCAAATACGTTTGTATCTATGTAAATGAAATAAAATAAAAATAAAAATACGAGTAATTTTATTATAAGTCAGTCAGTTAGTCAGCATTAATCAAGCTTAATAGCGTATTTGTGCTTCGTTTGCTATTTAATAAAACGTTACCCAAATACGTACACAAAATCACATGTACATGTGTATTTACATACATATATTATATCGTTCACAAGGATACTGAATGTAAGTGGCAAAAATGTAAAATACACATTATACTAATATTGTTGATATTTTCATGTAAATATTTATACGAATGTACATGTTGCAGATGAATTTTCATATGCAAATTATAATATAAACAATTAGAAAATGTAATCAATTTTGGTCAACAAGTAGTCACAAACGTACATATGTGTAATAGGAAAATGCTTGTATTCTAATTTGACAAACATTTTAAATTTTAAAAATACATATACAAAAATGTATTTATATTAAATATTGAAAGTATATACCCTTCATGGATAGCTGTAATCAATTACAACAAAATAAAATTCAAGAATTCATTATTTATCAAGTAAACTGAAATAATAAAAGTATGATTCAGTTTTGTTTCATTTCATAATTTAAGCTTATAATTTTCATACGATAGTATATACATAATTTTATTTTTCCATGTATGTATGTATGTTTCGTATATTCTTTCTATTCTCCACCATATATACAGATTTTATTTTATTTTTTGAATTCTATAAACGTTTACAGAATAAATTAAATTTATTTTTGGTGTTCCACAAACAATTTACAATCATTTGTATCATTTTTGCCATCGGAATTTGTATGGAGATATAAGTACTTGTGTGTTTTATACATACCCAGCGAGCCAAAATTTCAGATTTCTTAACAAAGTCCTTCGGACAGTTTGGTTTCCCCTTCTAAAATCGGCAAAGAAAATCGATAACGAAATCTAAAAAAATTAATATCAAAAAGATTGACAAAAGTCGAAATCATTCATTTTTTTTCTATCGACATTCTTTCGATTTGTCTTAACTTCCGATAAAATCGGAAATTTTGGCCTGCTGGGTACGTACATTTATATATGAACATGCACATCATGTATATATGTATGTATATACGTATGCACAAAAGATATCTCAATCTCCATTTAAAGAGACATTTTTGTAATTACTTTGATGTCATGTTTTATTCAACAAAATGTCTGCATATCGTATTTGTATTATATTTTTTTTTTGAATATACAAAACAACAAATACATACATATGTGATATCTGAATAAAACACATAGACAAGATTATAGGACGTATATAGGCTTAAATACCTAATACTTATATACAACATGTATGCATGGATTATCATATGATTCCAATGTATGAGTTCTTATGTGTGTAGAATAAAATATAAAGAAAATAAAATAAAAATGAAAAACATAAATAATTTAGAATTAAATTTATTTGTTCACTATATGTCTGTAACTATATACGTAACGTATGTATACATATGGTAATAATCATCCTTCAACCTAATTTTTTTTTTTTTTTTTGTATGTTTCGTTTTTATTTTTTTGTTTTTTTTTTTTTAAATTTTTTAATGCTAATTTGTTGCTAAAATTTCGTTATATAAAAATTGCTCCCAAGAGAAATTTTAGAGTGAATTAATATTTAATTCAATTGTGTGTTATAGTATATAACGATGATGGCTCATGATGATGACGGCACCTTTTTTCGGTGATAAAATACATTACATACTGTGATGATTAAAACTTAATTTTTTTTTTTTTTTTTTTTTTTTTTTTGTTTTGCATGTACATAAAATATAAATAATTTTTTTTCTTGTTTCCATTCTTAAACATTTCGTATACGTACTATAAAACGTAATATAATAATTTCACTTTAATATTCTATTGTAATATGGTTAAAATACGAACATATAAAATGTAATTTTTGTATATTTGCATGTCAAAATTACTATATCCAAAAAATATTGATTTTTCTTTTATGGTACCAAACATAAAATATATACTATAGTAAAAGACATTGGAATAAAATAGAACACACACCCTTCTTTAATTTATTTAGGTTACATGCCAACATTTTATATATCATTTTAATATAAGGTAAACAAACTTAAATTAAGGTCTATAATATACAAATATTTATGTACTTATCATTTTTAATGAAATGATCCTTTTAAACATGTTTATCATCATTTTTAAATTTTCCAAAAAAAAGAAATGTAATTAAATAACATGAAATACTTCAAAGATGAAATTCTATAACATAAGAATAGATTTTTTATCATTTTAATTAAATTTATCTTTTATTATATTGATCTATGATGATGTTAAATACAACAAGTTTAAAGTTATTACATACTAACAAAAAGTCATCAATTTTTTTCTAATTAATTAAATTACATTAAATTTATGAATTAAATGAATTAAAAATAAATAAATTTATTATAAATAAGAAAAGATCTCAGCAAGTTGCAAATAGGGAACTGAAAAAAAATTTCCTTATACAGAGGGCAATGGCGGCTTTTCCTTATGAAGGCGAAGGTCCTTCTCAGGATTGTTTGGTCGTAGGACAAGAAGAATTTTTTTCATTATTAACAAAATAAAAATTATTTGAAAATAAATTTCAAGAGAGTTAATAAAAAAAAATTTTTTTTCACTTGATACTATATATACTCCACACACTAATTCCATGCAGTTAAGATCTTATGGAAATGTCATAAAATAGTACCACCTTACGTCGCTGTATATTGATATTAAAAATTTACAGATTGTGGTAACACTGCTCGTGAGAAGATCTTATTAAAAATTATGAGAGAAGAAAAAAGACACATATAACACCTTAACTTCATCGAATCAGTGTATGGAGTATATAATAAAATTTACATATTGATGAGAAAATAATAAAGTCGATGTCACTTTTAAGTTCATCAACTTTACGTATATAAGAGGTTAAAAAATCTCATATAGAATTTAGCGATTATTGCTGTTACATTGTAACTACATTAAGTAAACAAAAAGTTTCTTACTAACATAAAACAACACAATTAAAATAATGTGCAATAATATTATCACATCCTTTTCATTTACATACATACGTATTTACATAATATAAGAAATTTTTTCACATTTGTGCCATAAATTGTTCTACGTTTATTTGATGCTTTTAATGCAGCTGTTATGAACTCTCATACATATACAAAATTATGGAAAAATATGAAAACACCGAACTTATCACAAGTTTGTTGCATTTTAAAGTTTTAGTTAAATAAAATACAACAAAGTATAAAGTATAAAAGAGTTTTAAAGGTCATTTGAATATAGTAAACATGGATTTTAAGTAAATACAGTATTCAATGTTTAAAAATACTACTAAGTAGTTTCGTTAACTCTATGAAATTTTTATTTAAATTTTTTTTTTTTTTTTTATGCATATTTTCCTATAATTTATTTTTCAAAATGTTTAAAACATGAGATTACATTTCATTGAAAAAAAAAAAAAAAAAGATTTTATGCAAAATGTTTGTAATTTCATTTTTTTTGTTTTTTTTTTTTTTTTATACACAATCTTCCCTTCTCCTTTCCCAAAAGAGTGAGATTATTTTTTATACAGACATTGTAAAATTTTGTGTTTGTTTAGAAACTATGATTTTTAATTTTTTGTTTGTTTTTTTGCTAGTTTTCTTTTATGATCCTTATTCAATATTTGTTAAAAACTTTTTTTTAAGAATATTTTCGTATTATAATGTACGTAAAGTTTGCATATGTAAACTTTTCTATTGTTACATTAAAAATAAAATATAAACTACCAGAAAAGATGATTAAATTTTTCACTTTGTTAAGCAGAAACTCTTTTTTTTTTTTTTTTAAATATTTAAAAATAAATAAATAAATAAAAATGTATTCACAATACAAAATACAAAACGGAAACTTAAATTTAATCTTATTATTTTAAAAAAAAAAAAAAACAAAACAAAACAAAACAAAACGTTTAAATATGAATGAAAATTATTTTTCTAAAAATAATTCACAATTTTTTTTTTTTTATTTAAAGTTTTAAATTGAATTTATTTCCTATTTATTGTGTTTCAATTATATAACAAAATTGAAATTATATTAAAATAGGATACGTTTAGCACGTGCTCGTTTTATCCTTTAGATTTTTCAATGGAAATACTTTCATTGAATTTATTTATTTTTTTTTTTCAAAGGATCTATGACTAGGACAAATACTTCAGAAAAAAAAAAAAAATTTAAAAAAACAAAAAAAAAAAAAATTGAAAAAAATTTGAAAAAATTTTAAAAAAAAATTTTAAAAAAAATTTGAAAAAAAAATTTGAAAAACTTTTAAAATAATTGAAAATGTTTTTTATTTAAAATATTTCAACCTAAAATCCAATATGATGAAAAACAAACATTTTTTTGTTGTTTTTTTCTTTTTTTTTAAAGAAACTAAACCACTTAAAAAAATTTTTTCTTTTGTTAAAAATATTATTCCACTTTCTTTTCAATTAAAAAAAAAAAAATTCAAAACACAAAAAAAACATCTACGAAATAAAAAAAAAACTTTAAAAATTATATTTACAAGAAACAAAACAATATAGAAATTAAATTTAACAATATCGTATTTGTACGTGTCGTTTAATACAATATGCAAAAGCGTTAACTCTGAACGGAATTACATACCAGCACGTGCTATAGTCCATATTTAAATGATGACAAGTTTTTTTCTTCATGATGATGATGACCGAATTTTTTATTAAAAAGTAACAAAAAAAAAAACTGGTGTAGTTAAACAAACGCAACTTCATCAAAAAAAAAAAAAAACAAAAAAAAGAATTTCATGTAAGTAAGTATATGAATAGTTCATTGTATTATGTAAAATGATATCATTACACACATGTAATAAATGCTTGTATATAGGACAGCTAATATAAAAAGCCTTTTTGCCCTTTTAATTCACGCATGTATGTAGGCGTTAATATGCTCCAAAAAAAAAAAAAAAAAAAAAAAAAAAAAAAAAAAAAAAAAAAAAAAAAAAGACAAAGCACAAAATTACTTCGTTTTTAGAAATGAAATACATAATAAAAATGAAAATTGTTTAAATGTTGATAAACACATCTCCATAACATTACATTCATGAAAACTCAAATTCATCTTCATGTCTAAGTTTAGGCTAAAAATGATGATGATGATGATGATGAAATTTGGCTACTTTGTTTTTTCTTTTAGTTGATACTAATACCATCCATTACATGTAGAACATTTTCAAAAAAAAACAAAATGACAAAAAAAAAAATTTATTTCGAATTATATATTAGATTCCAGTATAGCTTATAATACACCAATGTATGTGTATGGGTATATCAAAAACTTGCAATGTATATTCAGAATGCGCGAGTATACAAATAAAAATAGAATACTATATAAAAACATATCCAATAAAAAAAAAAAAAAAAAAATTTATAATAATAATAATAATCATCTGAATAACTGAAAAAGAAAAACGATGAAAAAAATAAAAAGCCAAACGAAAAAGACCCTCTATAACTTTAGTATTCTACAAATAGATTTATGAGATATTCGTGAAGATAGATTTATTACGATTTGATGTGTGATATAGTTTGTTACATACACACACACACACACACACACACAATACAAATATACACCGGTCGACATATACGTATGTATATGTAATATGAATATGTATATGGAAATCTATCATAATGCTTGATTCTATGTATTCATGTTATTCGTATACAGATACAGAAACCAAGATATTTCATATATAAGAAAGTTTTTCTTAGTTTTTTTTTTGTGTTTTAAACTTTTCTTATTTAGAAAATGTCTACTTCCGGATTTATTATACCCTCACCCACCACACCCCACTTATCTATCCATCCAATTTTACTCTACCACTAAACATAATCATGATCATTATATTGCTATACGATAAAATTTAAGTAATCATTTTTCATTAATGATTAATGAATGATTACATACAAATTCTGTTAATATTACTAAACTGAATGATTATCTGATATCAAAATAATCTGATTGTGAAATAATTCACAAAAAAAAAAAAAAAAAACAAAAACAAAAAAAATTATTAAAGAGATTAAAAATGAATTTAAATCAGAATTAAAAATAAAATGATCATTTACATCCCACTGTAATAAAAAATTAAAAAATTAATCAAAATTACATTAACTTACTTGCAATAATATAATCTTCCTTCATTTGCTGCATGTACAGTCCATCCATCTTTGATTGTATCTTGTAATACATCTAAATGTCGACTAAAATCCCAACTATTAGGTCCTAATTGTTGTTGTTGTTGTTGTTGATGTTGTGTAACATTTTGTTGCTGTTGACCTTTTGAGGGCTGATCTGTACTGATCGTATGCCCTGATGGCAATAACATTATTCACAGCCACTTTTCTAATAAAAATCAAAATTTCAAAAAAAAATAAAAAAAAATTCAAATTATTATATGAAATTTATGATTTTTTTTTTTTTTTTTTCAAAATAAAATATTAATCAAAATGTGGGGATATTCATTATGAAAATTAAATTTTCAAAATGTTAAAGAGAAAATTTATCAAATTAAATTAATTTAGATAAAAGCGTTTTATCATATACATAGGTTCTATTCTAATCATAATGTGAAACACATAATAATGTGTTATAATGCATAATAACATTTAATGCACATATTAAAGTTAACCAGTCTGTATATAAATCCTAAGGGAATATTTTCCTATTATTTTAAATTAAAAATTTTCCTAATATTTTCTATCTTTATATTCATCAAATCTGTTTATGTGCCTAAAATAATCAAATTTTAGTCAGAACATTTTCTACACGTTGAAAATTCACACATACATAATAACATATTTAGATATAATCTCTTTAAAAAAAAGAAGAAGAAGAGAAATGTGACAAGAAAAATAAATTCATTCAATTTAATACTATACAAATATGTCATTCTATATTTAAAAAAAAAAAAAAATGATCCAAATCAAATCAATAATAAGCTGTGTATTGTGAGAAATGTATTGGGTTCAGGTGTTTTATATATTCTATAATAAATTTCATGTTAAATGACATTTTTTTAGTAATATACCAAGATAACTTCCTTTATAATTTCTTGAGGCTTTTCTGAGGTAATAAATCTTCAAATTAAATAATAATTAAATTTTCAAGATCAAAATATATGAAAAATTTTCAAATTTTCCATTAAAAAATTTTTATTTAGTTCACATTGAAAAACTGGGAATTAAAAAGAAAAAGCTTTCTTAATCTGTTTTTTATACTACCATACAATAATTTGATGCAATTAAGTCCCTACGGAAATGATATAAAGTAGTACCACTTTACACCGCTGTATATTGATATTAAAAAAAAAAAAACATCATCTCATACTGTATGAAAACTTTACAGATTGTGGTAACACGTGAGAAGATCTTATTAAAAATTACGAGAAAGGAAAAATGACACATATAACATCTTAACTGCATCGAATTAGTGTATGGAGTATAAAATTTAAGCGTATATCTTTTTATGATCCGTTTTCAATCTGATACCATTTCAATCTGACTAAATAAAATTTTTTCTGTGAATTAAAAAAAAAAAAATATATTGTAAAATCAATTTCTTAAATGTATTCTCATTTGTACATACATATTTCATGAATATGTATATTAGATGTTTTAAATCGAATTTTTTTAAACATATTGTATGAACATACGTTAACATATTTTATGAATCTGTATCATGCACAAAAGAAATCAAAACAAATACACTACATTTTATTACTGATCTTTTAATTTAATGTGAATTTTTATTGTTATATAAGTTTATCGGTTATTTAGAATCGATATTGGAAAATGTATTTTTTTTTTTTTTATATAGACTCTTATTTATGCTTTCACTCATATAAAATTATAGAAAATGTTGAAAAAAAGAAAGAAGAAAACGTGTAATGTTTCTAAAATTTACATGTGTATGATAAACAAAATGAGTCTGTATAATAATGTTTTCTTGTATAATAAAAGGAAATTTTCATTGTATTTAACATTTTAGTATTATTTTGAAAAATACATAAAATAAAAATGATACATGATATTAGAAACAATGTTTACACATGAAAAATAATTTATGTGTTGTTATTTGTATATATTAATTGTAGATAGGGTTTTGTAATATTTCAATGATTTATTACGTATTTTAATCTCTATTTTAAACAAACTCAGTGGTTCACAACCCACGTTAAACTGTAGATGCACGTATGATAGAATTGTCTCGTTAAATCATCGTTTAGATGATTAGGCCCTGGCTCACATTGAGCTGTTGCGCCAAAGAAAAGAATCTATAAAACACAAAATTAATTTTCTGAAGTTCAAGCTGAACAATCCCAAACATTTTTTTTTTTTTTAAAAAAACATTATAATAATTATAATAATAATTTAATATTCATAATCCTCAAATCTTGTAATTTGTTAAATGTTAAATTTGAGGAAAAACTACTTATCCATTTAAAAAGAAAAAAAAAAAAAGAAAAATTTCTTAGATAATAGAATAATTTGAATTTGATAAAATTAAAACAAAAAAATTTAAAAAAAAAATCATATAAGGGATAAAAGGATAAAATATTCAAATATTCTTTAATATGACATGTCGATGTATTGTTTTTTTCCCCTTTGGCGCAACAGCTTGATGTGAGCCAGGGCCCAATCATTCGATGTACTGTTAAGTTAAGAAAATTATAAAATCCTTGTTTTATCATCAAATAAAAATTGTATTTTGAACTAAAAATAATTATTGTTAAATAAGTTAAATGAAAATTAATTTTCAAAAATTCTTTACGAATTTCATTTTCATATTTACTATATAGGAACCCAATCAAAGTAATCATAAAAAACCACTATTACTTAACTTTAATTTTAATATACAAAAATCCAAGAGTATAATCTTATGAACCAAATACATACATGTGGATAAAAAAAAAAATATATAAATTAAATGCTTTTAACTTTATGTAATCAATTTCAATTTCCTTTTTTATAAAGACTTCCGTTTTTATAATGAAAACCTAAATGAATTTTCCTTTTTTAATTTTATCAGAATTTTTGTTCATTTTATGACTGCGTATAAAGAAATACTACTATGTGTAAGTTCGTCATAAATACAAATATGCACTTTGTTATAGCTTCTATACATAAAACGTACGTACGTACGTACATACATTGACAAACATATGTGTACCTTAGACAATTTATATAGTTTACCCAGTATATATGTACATATATGTTTTAGGCAGGTCTAGGTAGATAGATTAAGGTAGATAGATCAAGGTAGCTGCCCGCTCATTCCCAAGCAAGCACACTTAAGCCAAAAAGACCCATTGTGATACCAACGTACCAGGAATTTCTCACAGATCAACCATGTATGTGTTTTAGTATTTTATACAAAAATATTTTCATATGTATAATCGTTAGCTATAATTGATTTGTTAAAGAAAATTCATTATGAAAAGATGAAAAATAAAAAAAAACAAACCACAAAATTAACTTTATTTTAAAATGTTTTAATATAGTATCATGAAATTCTACACATTCTCAATTGTTATTTATAAAATTTAAAATATTTTGTAATTTAACAGTATAATAAACACCCTTAAACATGTTCCTCGTGTATATATGTATGTGCAAAGGTGAATACAAGTAAAATATACAAAGTTTTACACTTATAATAATATGTCAATGACATATATATATTTTATGTATGTTCAATTTTAAGTATATATACCCATACTCGTATGTACATACAATATTTAAAACAATTCAAGCAAAAAATTGTATAAATTCCTATTTTATCTCATTTATCTGTAAATACTAAAAATGTACAATATTTTATTATGTATGTATGTATATACCAAAATATAAAAGGTATGTACATGCTACATTTAAATTGTTTGTTTATCTTGTTATTTACTTTGTGGAAAATTAATTTTTACTGGTTATATTTTCCCTCTAAAAATAGATAGATAAAGAGAGATAGTAAATAATAATAAACTAAAAACTGAAAAAATGAAAACAAGCCGTCAATTATGTATGGCACTCAATTTAGATTAAGTCAACCGCACACAATAAGTTATTGTATAGGCTTTTCAAATCATTCTATTTACTATTGGTTTTGTATATGTATATAGTGAAAATCCATTAAAATTTCATAATATTTTCTATTTTTTTTTTTTTTTTTTTATTCACATTTATAAGTACATGGATAAACACATTTACAGTGTTAAACGATAAAATATGAAGTATTTAATGTAAAGAACAAATATTTTGTCAAATATTTTCTTTTTAAATTGATATTTAAAGTCACTTTAGATAAAATTCATAAAAACATAAATGTACATGTACGAATCTATGTAATGTATAAAACTATTAATTTTACTTTTAAAATAAATAAATAAAAAATAAATATATAACATGGAATATGTTTATTTTAACAATTTAAAAAATAAAAAACCTTATGAAATTAGGAAATGATATTGTAAATACCTTTAGCTTGTGGTATTTATTTCTATACTCTGTCTACTAATATTATGCACTTAAGATCTTATGAGAGTACATAAATGTCTTTTTTCTTCTTTCATAATTTCTAATTGAGACTGTTTCACGAGCAGTATTACCACAATCCACAAAGCTATTATATCAGATGAATTTTTTAAATATCAATAGATAGTGATGTAAAATGGCACCATTTTAAGTAATCTCCATATAAGACCTTAAATGAATATCATTAATGGACAGAGTATAGGAAAAATTCTCGGGATCTTTTTGATTTTGATAACAATTACAAATACCATAAAATAAATTCATCTTTAATTTTAATTAATTTTCTTATATATTTCTTCTATGCTATAAAGTGAAAATTTTTCAATTTAATCCTTTTTAATTTTTTGTTCAAATTATAATATTTTTACATACATATTTGAAAAAATAAAAATTATTCTTAAATACGTATATATAAGCGTTTTGAAACACATTTCGATTAATTACACAGGCTTATTACTTATTGTAATTTTTTTCTCTTATTTACTTATAAGTATGTATACATGTACATAAATTCAGAAAATATGAAAATTTTAATTCCATTAACTGATAACGACCATATTAGAGACATAAAAAATATGCCAACAGAAGAAAATTTATGTTCAATAAATTTAAAATAAAATAAAAGTAGACTTTTAATACCTTTTTGTATATAATATTGTTATTATAATTTTTTTGAAATTTTATATCATACCAAAGGAAAATTTAAATTTTGTATTTTTTAAGATTTTTAAACAATAGAGACCTATGTTCAGTAAAATTTAATCACCATATTAAATTTAAATAAAATATATTCATAATATCAAGGTCCTATAATACGTATATGTATAATAAATGTTAAATTTACGTTGTAATTTCAATAATTTTTCTCTGAATGAAAATTGATATTTTTGCCACATCTTTTGTAATGTTTTTAATCCTTTCATTTTTTTTTTTTTTTTTTTTTTTTTGTTTTATTTGTATTTACAATTTTTAAAAAGATATTCTAACTTTCAAAATGTCCAAACCCTTAATAAAATAGGTACCAGCAAATAAGAACCCAAAAATCTAAAATGAACATACAGAGCTCAAACGTTTTTTTTTTTCTTCTAATTATTATTATTGAATCGATCAATACCAAATTTTTTTTTTGTTTTTATCACGTTTACATTACAGAAATTAAAATATAATCATAAAATCAAAATGTGTTTAAATTTTATTACTTCAATGAAGGTAAATTACATCATAAATAAAGTTTTACAATGTCAACGTTATAAATGATAAAATAAAAATCATGGAACCTAAAAAGATTTTTTTTTTTTTTTTTTTTTTAAATTATATAACAATATATATTTGAATACTTTCTATTTAATTTCTATATATGTATAAAAATAAAATTAGGAAAAGGAAATGGTAAATTAATTTTACTAAATTTCCTCAACATCTCAAAATGTGTAAATCATACATACTTGTATGTATATGAATTTCAGATTGTTTTATAGAAAAAGCTTTGAAAATACATGTGTACATGTACAAAATGTATATAAATACCTTCGTTTATTTATGTATCAAACAAAAATGTATGTACATATGTATATACATTTAGAAATGTTTGTAAAGCTAACAAAAGTAGCCCAGGAAATAAACCAAAATAATAGGAAACTCTTAAATTAATTACCTTACAAGCGATACAAACTTCTATACTTTTACACGTAAAGTTCATAGAATATATTATAGGTAAAGTAAATCCACCTATCGTATCATCATGCATTTACTAATAATATACATATATCATATGTACACATACAAACACATACACATAAAAACAAAATAAAAAAACAAATTGTTCAAAAATAATTTTCGTTTCTGAATACAATCCATGGATATACATAAATAGCATCTATGTACATAATATGTGTTTATATTTTTTTTTTTTCTTTATATGTATGTTTAACCTTTTCTATTTATATATTTATATACATATTTATACGCATATGATCCTTTTACACAAATACATAAGTACATATACTCGCATATAGGTATATTACATCAACGTAAGAAAAATAAGAGATTAATGACTTTTTAATTTGGCAGAGTTTTCAATTATGTAATACATTATGTATCATATTGTATCACGTAACAGTATGACAGACGAATAGATTTTCGATTCTTTCGACATTTGTGTGGGCATTATTTATATAAATTTCAAATTTCAAGTGTGTGAAAGCAAATTAAAGTAGGTATATACAGAGTTACATGTGTTACATATTTTCAAGTGTTCTAAATATATATAATTCTAAAATGACATATAAAATTTCATTAATTATCGGATATTGATAGGTTTCTATTCTTAATTTTAATTGGATTAAAATTCAATTTAGAATTAAAATTAAATTACTAAAATAAGAATGAAACTAAATATTTTACATTGTTCACGTCTTTATTCGATCCAATGCGCGTTATACATGGTTATACTTATACATTTTATAGAAATTAAGAAATTACATTCAATCTATTTAGGGCTTTTACATGAAAGGGCACAAATGAAAAGACACTTTCCACTGCTTACATTGTAACGGGTGAAGGAAATGAGGCGTGTATCAGGTAGCCCATAGGTACCGTATAGCCTCATACACGCCTCACTTCCTTCACCCAGTGTCTCATAAGACAATTTTTCATATGTGTCTTATAAGTATCTCGTCGTTTAAAACCCCGCATTAGAATATTTTTTATTTTTTATATGGAATTTTATTTTTTTTAATTTTTATTTTATTTGTTAGACACATAAAAATAATAATAATAATAATAATAAGATTAAAAAACATATTTTCAAAGATAAAAATCTAAAATACTTGAATTTGATAAATTGTAAATGCGATGTTTGAATGTTTTTAGTTCTATATTTATATTTAATTTATACTTTGTAATGTATTTTCTATTAGACCCTGGCTAACATCGAGCTGTTGCGCCAAAAGGAACGTATTTTCTAGTCAACACTCAATATAGATACGTTACGTTATTATATTAAATACATTTTTTTTTTTTTTTTTCAATTAAAATTGTGTTGACATTTTTAAATTTACCTGTAAAAAGTAATTTATAAATTCATAACATGTAATAATAAAAATTCATAAAGCAGATACACATAGATAGATAGATACATTCAATTTAAAAAAAAAAAAAAAACACATACATATATAGGTAAAACCTGAAATTTGATCATCACATGATATTATCAACTTAATAAATTTAGAAAAAAAAAAAAAAAAAGAAAACTAACCGAAAAAAGTAGGAAATAAATTTTTTACATTAAATCAAGATTTTTATATATTTTACCCAAAATAAAAATCGTATACACATGTACATATGTATGAAAAAAAAAAAAAACAAACCCAAAAAACTCAATTAAAATTTGAAAATAAAAAAAAAATCATGTATGAACTTTAAAATCATCACTATAATTTTAAAGCTGAAACGTGATAAAGATTTAAAAAAAAAAAAAAAAAAAAAAAAATTACAGCTACCGAGAAAAAGAATTTTTTGTTTTTTTCTTTTTCTCTTTTGAATTATTATTTTTAATATCATCAACATATTTAAAATTTATTAGAAAAGAAAAACATCTTTTTTAAAAAAAAAAAACAAAAAAATACCAAACTCGTTAGAAAAATTCCATACATAAAATTTATGTACATGAAATTTAGATATAAATTTCAAATAACTTTGTTTTGAAGTTATGGTTAATTTTTTATTTTGTCACGTATCAACAATAATAATTTCTCATGTCATTTTGTATACTTCGAAATAATACGTGTGTGTACATAGAAGTTGTTTTATAGTAAAAAAAAAGCAAAGAATACTGATAATATCGAGTAAGTATGGTTTTTTTGCCTTTTTGTTTATTTTATTCTTTTTTTTTTTTTTTTGTTCTTCGATGATACAAAAAAGGATAAAAGAAAAAATAAATAAAATTAAATTGAACTGGAATAACTATATGTATACAAACGTATTATGTATTTGTATGTATTAGTTTTCTTAAGTATTCAAAAAAAAAAAAAAAAAAAAAAAAAAAACAACTACTTACTCGTGTGTTAAAATACGTTTCCTATACATGATCAGATATGATAAAATTATACAAGATATATTGTATCAGTAGAAAGTATGAAATGATATTATAGACAGCAGTGTTTTTATCATGTTTTCATGACTAAAATACATACAACATGATGTAAATACTAATAATATTGTATGACAAACAAACAAAAAAAAAAAATAAAATAAAAAATAAAATAAATAAAAAAATAAAATAAAATAAAAATAAAAGCAAAAAAGGAAATATCAAAAACAGAAATAGAATATTATATATTTTATTATCTACATAAAACTTGTACACGAGCTAAATTTCTATGAAATTTATTCAATATACTATTTATCGATGGTTGATAATAAAACAGTCAAATGTTACACTTTCATTTCAATAAACAGGAAACACTTACAAATGAACAACAAAAAAAAAATTCTTTTTTTTTTTTATCAATATTTTTACGTTATTACGAGTTATCATAAAATTCATTAACAAAATTCTACTGAGGTAATGTTTTTTTTTTTTTTTTGATTTTTTTTTATTTAGCAGAATACAGATACAAAATGAATTTTATCTATAATCGTGATTTTGATTACTATCAAAGATCATGGTAATAATAATCAAACCTATTGGCTTCAGTCTTTTCTTTTATTATTTTTAGCCTCCTTCAAAATCAAACCATAATAATAATAATAATAATAAAAATAATAATTTCATCCTTGTGTAAGAAGTGTTCTAAATGCAATCATAAAGTCCTTTTTTTTTTGTTTTGTATCTAATATGTACTCTTAAGAGTAATAATGAAAGTAAAAACAAAACGAAATTGATTCTGTCGATAGTCTTATGAAAATTTGTTTTTTTTTTCGAACATTTTATGAAATTTTTTTTTTTTTATTCACTATCAAAATTATTGAGGCTGTTACTATTACAGAATCCTTTTCAGAAGGGAAAATGCCCATAATTTACAAAAGCTTTTATTTTATCCTACTAGTATTTTTGATTTTTTTTTTTTTTTTTTTTTTTTTTTCTTCTATAAAAATAGAATTATCATTCCATTAAACAATCTAATCATTCAATCCCATCGATAGACACAATAGGATTTAAAATTATATCCTGAAGAAAGGAAAATAGTAAAAAATTGGTAACAAAAATCTGTAACTTTACAAAAATGTTAAATTAACATTCTAAAACTATTTTTACGTCATTTATGTAGAGCATTTTTATGTACAAATATGAGTATATGTAGGTAAATTTATTTCTCAAAATGCTGTGGACCACAAATTGTCGCTCATTACATCACTTTAAAAGCATTGACAAAGTATGAATCGTAATACTATGCTTTAAGTATATTTATTTAAATTTATTTTCTCCTAACCTTACACACACATTCTTATTTATTCAATAACTCGATTTTTAAATGACATTTTATACTTGAACTTTATATCCTTAACAGAGTGTATATCACGAGTCCATATTGACATCAATGTACGTACACATGTATTCAAATATAATATACAGTGTGTGTAATATACTAGCTCTATTTTAGAATTGAATATGTTTCCTCTTTTCAAAATGTGTGCGTATATTGACAATGAAACTTGACCCCTTAAGCTAAAAAAGAAACTTCTTCATATACATACATGCATAGTTTTTTCTTTAGAAATTCGATTTTTTATCTCTATACGCTTCTATTATTATGTAAGGTTAAAGGATATTATCATTTTTATGTTTATATATTTTCGTAAACAAACAAAATACAAAAAATTACATAACATAAAAAAGATAATAATAAAAAAAATTTTATATGTTTAAAATATGTGAATATTTATACTCCATACATTAATTCGATACAGTTAAGATCTTATGGAAATTACATAAAGAAGTATCATTTTACATCGCTGATTTTATTGATATTTTAAAAAAATTAATTTCGTATTATGTGATAACCTTTACAGATTGTGGTAACACTGCTCATGAGATGATCTTATTAGAAATTATGAGAAAAGAAAAAAAGGACAAATTATACTCCCATAAAATTTTAACTGCATCGAATTAATGTACGGAGTATAGATGAAGTTATATGAATATGTATAAAAACAAACATAAAAGGATAAAAGAATTTAAAAATAAAATTAAACATTTAAAATGATAATAAAACATAAAAAATTTACATACATATGTATACGTATGGTAAAAATATAAAATTATTCACATACCAATGCAATAAGGCAATAATAGCTAAAATAATTTTTCTTCATTCTTTTACTTTTCTATATCTAAAAAAATATACACACGTGTATTTACATATACATACGAAAAAATGAGAACTTTATTGTTCTGCATACGTTATTCTTCTTCTTTCCATATATGTTTCATTTAAATGTTGTTACTACAATAAAATTGAATTTTAATAATCTTGAAAGAAAAAATACATATACTCTGTCCAATAATATTATGCATAATTAAGGTCTTATGGCGATTACTTAAAGTGGTAACATTTTAAATCACTTTGTATTGATATTTAAAAAATTCATCTAAAAGCTTTGAGGATTCTGGTAATACTGCTCGTGAAACAGTCTCAATTAGAAATTATAAGAGAATAAAAAAGACATAATGTACTCCCATAAGACCTTAAATGCATAATATTAGTGGACAGAGTATAGGTACTCAGAACACGTTCATATGTATGGATGTGAACGAATGTCCATTCAAAAAGTTTTAATATAAAATAAATAAAATTTCACTTTTCTTTTTTTATACATTTTTTTTTTTTTTTTTAAATTTTCAAATTCGTCCATAAGCACATGTATGTACATCTTACATATGAATACGCATAAATAAAACATACGATATATGCAATACGACGACAATATTGTATATTATGCAATAGAATATGTTTTTGAAATATAGTTGACATTTTATTTATTAAAGAAGATTACTTTAGAAAATACATACATATAGTATATTCCAGAAATAATCCATAGAACAATGAGTATGCATAAAAAATGCTTCTATTTTCATCTTTAATTTTCCACTCACATTCATATATAAACCTATCATATGAATGCAGATAAAATTAAAGGAGAATTTATATTGTCGTTGTGTACTAATACACATTTATATACCACACATGTCGTATTGTTATAATATAATACAAACTTTTACATACGAATATTCACTTTTATGTAATATGAACAAAAAATATATAAATACAAAAGAATACAATGTAGAAAAAACATTGTCTAGTCTTTGAATCAATATTTGTTTATTTATTTTTATTGTTTTCTTTCAAGAAACTGAAGTATTATATAAAACAAATTTTAATTAAAATGGTTACAAGAAGCAAAGAAAATAGAGAAAATATGTATGTACAATATGTAAAATGTAATACCTGAAAAGAAATTTATTTAAAAAAAAAAAAAAGTGAATTGTAAAAATTTTTTTATTTTTAATTAATTTTTTTTTTCTTTTGGTGGCTTTTAAAAAAATTTGATTAATTTATCAAATATGAGATAGGGGGCTTCGGCGGTAGCTCAATAAGTAGAGTACCAATCGAGTCTACTTGCTGATAACAAGTAACTCAAACAAATGATTGATGTAAGCCCTATCATATAAAATTGAGTTTAAATTTCTACTTCAAAGAAAACTCAGTGGTTCGCAACCCACATTAAACTGTAGATGCACGTATGATAGAATCGTTTCGAAAAATCATCATAATGATGATTAGGCCCTGGCTCTCGTCGAGCTGTTGCGCCATTGAAGAAAGAGATAAGTATTTTCTTTTTTTTTTTTAATTAACAATTGGAAAAAATTGGATTCTCATGTCGATTTTTAAAATAAATTTTTTTTTACACTTTTTATTTTCTAAAAAAAAATTTGTAAAAAAAAACCAATAAAATAAATTTTATCCCAAAATCATTTTTAATACACACAATATCACCTTACAAAATAAAATAAACTAAAATCATATGAAATTGAAAGCATATAATAAAAAGAATAAATTAATACCAACGCATTACACCTGAGGAAACAGCTATGTACATATTTTAATTCTTTTTGAATATCTTATTTAACTTTTAGTTGTATCTGACTGCTGACAACATATTATACATTATTTTTAATATTCCTAAATACACGTAAATAAATTATTTTTAGAATTTATCCTGAAGGTGATTTTTTTTCAATTTTTTATTTTTATTTATTGTTTCTGTATCTATACTACTGTAGTAACTGTAGATATGAAACCAGTAAGTATAGATATACTTTAATTAGTAGGTGTCTTGTACGATACCTTTCATAATATTCGCTTAATAAGTACGTAAATACAATATACAAAAAAAAAACAAATAAATAAAAACGAATATGACCTATGTAAATTTTGATGAATTTATTTGAAAATTCATCAGGTGTATATTTACTCTAATTACAATTAAGTATACTTTGTACTTTAAATATTTTCACTACAGGCCTTAGGAGGATGTGTGTCTCTTTTTTTTCTCCCATAATTTCGCATAAAAACATTTCACGAGCAGTATTATCACAATTCTCAAAGTTCTCATACAGCATGGAATGAACTTTTCAAATATCAATACCTAAAGATATAAAGTGGTACTACTTTTCGTACTTTCAATAAGGCCTGTAGTGAAATTATTTAAAGTACCAAGTATAGTCTATAAAATTTTCTAAATAAAAAATTATTGAGAACTTTAAAATGTGCAATATATGAAACTCTATAAAAAAAATTTTAAGTATGTATATATGTAGAAAAGAGACTTAAAAAATAGTTAATATAGCTAAAATTGTATAAGTTTCAATTTTAAATGAAAATCGAAATTCTGAAGTCATTAATTTATTTTTTGTTATAAAATATATGCCCAGCCCAGTAAAAATATAAAAAAAAAAAAATTAAATAAAAAAATTCCCATATTATAAAATATGCATTTTTTCCCATGCAATTAAACGTTATCTTCTTTTTTTTTCCAGTGTTATATAATATTCTATTTTTTTTTTTTTTATAAATTAAAAGAAAAATAATTCAACGATTTTCCACATAATGTGAAATGCTTTTTTTTTTTTTGGTTTTTGTCTAATATATCTTGTAGATTATCTATTTTTCTCAAACATAATTTTCATTTTAAATTTAAGAGATTTTCCATTGATTAAATGTGATATTTATACTCGTGTACTGGTTTTGAAAATAAAAGCCCCAAAATTTACTAAATTATCTTTCTTTTCTATCTCAACACAGATAAAAAAAAATAACAAACAAAAAAAAAAAATTATTTTTAGATTTTTCTTTCTTTTTTTTTTCTATGATAACATTTTCATAATAAAAATTATTCGTATTTGTTTATATTTATATAATATTTTTACTTCATTAAAATAATATGTAAACAAAAAATTTAAAAAAAAAAAAAAAATTAAAAATATGAAATTATTATTTTTGTTATTTGATCATTTTGATCAAAAATGTCGTTGACTGAATTGATCAAAATAAATCTTTGTATGTGTGTAGTTGTTAGTATTACTATATAAATGCCAGTACAGATCTATCCATGGTTGTAAAGAAATTTAATTCACATTATATGGAATATCCCACGGCAATAAATTTACCATAAATTAACATCAAAAAATTTATAATAAAAATTTACATTCTTATACCTATTATATTCAAAAAAAAAAAAAAAAAAAAAAAAAAAGTCTATATAATACCAATTTAAGAGTTTATTATGAAATTCATAAAATGAGATCAATTCCCATCATTATGTATGACTTGTGTAACATACACATAATATTTTAATACATGTTGTACCTATAATTTATAAATTTTATATTGGATATCTTGTTTATATATCATAGAGATACATTAAGTTATACGAATGGTAAGTATAGCAGTGATCAATATACGACCAACAGTAAGCAAAAGTAACCAATCAACCAACAGTTACCTTTCAAACTATCTTTTAGTTATCAATTTTTTGTTGTTTTTTTTTACCCATTTTAACTATTATGTCATTCAATGTTCATAATTAAAAGTATCTGATGTATTTCCATCTCTTCTGTTTGAAAAAAACTAAAAACCATTTGACTTCTCTTATAACATTATAATTTAACAACAATCATACTTTTTGATGGATAAATTTGATAAAATCGTGTAACATCTCTGTATACATGATTATAAAAAAATAAAAAAAAAAATACAAAAATCTGAAAAACAAATAAAAAGATAAAGTAGGTTAAAATTATTCTGAATTGAATTTTTCATTGTATATTATTATGGCTATACACAATTCAATGGAAACATCTATTATCCCCTCTTTTTTTTTCAATCAAAGAAGGTGAAACTTCGAATTTTACATTCAAAAACAAATATTTCGTTTTTTTTTTGTTTTTATTTTGGAAAAAAATTATAAAACATGTATTTTTACTTTTCGTATATTTTCCTTTTATGATTTTTAATGAATAAAAAAAAAATAACGAATTTTTGTTTTTTTTTTTTTTTAAATTGAAAACAATACAACCAGTTGTAATTTATTTCTTTTCAATTTATGACTGCATCATAATTGCATTTCTGACTGGCGTCATTCTTTGAAAAAAAAAAAATAATAATAATAATAACAAATAAAATGAAGCGAACGTGATTAAAAAAAAAAAAAAAAAAAAAAGGTAATCAAAACCAAAAAATAAAAAAACAAAACAGATACACACAGTACAACACAGTAGTAATTATAGATAACCACATTATGTCTTTATCATATTTTATTATTTGTATTGTCAGTACTTTTATCGTTACCTATCTGAAATTGTGAATATAATGTAATATTACAATGTAATAAAATACATAAAAGAAGGTAAATTGTAATACCTCACGGTATGATCATTGGTTTATAAAATTGAAAATATAGGTATATGCAGTAAATACACTGTTGCCGCTAGCTATATTCTTTTATACATTGAAACAAGAAATTTTTGTTAATATAAAGCATGTGCGGAATGTGTCTAAATTTCGCTAAATGGCTAAATTTTTTTTAAAAAATCGGTAAAGTATAGGTTTTATCGGCTAAGTTGGTAAATTCATTGATTTTGAATGAAATGATGAAATATAAAGTTTAATGTATGGTTTTTGTCTGTAATTTGATTTTTACACATTTTTTGTGATTTTTTAAAAATAATTTCTCGAATTTATAACAAATTAATGAAAAAAAAAAAAAATTAAAAATTTGAATTTTCAAAATCATATGTAAATCTGAAACGTAAAAATATATAGAAAAATTGAAAACTGTAAACTGTCAACAATTTAGCTATCCCGCACAGCAAAGTGTTGCTAAATTGAAATGTTATTGAAAGTAATTTAGCTACTTGGAATTTAACTGATTTTTCCAATAATTTCGCACACATTCATAAATACAAGTAACGTAATAACATGAAATTTTATAATGTGTAACTTGCAACAATTTAACTTTTGCAAATTTTTTTTTTTTTTTATATATGTATACTTAACAATCAAGCCTTATACATACATACCTACATACATATATGTATAAATGATATCATTTTTTATAGTACAATAATAGTGACAAAAACAATGATTTTCTTTCATGAATAAAATACATGTGTTTGAATTTAAAAAAGAAGAAGGCGAAAAAAAAAAAAAAACAGCATCACCTTTCGCTCTCGTTTTCATGCATTTCAACAGACCAAAACAAAACTGAAACTGGAAAAAAAATAACGAACATATCTACATAAGAATTTTGAAAATAACAAATACATTACATGTGTATATGTACGTAATAGCAGATATATAAACAATTTGTCAGAAATTGAAAACCAAACTTTCTTCACTTTTATGGAATTTTATATTAAATCAAAGTTAAATTTGTTTCATGGAACAGAAGCTACAACTCATATTACTACCGTAAAACAAAATAAAAAAAATAAAAAAAAAATTTTTTTTTTTTTTTCATTTTCTAATATTATTGCATACCTTTACTTACATCCGATGTAATATAATGATAAATGTAATAACTAAAAATTATCTCTATGAAATATTTACGTATATTATGTCTATGTACATAATTGTAGAAAAATTTTTTCTTGTAAAATGTAGATACATATAAGTATACATTTGTTTTATCATTTTTTTTATGTTGTGTTTTTTGTTTGTTTCTTCTTTTCTTTTTTTTTTCTTTTTTTTAACTTTTGTTTTTATTTAATATCATGATTCAGATTTGCCTTTGTTTATATATTCGTTTCGCTAGATGAAATCTTAAATCTTACATAAGATCATGATTACATTTTTTTTTTTCTCATTTTTTTCTTTTATTCTTCTTTTTACAATGAAAATGGTAATGGTAGTAAGCATAACAATGTGTATATGTAAAATGAAAGGAAAAAAAAATATTATAAATATTAAATAATCATTTTTGATGAATTTTCATTTAATATTTAATTTTTATAGTGTACACAATAATACATAATGCAATCAATTTTATGCACATATTTATCTTAAAAAAAGAAAGAAAACAAAAATATTCATTATGTGCAATTTTGTAAATATTGTACAATCTGTATTTGAACATTCAATAAACAATTTATTGATTATTGTTGTGTATAAATAATATGCATATTGTGTATGTACATGTACAGATTTGTAAATTAAAAGAAAATTCCTGTTTCAAACCCAACACCCCCACCCTCCCTCCAAAAGACTGAAATGAGGTTTGGAAGCCTGCAGCTTAATATCAGCTTAAAAAGTTCCTGTTACTTTTTAAAAACATTTTTCATGGTATTTTCATTTCCTTTTTTTGTATCCTTACATATATACAATTAATTTTGTATGTTCGTGTGTATATGTACTTTCACTTAATTTCGAATAAAATCATCAAATTCAAGTTTAAAAAATTTCAAGTAATTTACTATATTTTAGATGAACATTAAATGTATTGCATAATTTAAAAAAAAATATTTTAGATCTGCATTTATGTATTTTTATTTTTTTTTTATTTTTTTTTTTTTGCACACAAATGCTTGCATAATTATTATTTTTAATTTAAATTCAAATTTTTAAAACTGTAAAATGTATGAATGAAAATTAAATAACGAGTACCTACATAAATTTGCATGATTTAGATTATAAATTTTAATTTCCAAATCCTGTCTATTTAAATCTCTGTATCATTTTATTTATTTATTTTATGCTTTTATTTTTGTTTCCTTTTTTTTGTTTTGTATTACTATTTTCATTTGAATCTATTCAATTTAAATTTTAAAAAATTTTTATCAATCAATTGTATTTGCAAAAATATCATTATTCTCGAATAATTTCAAACTATAGTCTATCCATTAACGATATTTTCAATGCACAATGCAAAGCACAAAAATTACTTGCAATTCTATCGATATTTTCCACGTACCGTCTATGAAAATATGTATAATTTAAAATCCATTGTTCGATAGCACTCTACGTCCGTCCCTCACCACGTCCAGAAGGCAACTAAACTGAATTAACTAGTTACATATTATTTATTATTATCCATCAGTTGTGCTAAGCCAGTGGCGCCAATCGCCACTGACTGAGTACATAACTGACTAGTGACCAAACTTGCTAGTGACTGTGCCTGCCTGCTATATACTTATGCAGTATACTATCCTCTATCGTTATTAGTACATCGAACATAAATGTAAATAGAAACTTGAAAGTAAACAAGAATAGCCAATTGAGACATGAAGATGTTGATATGATATATACAGGACAGGGTTACCGGTTTACATCACATTTAAAAACACATCACATTTTGTATGAAATATTCGAGGAGTCTGGTAGCACTGTTCGTGAAACACACTTATTGAAAATAATAAGAAAAGGAAAAATGCATACATACTTACGTACATATACATACATAAATATATATGTACTTCCCTATTGGGCAATTGGGCATGCATTGAAAATCATTAATAAACAAACTATATATTCAAATGTTTTATTGTTATCATTATCATTGTTGCAAATTATATGATTTACGTTTTTGCTTTCAAATCTAAAATAAATTCTATATTCATAAATTATACAACGTTAGTGTTAATCCACATCGTTAATATTTTAATACAGCTAGAGTGAATTTCTGATAGGGAAATTTTCAATTTAAAATTATATCACGTTTGTTTTTTTTTTATCATCAACCATTCAATATCAGTGCTACTTAATATATTTATCAAAACAATGAAAAGTGTAGATAATTCCTTTTGCTTTTTTTTTTTTGTTTTTAATTTATATTTGAAAACAAAACTAACCACGTCCATACATATTTGTAGGTATCTAACTAAACACATAAGTATGTCTATAGCATTGCACATGTTTTGATTTAAATTAAAGTAAATTGTGTTCATAAATACATAGTAAAGATTGGTCGTTAAAAATTATGTACATACGCGTTATATTCATCATTTAATGCTTTCAACTACCAAATTCAAAATTCACAACATCAATCAGTTGTTTTTTTTCCGTTTCTTTTCCCTTCATTTTTTAAATATTTTTTACATTTATATCAATAAATCGAGGTTAATTTCCTAATAAAGCAATCAAATAGCATTTTGTTCAGCTGTTGACGCATTTTAAATCATATGAAAACAGGAAAGTGACCATAATTAGTTATTTAAGTCTCTATAATCTAAAAACAAGTCTATAATTACCATTTTATCCACAATATTGCATCTCATTTGACTAATTAAACTTTGTCATATAATTTGCCTTTGCCAACCTACGTATGCATACGGTCAAACGTGCATTGCAAAATTGCAATGTTTGTGTATGTAGATACATATTTAATTCTTTACCATACATGAAACAAAATTTTAATTTTTTAATTTAATTTTTATTAAATTGTTTATACATAGCTTTCAAGTTATTTCAAACAAGCCCAATACTCGTAGTATTTATTACTTTGCTTTTTAATATGAATTTTGTAACAATTCTTTTGGCTTGTTGTTCTCAATTCATACTCCATATTAGAATATATTTAATTTACCTGTATGTCTTGTAGCAAATTATATTGTATTGATTTTAATTTTGATTTTTGTTTTTTTCGTGATGACATTAGATCAAATTACTTGTACCGGTAGCCACATAAATGGTTTTTTTGTTTTTTTTTTTTTTGGTTTTAATTCGAAATACTTTTACATTAAATACGTTACATGTACGTATACCTTTAGATTTCAAGTATACGTATACGTACTTAATTCTTAACTTAAAGATACATATCTCTATAAATTTGTATAGGTACATTGATTTTGTATTGTGTCATCTTTGTGGTTTCCGGTCTAACCTCTAATCATTCAATTAAAAATGCCTGTAGGTGCTCAGTATATGGGTAAGTAAACGTCATAAAAATGCATTTTCATATTTTACATACATGCGCATGTACATATGTAAAAATGTGTAAGAAGACGAGGGCGAAAATACCTATATAGTAATATGACACCTTCTAACGTTATGGTAATGTTACATAAAATAACGGTTTAACGTGGCATAGAAAAAAAGTAAAACCTTACAAAATAACTCGCTTTAATAAAATGTAATAATCATAGATACATGCATAGATAATATATGTTACAGCATGTATATTTATCATTTACATACTCTATTGTATATGAACTCGTAATTCGCATATAAAAAAAACATATTTTACTTACACATTTACATATGTATGTACATAGATATCAATTTATATGGAATTATATTTATCAACGTCAATGCCCACATAAAAACATGTAACTACATTTATTTTTTTTTTTATTTTTTTTTTATGCATAAAACTTTATGTAACAAGTTTTTGTATATGAACAAAATGTTAAAACAATTCTTATAAATTCCCAATGTTTTAGTCATAGTTTGGCACACATTTTTTGATATGGAATTTTGAACAAAAATTGATTATAGCTTCATAATTTGTATCTAATTGAGTTGCTTCAAGAAGAAAAAAAAAAAAAAACTTAAATTTTGTAAATACATACATACATGTATGTCATATACACAAATTCATCCGAAATATTATCTATAATTTGTTTTTAAAGCATAGGCACGGGTAAATCCTACAACATAAAAATGTATGTTTATGATTTATGTTTGCTCCCATGTGGTTGTTGTTGTTTTGGTTTATAAAACGCAGTAAATTAGGAATCTGGTAAACCTGGCGTGAAGAGAGAAAAATAACGAATTTTATACAAATTAAACGCAAAAGAATACGAAGAAGCACAACTAACAACAACAAGTGCCTATGTTATAAAAACGGAGTATAAAAAATATTTGAAAAATTATTCATTCATTTATTTTTTTTTTTTTTCATTTTATGTAGTGAAAAATTCCAATAAAATTTTTAGTGAATGATTTCTAAAATTTATTAGTAAAATATAATTACATACATAAAAAACAGGTATGTACATATTAATTATGCATAATTTGATCTTGATTTATTCAAAATAGTTGCATTACCAGTAATATACAGTATGGTGTATTCATTGTTGTAATATTACTACAACCTGTCAATTTTTTTTTTTTTTTTTTGTTAGTAAACAAACAAAAAAAATCTAAACCTGTTTACATATTCATTAAAAAATCATATAAATATTTCATGTCTCATAAAAATGTGATTATTTTGAAATTTATCATATTTATATTTTATGTATGGGAGTAACAGATGTGATATCACAACATTTGGCTGGTATATACCAATCCCAATAGCATTGATCTGAAAACCTTCAAAGGTCATTCAGGTTTTTTTATTCTATTCATTGTTTACACATGTAAGTATATTTTATTGCATATCTATATTTGAAAAAAACCAAAAAAAAAAATTTTCTTTTTTGACTTTTTATTAAAGACATTAACGTGCACTGAACGTACAAAACAGTACCCACACAAATATATAAAAAACGACAAAAAACAAAAACATGCCAACATACCAAATATTTCACATCGTGTTATTTATCTTCTTTTTATTTAGTTTTTTTCATTTATGTAAGGTTTTTTTTTTTAATAAAACGTATAACACATTTAAATAAGTTTAGTACGTAAAATTATAGCAAATAAAGTTAGTCTCTTAAGGAATTGTATTTTACAAGTTAAATCATAAAATAAGGATAATCATGGAATATTTTTTGTTTTTATTTTTTTTTTTTTAACTTCTATCGTCTACATTAAATTATTATTTTTTTTTTTTTGTCATTTTTCAAAATCGTAATGTAATTTTGTTCAAAAAATATTTCATAGCTTTAAGTATAACGTATTCTATAAAATATTTATTAATAAAAGTTTAATTAGGTATTTAATATAAAAGTGAAATAAAAATCGATATAATTATATGAGTAATTTTAGCAATAAAAAAAAATATCTAATATCGAATTTTCAAATTAAACAACTTACATATACATTAGATTATATACTCTGTCCACTAATATTTTGCATTTAAGGTCTTATATGGAGATTACTTAAAGTGATACCATTTTACATCACTATGTATTGATATTTAAAAAATTCATCTAAAAATTTTGAGGATTCTTGTAATACTGCTCGTGAAACAGTCTCAATTAGAAATTATAAAGAGAAGAAAAAAGACATAATGTACTCCCATAAGACCTTAAGTGCACAATATATTAGTGGGCAGAGTATATTTAAAATATAGTGTTATTTAATAATAACTTTTTTATACATAAATTCATGATATTCATAAATCTTTTATTTATAAATTAATATTTAAATTCTCTTTAATAGTTTAACAATTTCAATTTTTCATACATTCTAGATTCTGGATACATCTCATTAAAAATAAATAAAATTACATTTAATTATTATCTTAAATAAAAGTAAATGTTTTTTTTTTTTCTGTTAATACTCTCTATATTTTAACGATCTAATAATGTTCTCAACACATACACATAAGTATAAAAACAGATATAAATGAAAACATTCAATTCAATTCTGCAAAAAAAAAAAACAAAAAAAATAATAAAACTGAAAGTAAATTCAAATAAAACATTTCAAATACTTAAATGGATCTCATAAATTTCATTTTATGAACTTATTTTGATACACTTTTCAATTTTATATACGAGTATGTACATATGTATACAAATGTAACATAATAAAAAATTTTCTTGTATATTTTCAAATCTATTTAAAAAAAAAAAATAAAAAAGTATAAAAAATCTATACAACAATTTAACAAAAGCATTTTATCCCTATTAATGATGATACAATGCATACAATCTGATTTATATACAAATACATCTGTGTATATATATATACGTATTTTCTGTTTGTTTATTGAACTAATTTACCATTCAATATATAAATTCTTTATTAAAATTTATTGTTACACAAAACTACTCTAACATATTACAATATGCAAGTATGCTTAATTCAAACAATTCAGTATCAAAATAATTTTCAAAAAAAAAAAACAGAAGAAAATTTTTCAAATATAAAAAACTCACTTTACTATAAATTTTTTTTTTTTTTTTTTTTTATACAATATACAATCAATAAATATGTATACAAAAAAAAAAAAATAATAATATAAATTTTTTAAGTTTTGTTCTGAACTTTCTGAACTTATAAACTGAGAAATATTAAAAAGAAAGCAAAAATATTTCTTTTAAATTTTTCTTATATAGTATGTATATAATATGCAATCCTTAGTTAAAAGTTTCATTTAAAGAAAATAATAAATGAAAATCAAAACTAAAAAAAAAAAAAAAAAAAAAAACAAAGTATAATATTCCAATAAATTATGCTGCTTTTTCTTAAAATATAAAATCAAATTTAAATCTTAAATAAATTGTAAATATATCTATTGTATATACACTGATACGGAATACAGCTGATGTATTCGTATGTAAGTTATGTATTTTGTGTAAAATTTATGTTAATTTAAAAATGCTTTTAGAATTTTATTTTTTTATTTTTTTTTTTTTTTTATTCAATCATAGAATAAAATTACTTGAATAATCAAATGAGATTTATGTATATGTATATAAAAAAAAAAAAAATGAAAATAATAAGGGAGAAAAGTTTATTGACTTTTTTTATAATATATTGTTTTATAATGAAATCAAAATTGTATTTCAGTATTTGAATTTATTTTCTCATTTCTAAAGAGAAAAACATAAAATCTAAGATTGACATATTTTTAATGAATGGAAAAATAAAAAAAAAAATAAAAATAAAAAAAAAACAATTTACAATTACATCATCATCAAAGTAATTAAAAATGTTTAAATAAAATGTATGTTCAATTGTAAATATTGAATACAAATCGATAAGATAATAGACCTATAAATTCAAAATGTTTAATTAATTCGAATCAAAATCTTCATATTGTATACATGTATGTATGTATGTATCATATTGTATGTATATACTTGTATCATATTGATGTATTCACATCATATGTGTATTGTGTATGTGTACATACCTTCATTTGTGAATTTGTAAAATGAATCAATTAGTTTTATTTAAACATGATTTTAATCTTTAGAAAATTCACTTAAATGTAATTAAACATATATGTATGTAGCGACCTACATATTCACAATGAAAAGAGTGTAGGCAAAAAAAAAAAATTAAAATATAATGAAATAAATTTTTTTTTTGTTTTTTTTTTTTTTTTTAAAAAAAAGCCTTATATAAGAACTTCAACAATTTGATAATCCTTAATTTATTTTGTAATTTTTCAAACTTGTCTTTATGGTGTATACACACGAATCAAAATTACGTAAATTATCATAATATGTGTATTAAGTAAAAACGTTTATTAATGTTTATCCTTTTTATAAAATAAATAAAAAATAAAATTTAATTTTTATATGCTTACATGTTTCATATATATTTTTTTTTGTTTTTTTTTTTTGTTTTTATTCATTTATTTGTAGATATTAGAGCGTACATAAAATTGCCTACATATGTACGTATTTATATTCACATATGGTACACATAATTAACATACGTGGTAACAAGCGAAGCAAAAAAAAAAAATCCTTTAAACAGGAATAAAAAATATATGCATATGTTAATATGTTAATATGTTCGTAGCTTAGCTAAAAAAAAAAAAATAATAATAACAAATAATAAACCATGTAATGTATGTAAATTAGGACAAATTCCAATTTCATTTAATGTAAATTAAAATAAATTCCTCTAATGAGAAAATAATGTTCTAAAAATTTGTTCTTATAAAAATTATTACTTAAGAGAATGAAAAAAAAAATAAATAATTTTAATGAAAACGTTATTAATTAAAGTACAAATTAAAGATTATCTTACATACATAGTGTATTACTTTATTTTTTTTTTCCACAGGAATGTCAGCTTTTACATTAAAGATATAAACTATTATGAAACACTTTCCAATAATTCCAGTGTAACGGATGAAGGAAGTGAGATGTGTATCAGGTGGTAGACCATAGGTATCGTGCAACCTCATACACGCCTCACTTTCTTCACCCGGTGTCTCATAAGACAACTTTTCAAATGTGTCTTGTAAGTGTCTCATAGTTTAAAATCCCCCCCCCAATCGCATTTAATTGAAGACAACTATATTTATATTGCAAAAAATTTTTTCTAATTTAATCTAGGATTAAGTCTAATTTATCTAGGATTTTTTAATTACTTCCCCGTATCCCTTACACTGATAATATTAGTTCAATTTTCAAATATCGTTATGAATTATTATTAAATTTTTTCTTGTAATGTACATAATCAACTAAAATTCAATTTTTTTGAACTCATTTTAACAGTGTAAGCCATTGTAAACATGAGAGCTTAAATGGCAATTGAAATTTAAATAGGTACATACAACAAACACATGTACATGTAATTACATATTTTTATAAGGTAGCATATGAATTATCTACCTTCTTAAATATTCCACTGGAAATGTACAAATAGCATAATTGTATTTTTCTTCGGTTTCTTTTTTTTTTTTTTTTAAATTTTGAAACGTTTAAAAGCATTTAAATTTGATATGTTTTTCTAATGATCATTTTATTTCTTTCAAAGTCAAAGTAGTCAAAATAATAATAGAGTGGAGCATATCACCATATATGTATATGTATGTACACATGAATTCATGAATGTTGTTTCATTAGATTTTTCTGTTTTCATAGAAGTGGACCACCTTGGAAGTTGTTCTTTATGTGCTATAGAGTACAAAAAAAAAAAAAAAAAAACAAATGTTCATTTATTCATCATACTTCTACCTACATGTGGGTCATATAGCCAGCACATGCCACTCATTGTTATCTAAGTACAAAATTTGTACCAGCGTGTACTTATTCTTTATCATATCTTGTTAATAGAAAATAACACGCTTTAAAATGATAAAACTAATACATGTATACGTGCTTGTATGGATATTTTTATGAACAAAAATTCATAGTACACGGTTAAAAAAAAAATAATAATAATAATAATAATAATACATAGTAATTTATAATAATTCTTTCAAGTTCAAAGTTTGTTTTTAATCACATGCTTATATTTATGTACATACACACACATGATACACATAACATACAAATTAGATAAAATATGCTTTTATATATGAAATATGTAGATAAGTCAGTCAGAATAAATTCTTAATACATTTTGTCATGACAAGCACATACATATGTGTATGCATATTATCAACATCAATTTTCATGCTTTTATAACAAATTTCATGTCATCTTGATTAAAGTTAATTTGTTCATTTTAAATCGCATTATGGCATTTAATAATGTACATATTGTATTTTTTTTTGAAATTTTTTTTTTTTAGTAATACATACGATATAATATACTCGTACATTACATATACTTTATATCATCAAAGCTAAAATGGTTAATATATTAAACATTATGTTTGCTAATCATAAGCATCATCGTATTACCATCATTATCATCATCATCATCATCATCCGTAGTTTGTACCAACGAAACATTTTTATGCTTTTTTTTTTTTATTTTTTTTTGAAATAATATTGTCAAGATGTTTGGAGCCATCATAATGATGATCATGCCATTTATGGTTTGTCTAGAAATCACATATAGTATAGAATATAAGTAGTGGGAGTGGAACTTTATATCTTCACCGGCATCATCATCATCATCATCGTTATTATTCTCATTGTCATCATCAACTTTTTTTTTTTTTTTTACTTATTATGGACTTTACGACCGGTTTATCAGCAATTTAATGCATACCTATAACAAGTTTAAAAAAAATCTTTCAATATATAAAAATTCATATTTATGGCTTCATATCATAATTGTATCGAAATTTTTCATGAAATACATTTATAAGCCATCCATTTTCATATAATCTTTCAACATCTTTCACAGAGTATATATAAATAGAAAATAAAAATTTCAATCTAATGAACAACAAAATGTGAATATCAAAACTACAAAATTCCTACTGACCGAAATCTTTAAGATTGTCTTCATTTAAATACTCATGTATAAATATATATAGATTAATCGATATGTTAACATTTACATAAAATTATACAGATATGATTTATATACATTATGAATATAATGAAATGATACTTAATGACCTGATTACAATTCAATTACGTGAGTATGTAAATTTAAAAAACAAAAAAAAAAAAAATCTTTTTTTTTCATATATTAATGTATAGACATAACTTGAAGTTCAATTTAAATTAAGTTCCATTTCAAAACAAAATTGTTTATATTTAAATATAGTATATGATGTACAGTAGTAACATTTTATTCAGCGTCATAATTATATAATATTGTCCCATGATTGATTTTTTTTTTTCCTTTATTTATCTTGACATTTATATTTATTACAGTGCAATAATTTTTTCCCTTTTTTTTTTTTTTTAATAATTTTCTTTTTCATTCTCTACATATTATACACACATTGTAGTTAATTGATATAGAAAGCTTGTTGCAATGATTTATTAAATAAATAAATTTTTATCAATATTATTTGTTTTTCAACATTGTTAAATTAGTTAAATCATTCAGAAAATTACTTATCATTTTCACGTTATATCTATACTCTGTCCACTAATATATTGTACACTTAAGATCTTATGGGGAGTACATAAATGTCATTTTTCTTCTCTTTATAATTTCTAATTGAGACTGTTTCACGAGCAGTATTACCACAATCCACAAAGATTTTATATCAGATGAATTTTTTAAATATCAATACATAGTGATGTAAAATGGTATCACTTTAAGTAGTCTCCATAAAACCTTAAGTGCATAATATTAGTAGACAGAGTATAACATATTGAAAAAAAAAAAAAGAGAGACAATGAAATAAATAAAAAAAAAAAACTGTTAAAAAACAAAACATATCTTGATCCGGGTACACACGGTCACTCAATGGTGTAAGTGAGTGGGGGGGGATAGAGGGATGTGTACTCGGATCCAGATATTTACCCATATCTTTAATAAAACTACTTCGATGTGATTTTGTATCTTCTTTTTTTTATAATCCCATTACACGAGATCATTATAGTATACGTATCAAATATGTAATTATCCTTTCAATCCAATAAAAGTAAAATATATGTAATAGATATTAGTTTGTATTTTTCAAATAATTTTTCTTTTTTCTTTTTTTTTTTGCGAAATGTAATATAGCTATAAATTTAAAAATATTTGTATAGTGATCAAAATTATTTACTAAAACTAAAGACTATAAAATATCAAATTTTTATTTTTATAATATTGAATGAAAACCTATTACAAATTTGTAAAAAAAACAAAAAAAAAAAAACAACACTCTAATCCTTGAAATTAGAAGGGGATTATGTATGAGTATTGCTGCGGAAATTAAATACTCTATGGCCTTATTGTAATTTTATTTTCTCACAACAATATATAATCATCTTTTATTTATTTTTATTTGATGTAACATAATGTAATATAATACAATTTATTAAAGTAATCTAAAATAAATCTAATAACGTATATATATGTATGTATATAATTTAACAAGTTTTTAATGTTCACAAATACACACGTAATAATAATAAAAAATAAAAAAAATTACACATGTATATATGATATATTGTTAAACATTTTATATTAAATATCTTTGTTAAATGTAATATATTATGTACATATACATACATATATATAGTATCATAATTGTGTGATCATTTAAAATATACTGTATATTATATTTCCTTATATTTAATGTAACTATTAGTATAAAATTTCATTTTATTACATGTAATAAGCAGATAACGTGCAAACAACAATCTTTTACAACAAGAATCTATAAAATCTAAGTGAAATTGATTGAAACGGAAAAAAAAAAAAAAGAAGAAAAAAAATTGAATCTTTATGTACCATACATACATATATGTATATGTATGTATTTATAGATTTATAATAGAAAATTCATCAATATGTACACGTTAAAATATAAATACATGTATATGGAAAAACATAATATATTGATGAAATCAATATAAAAAATTAAAGATACATATCAGTTTACTCCTTTAATTTTATTTTTAGTTTTCTACTTTTTTTTTTTTTTCTTTATTCTTTTTCCAATATATTTTTTTTTTGCAATTCTATATGTGCTCTCGTATATGTGTACATGTAATATTTATAGAATTGTAAAAAAAAAAATATAACCACCATTATGTGGTATGGTTTATATGTATATACAACATATTGTATCAATACAATATTTCAAAATTGACTCTTTTTTTTTTTATCGTCTGGAAAATTGCCAATATGAGCATTTAGTCTACATTATATCGTTATATAAAGTATATTTTATATGTACAATATGTATGTGCATATTTTGTAAAAAAATATATACATATATAAAAAAAGATAAAAATCCGATAATATATCGAAATCGATTTTTTTTTTTTTTTTTTTAAACAAATGGCTAAATATTTCTTTTGAAAGGATGATGATACACACAAGATTGTTTACATATGTATATATACATTGAACATATGATATGAGACATATTATATACAAACATAAATTCAGTTAAATATAAAAAGATATAGTATAGATAAAATAAAGTATTTGTACCTGTCAGTACCTTAATATACTTTTATTATATAAATAATAATTTCTATGTAATACATAAAATCATTCTAACAACATATAAAACCAAAAATATAGAAATAATATGTGCAAATATACAAACATAAATGTGATCCTTTCAATTGAATAAACATCTTTAAATCAGGGATATTTTATTGATTTCTATTCATTACAAATCAGATATACTCGTATATTTATTAAAATCAAAATTATGTAATTTCATAAAATTTATTGATTGACATCAGGTTATTTTATACTATTTATATTGATGTGAATAAAATCTATTTATATGCAAATATATCCTAATTGAATTGATTATGATATATATTATAAATGTATGTGTTAAATAATCTGTAAAAAAAATCTGTTTTTTCATATTTTTTTTAAACTAAATGTGTACCTAAAATATCCATTTGAAATTTTGTAAAATTCAATTTGAGGAATAGATTGTAAATGCTTTGAAAATGAAAAACGAAAAAAAGAAAAAAAGAAAAAAAAATAAGAAAAATAAAAATTTTCTCTTTGAATATTCAGACAAACAACCGTGCAAAATCAAAAAATTTGAATAGAAAATTACAATCCGTTATTTTTAAAAAAAAAAAAAAAAAATTATATTCATAAATTTTTAGATGCAGAAATCAAATTATAATATTAAATTATATATTTATATATAAATAGGTACATAGTACATATAAATACCCAATCTTTATTAAATATTCACATACACATGCATATGCTTATAGAATCTTTTTTCATTTAAACATATGAACACAGAATACAAATTGAATTTTAATTCAATCTTTCATCCTACCTACATGCAAATCATGCGATATAGCGATTTTTTTTTTTTTTTTTTTTGAAAAAAGAAAAATAAATTTTCTCCGATTCATATAGAGCGATGTAAATAATAATATGTGGGTGAAAGCGCCGTATTTAACACTATAGTTAAAGTGCGACAATTTTTATTTAAAAAAAATTTTTTTTTTTTTAATATTTTTATCATTTAAACACTTTTATAGAGCAAAATATAATTGAAAAAATTTCAAATGTTACATCATTGTGTATTTAAAAAAAAAAATAATAATATCCTTTTTTTTTTTTTAAATAATTCCTGAAACTGTAAGCATTCAATGTCTGCATATTCATATTTAATACCATCAATATGCGATATTACGACAATACATTGTACCTACACATTTTTTTTAGGTCTCTTGAAAAAAAAAAAAAAGAAAAAATCCAACTATTACATAATTGTAGGGAAGGGCTTATCTGAGGGCCTGTATGTTTAAAATGATTCTTGTTGGAAAAAGAAAAAAAAAACTACAAATCAATTATGTATGATGTACACAAAAGTTATTCAAAAAAGAAAAAAAAAAAACGTTATATTTTTTTTTTAAATTGATTTTTTTTTCCTTTTTGCAATGTCATTAAATTTATGAGTAAAGTGCTAGTGTATGCATAATATTTGTCGAAGCACAAGCTGATTATTCTCATCCCAATCTCACATTTCGTGTACATAAATAATAATAAAACATGATCCACCCACATTACATATTATTTCAATGTCTATGTCGTCGTATTTTTAAATCATGGTATATTCATATGACGCACATACATACATGCATGCATGCTTGAAAACATTAAAAATTTATAATATGTGTGGTATTATATGGAAATAAAAAAAAAATTTTTTTTTATCAGCATTTTTTAATAGTTTTCTGTCACAATATTGTGACAGATTTTTGTGAAAAATATGAAAACAAAATATTAAAAAAGAGAAATTAAAATTTTCATTAAAATTTTTTTTTTAAAAAAATGAAAAAAAAAAAATAAAATAAACAAATGTAAAGGAATGAAAAATCCATGTAACATATGCATATGTATATGAATTTTACAAAAAACAAAAATGAACCAAAAATTCGAAAAAAAAAAAAAAAACAATTTAATAAAAGGGTTCAAAAAAAATTTGTGTATATTAGTTACATTTTATATAGGTACATATTTAAAATTTTTTTTTCATTTAATTAAATGTTTTTTTTTAGTCCTTTTTGATATGAATTTTAAATTTCATGAGAATTTTTAATGATTTTCGGTTATTGATAAGCATGATTTATATCACCAAAAGGACCTGGCGGGTCGTAGTGGAGGCGGAAGGATGTCAGTTTACTGGTCATTTCATCTTTTTAAATAAAATAAAATAAAAATAAATTAAAAGCGTGATTTATATATGCATATGTATGTATGTAGATCCATAAAATAATCCAGTTTTTTATTTTTTTTGTTTTAAATAAAGCAAAAAATTAGCAACGATAGAGGAGGATATGTAGTAGATTATAATTGCAATATTATTCAGATATTTGTGTACTATACATATCTGGCTCAACATTTTCATTTTAAAAACACTTTTTTTTATGTTTAATAGAATTTCAGTGGCATTAATTGATAGTACAAAAAAAATATAAAAAAAAATAAAAAAATAAAATAAAATAATAAAATTAATTGTATAACATATATTACACACATATTATATTCTATATACACATATATAAATCTTTTATTATTGGTTTTTGTATGTGTAAGTAATAATTAAGTAAAACTCATTCACTATATACTATATATACAGTGTATAATAGAATTGTTATGTAAAAAGCATTTTATTTTCTTGTTAAAAGCATCTTAAAATTCTTAAGTATGTATTCTTCTTACTGTATATAATAGAGTGTGGATTTCAACTTAAATTTTAATGTACATACATACATATGTATATACCTATATGTGAAAAACTTAGCTTTTTTATTCTTTTGTTTTTAATACATTTTTTTTTTATTTATCTGACATACTTTTGTGATAACATACAAAAGAGAAATATTCCAGATTAATATAAAATGTATATGTATGTACATTTTGTATACATATGTAAGTAAGTATATATATATAAAAGTAGGTGAGAGCATCAACATCAACTACAATCATGTTTTTCACTTATTAAAAGAAAAAAACAAAATGAACAAAAAAAAAAAAATCAAAAGGACTTGAAGCATTTCACTTTCTTATTTTATTTTTTTTTCTTTATTTTGTGTTTTTTTTTTCTTTTAATTTCATTTCTGTAGTCTGCAATGCACACATTGTACATTTTTATTAGATATATAACGAGAAATGTAGCAGCTGTTTTATATAGTATGTACATGTATGTAATTCATAATATACAAATAGACTTCAAATTCTTCTGGGATTTTAATTTTCTTTTTTTTTTTTTTTCATTATGGATTTATATACTAAATATAATCGTATACATATATTCATAAGCATCTACATAACGAATAGTTTTGCATGTTGTTTACAAGTGCAAACAAAGATACATAATTGATATTGCATTAAGTTCATTTTGAACATGGTGTTTCAATTTTATTAATATGAACAATAACAATTATTTTAAATTGATATTAATAGAGAAAACTGTGTAAAAGTTGTTACATATATTTAAATTATATAAAATTGGGCTGAAGTTCCTTTTAGGACCCATTACCGTTTTTTATGAAAATTGGTACATAAAAGGAACTTTTACCTAAAATTGTATCTTCTTTAAATACACTTACAAAAACTATAAGGTGTCAATATTGATAACCTAGAGTGTATGAGTTATGCTTCGAAGAAGAAGAAACGTTGACACACGTCCTAGAGGAGTGTGTTGCTTTAGAAAGATGGAGAAGGATTCAGAGGATAGGAATCTGGAAGATCTTTCCAACATTGACTACGTAAAGTCAATTTCCTTGACATGTCATACTCCTTGCTAAAAGGATATGCGCCTTTATGTAGAAGTACCGGGGGCTAAAGGATACAATAAGCTGATTAATTAAGCTGCATTGCCGAGGCCATCAAACCTCATCTCACTCCTTACGTCTTACAAAAAAAAAAAAATCTTCTCTTAAAATCATTTTATTTCAGTCATGTAATCTCAGAATTTTCAAATGAATCTACATTAAATGATTTATAACTGAATGATTAGTTCTTAACATAACTACCCTGTACAATAAATAATTCATATATGTACATATACACATGTACTTAAATCTACAAAATAAAATTATATCATGATAAATAAAATGATAAAACAGTGATGATGATGATGATGATGATGATGATGATTACGATAATGGTACATAATAACATAAGATTTAAAAGTGATTTTAATGTTGATAAATAACACTCTACTACATAACTATACGTACATTTATGTATGTACATTTCAATTTAAATGTATTAAACATAAATATTTGTAGATAAAATTTTTGCATAACAATAATTGAATAATCAAAAATTTAATTCAAGTTTATGATTTATCATGCTTTTTAGAAAATAGAATCAAGAAAGAAGACAAAATTTAATTAAATTTATTGAAGGATTTAAAAATATAAATTTAAGTTTTTATTTACATAATACATATAAATCATATTAAGTACGTACATATTTTTTTATGTACGGTTTTTAAAAAAGGATGTTAAAAAATTTCTAATTGAAAAATATATATATACTCGTTTATGTATATTTTATAAAAGACACCATTACTTTGTAAATTACACATTATGCACACATACATACATACATAGGCATACATATATTTTGAAAAATAAAAAGTAACATAAGTTTATTATAAATATATCAACAACTTTTCAAAAAACAAAAAAAAAAAAAAAACAAAAATTATTATTTATTATTTAAATGCTTGAATTTTTGTCTACATACTGTATAAGCTTATTTATAAATATTTATAGTCTAATGTTGTATAAAAATCACGCAAGAATTACTTAATGCCTAATACAGTATTTTTTTTAAAAATAAAAAATAAAAACTTATACCTAATGCCTTCAGTGTAAATACAATATAAGTACAAACATGTACATATAAATTATGCCACAAAGTTAGCCATTCATAATATTTTATTAGCAATTTTCCTTATTCATTCCATAATAAAAATTACCATTTATAAAAATTTATAATATTCAGGAAAAAAGAAATAAACGAAAAATCTCATTTATAGTAATTTTTAAAATAAGTCCATTTCATACCATAATTAATAGCTTCGAAACATGCAAACAGAAAAAAAAAATTTTTTTTTTTTTTGTTTATTTTATTTTTTTTTCTTTTTACTTCAAATAAGTGACAAAAGACACATTACATTCAAATTGAAGATGTACATACGATGATGATTACGATTTATACGCTTAAAAGTTTACAGTATAAGAGATAATAAAATGTACAAGTATTTGAGCATATACCTATAAACATGATAAAAAGTACGAATGTATTTAGATAAAATTAAATAATTGACAAAATGATAGTACAAATTATTCACTAAATGGTAAAAATTTTTTTTTTTTATTATTTTATTTCTTGTACTTGTTTGATTTAAAGTCCATCCATATAGGTTCATTTAAATTATCTATACTTCGTTTTTTTTAAGATAGGCACATGTTAAATCATAGGATAAGAAAAAAACACCATTAGTCTTTATGTTTTAATTTTCCTCCCGTGTGATTGTTGTTGTTTTCGTTTATAAAACGCAGTGTACTAGCAATCTGGGTAAAACCGGGGTAAAGACAGAAAAAGACGAATTTATACAAATTGAACGTAAAAGAATAAAGAAAAGACACCACTATCAACAACACGTACGTGCCTATATTTAAAAAACACAGTATAGGTATATTTTTATGTACTGTACTGTAAATATGGTGCAAAGTTTTCGTTTATAATTTATGATATAAGTAAGTACATAGTAATGTTCAAATGTAACGTGTTAGATTTATTTTGAATTTATCCCAAAAAAAAAAATCAACATAACAGTTAAAAAAAAAAAAAAAAAAAACAATTTAATTTAACTTTATTAACACTAATGATTATTGGTCAAATTTTACAATTAAATATTATAGAAAATTATCGTCTTATTTTATTTTATTATTAATAAAATCAAAAAATAATATTTTATGCTCACATTAAATAATAAAGCAGTAATTTTTCTTAAATACATTTCAAATTAATAAATTTGTATGTCTTCGATGTTATTTGTAAAAATCATATTGCTTGATTTTGTTTTTTTTTTTTCTTTATTTCTAAGACTCGTAATAACTGTTTTATATTACATATTTGATATACAAGAATTTCTTGATGATCATCATATATATACTAGAAAAAAAAACATATCTACAAATATGTACCTACATGTACGCATGTGTGTATGAACTTTATAATGTATTTCAATTTTAATTCATTCATTTCCGATTTATTTCATTACATACTGCAATACAAAATATCCAGTTAGATAAGTTTTTACTATTTTAAATAAAATGTATGCTAAAAGTTGAGTTTTACTTTTTTGATATGTAATATGTAATCTACTATTCATAACATACGAGTTTTATGTATAACCGTTTAATTGTGTTACGTAAGCTAAAATCTGGATTCTATCATAGAATATATTTATATATATAACAATTATGAATTTTAAATTACGTGCAAGAAATACTAACAATTTAAGATATAACCTGGATATTCCTGTGTGTACAACAGATACTCAATAAAGTAAAAAAAAAAAAAAAAAAATTACAGTACAGAAACAGTACATTTTTATCCAAAAATAAGTATCAAAATTAACGCAAAAACTACAGGTAAAGCAAGGTATGTACACACATATAAACCTCATCATATAAGTAAAATTTAAAAAATTAAAAATCTTAAAATATTGCTTATAACTTTGCTTATAATTACATATGCATAAATAAATGCAATTAAATTTTTTTAATAAATTTATCATGCGGTCAATAACATTATCCATATTGTCATTTTCATTGATGATTTGTTTACTAAACACATGCGTAACTGGTTGCCTCATTGAAACAGTCTATACATATGGATATAAAAATGTGTAAAAAATTAAATTTATATAATGTGTTGATAGGTCTTTAAACTTTGTTGTAGGTAATGATTTCAACATTAGCATATCTCATCGTATACAAAATAATAATAATAAGCAACAGAACAAAGTAATATTGATTTTAAAAAATTTTTTTTTATTTATTTTTATTTTTATTTATTTTTTTTTTTCTTGAATAAAAATAAAAATATTCTTTTGATCTTTTTTACAAAATTTTTAAAATGTACATTATTAAACATGAAATATATGATAAAACTCTCACCTACATATATATGAAGTAATATTTAGTATTCAAAATGTTTGTACAAGAAGTACATCATATACAGGCTACACCAAGAGACATGTGTATTATAAAGTGAAAATAAATAAAACAAATAAAAAAAAAAATTTTCTTTTAAAAATAATAATTATTTTTGAATTGTGTTTAAAAAGGTGTTTTTCATAAAATGTTTCAAGAAAAAAATAAAAAAAAAATTAATATGTTAAGTAAGCGGGGGATGAAGGATACCTCATCTAAGCTTAACTTTGAAAGGTGCAGTGTCGAGGCTACCAAACCTCATCTCATCCTCTAAGTTTTAAATAATAATAATAATAATATGTTAGGTAAATTTTTTTTTTTTTTTTTTTTATTGTAAAATATAAAATCTTGAAGATTTTCTTTTCATAGCACACCCTGTATATTTTCAATTCATTATTATTTAAGTAACATACAAATTATAAATGCTTATTTTTTTATTTACTTTCTTATTCTTTCTCTTTTTTTACATTTTTACTTTTTTTAGTTTCTTAAAACTTACGAAAGTAAAGTAAAAAAAAAAAAAAAAAAACTTAAAAAGCATAAACATATTTTCATTATAGATGCGAGACGCACCTTTATTTAAAAAAAAAAAAAAAAAAAAAAAATTCAATCGATCACCAAATGAACTGAAAAAGTACATACAAAATACAAATACGCGTATACGTATGTAAAAGAAATGGTATTTTATAGTATTCTTTTAATAATTCAACTTCTCTTTGATCGTGAGAAGAATAAATTGAAAATTGTTGTACACAAAAAAAAAAAAAAAAACATTAAAATTTACTCACAGTTTGTACACTCTACAAATTATTTTGTATGTGTTTGTATTTACTGTAATCATTTTTAAATATTTTTTAATACAATAAAGTAAAGTAAAATGATTTCATTTTTATTTTATACGTATATATGTATGTGTTTTTTTAATTTCAGTTAATTCCCTTTAACCCCCCCTTTGATTACTATAATTGAGTAAAATTTGATCGGTTTGATCACGATTTTAATTGTATAAACGATTGTATCATATACATCAATACAGAATATATTTATATAGCTTTAATTAATACACATATGTACTCATATCCAGATAAGAAAATAAGTAACTTTTTATGTAGGTAGGTATATGCTGTATGTATATTTTAAATATGAAAATAAACTAAAAATAAATTTATTAAATTGAACAACGATTTTATTGTGCATTTTTAACGTTATTTACGTATATGTGATGCATTTTCATACACATTTGGCATTCATATAGTTATTCATACTCATATAGAGACTTTCAAAAATCTTCATATTCATACAAGTCCATACATACTATATATACATGATGCATGTATAAATTCAATTATTTATGCTATGACTTTAATATACAGGTATTTAATATAAATACAATCTTGACCATATAATCGTTTTATTTTTATAGTTTATGATTGCCTGAAATGTACACGAAATGTGCGTTTATTTTGGTTTTTTTTTTTTTGTATTTTTTATCATTTTATTTCAAATGTAAAATAAACATTATGGAAAAATGTCGGTAATAAAATGCATTTTCCGCATTTTAAAATGACGTTCAAAGATATTATCACAATCAAATATAATCAACATTTATTATGCATTTAAATGCGTATACAAAATTTAAAAAAATAAAAAAAAATTTTTTATAAAATACTTTTAAATACCAACTTAAACCAACTTATATACAAACATGAATGCATGCATGCGTGCATGCAAACAAAATATTCATATTTCTATATATGCATGTATATTAATTTTCATAATAACGAAAGTATATATAAGTACGAGAAATTTTCTCATAATAAATACAACTAATAAAAACTAAACATGCAGAAAATTTTTTATATATATAAACATAAAATATTATTATTTAAATTTTTGTTAATACATATATATGCAATCTCCTTGCCCTGTTCCGCAAAACACTCATGGCTTTTAGCTGATTATAGGGCTGATATAATTGTTATGTCATATATTGTAATATTTTACATTCGTACAATACATAATAATCGAATTAAAAATGTGTACTTACTTCTTTTATATATTATCTATACTTCATACACTAATTCGTTGCAGTTAAAGGTCTTATATGGAAGTGTATATTGATATTGAAAAAAATTCATCTCGTATTATCAAAGATAATTAAGGATTTAAGGATAAGGATATTAGTCTATGGTACCATATTACAGATTTTGGTAACACTACTCATGAGATGATTTTATTAAAAATTACGAGAAATGAAAAAGGACACATTATACTCTCATAAAACCTTAATTGCATCGAATTAATGTATGGAGTATGCTTTGGAAATGGTTGTTATATTTTAAACAATTATATAAAACGTTAAAAATATTATCAGTTTTAATCAAATTATTGTCAAAAATATACAATTTAAATAAAATCTTTTAAATAACTCTTATATTGATTTTATTCAATGGCTTTCATTATTGAACAAATACTACATATCTAAAATCTAATCTTTAAAGATTACTCGATAAATAAATCTCAAAAAGAGCAATTTAACAAATACAAAAACAATATAATAAATTACAAATTTTTTAAAAAACAAAAAACAAGGAAAAAAAATGATAACTCACATATGTATGTACATATATGAAATATGCGCATATGTGTAATATAATTTATCATATTTATATGACACGTAAATATATGCTTTTACAAATATTTCTTTAATCCTTGTTCAATTTATTCTTTTTTAAAAGTATTTATCCGTTATTGTTTTTTTTTTTATTTTTTTTTTTTTTAGATACATATAAATAAATAAAAATAAAAAAAATTTTTTTTTTTTTAAAACATACATAGATGTAAGTACATGCAAGGAAAAAAAATCTTAAACATTTTTATATGACGCAAAATATTCATACTTGTAATATTCTATTAAATATTCATATGTACTACATCTACATACGTACATATATGTACATACATTTTTTGTTATTTAATTTTTACGAAAATTTTTTTCTCTTGACATATTACGTATATGAATAAAACAAAATGTAGATGAAAAAAATATATATATATACATACACATATGTATATGCCATAGAGAGAAAAATAAAATGATTATAAATCCTGAAAACATCCTGAATATACGACAATTTATCATTGACAAGATAAGCCTTATGACGTTATCGCTTTATAATATCATTCTAAGAGTAACAAACAATGTCGTATATATAGAAGATACATTTTAGTATTTATGAAACATACCAAAAAACATTATTACATATACATATATCCAAATACATACATATTTAGTACATATGTGTATACACATCGAATATATTTATCTATCTAAAATAATAAAATGTTCGTTGTTAAATACATAAAATACGCACATACATAACAAAATTTTTGGTAAAAAAAAAAAAAACAAAAACAAAAAATTATATGGAAAATTGCGGAAAATATAAAAAATATGAAAGACGAATCTATTAAATAAAAAGAGAGATTTTCTTTAATAAAAAGATAAAATAAAATTCTATTTTTCATTAACATATAAAATATGTATACCGTATAGCAAAGAATATAATAAATAATTTTTTTTTTTTCTATTTTATATTTTCCTCAATTTTACTTTATGTAAAAACAATTTTTTTAAAAGTATGTAAATAAGAAAAGTTTCAAATATGAATTTTATAAGAAAGCGTATGTATCCATTCTTTGATTAAAAATAATCCATATATTTAAGGAACTATAAAACAAAAAAAAAAAAAAGGAAAAGCCAAAAACAGTTTTCAAAATCTAAAAAAAAAAAAATATTAAAATTGAATCAAAATTTCAATGTAAAAAATATTCATCATTTTATTTATTAATTTATTCAATCATTCAAAATATCTATATTTAACATTCGTTTTTCTTACAAAAAGGATAAAAGCTGATCTAATACACACAAAAATTGATTTTTATACAAAATTTTATTTCTTCTGATTTTATAATATAAAATTTAAAATTTAATAACCTAAATCACTATATTTGAATTTAATTCAAAGTTCATTTTAATTCATTTGAATTTATTACATAATTTTAATTTTAATATAAAGGAAAAAATTTTTTTTAATTATTTTTTCCTTTTAAATCAACACAATTCAATTCTATATATGATATTGTACAAATTTGTAATATAACTCAGAATTTTTTTTTTAATCCTTGAATTTTTCTTCCTTAGATAGTCAATTTGCAAAATAATAGCTTAATTAGGTAATGATTTTTCATTTTGTTTTTCATTTTCTTTTTTTTTTTGAATAACGACAAAAAAAACCAATAAATTAGAAAAATAGAGAGAAAATCTCTTTAAAGTAAACAATGATTTGCAAAAACAAAAAAAAAAAAAATTTTTTTTTTCTATGCCACCAACACAATGAATACTGTATTTATAAAGATAAAGTAAATAAAATTAAAATATGAATTTCATTTTGAATATTATAAAAAAAGGATAGCATTTTAACTTTCGTTTACATATCATTTTCATTCAACTTCCTTCATCTTCTCCATACAACCACTTTCCTCTTGCCTTTCCCCCCCCCCCCATTTCAACCCTCATTTAGCTTGTATTTTAATACTACATTTCTTAAAATATAAAATATATAGTTTTATAAATTACATTACATTTAATGCTCAACAGATACAAAAATTGTGTATATTGTGTACATGTGTTCGTATTCTGATAAAATATTATCTAATAACTTTTTGTTATTTTTTGTTTTTGTTCATTTAATAGATTCATATACTTCTACATGAATGTATGTAGATTTTGTTGTTTTATTTATCGCGTGTTTTGTATTTATATGTATGTTTTAAACAACAAAATATGTACATTATATGAATAAAAACCACAGATATATATGTATACATACTTACACATATATGTACATGTATGTATTTATAGTGTTTTGTTAAAGTATACTTATATTTTCGTTTTTATTTAGTTTTTAAACAAAAATATTGTGCTTATATTGTATGAATAAAATTTGTATCTAAACAAAAAAAAAATATATTTGTTTGTACGAGTATGTATACATGTACATATATAATAACAACATTATTTCTGTTGACTTTTTAAATATACTTATATTATATGAAATACATATGTACAAATGTATACTATATGTACATTTGTACATATATGCAAAATAAAATATTAAGTCCTATCCTATATCAATATAGAATAAAGAAACCCATCATCATGTAACTAATTGATTATATTGCTCGAGGAAGTTTATCCTTTTAGTATGTTTTTTTTTTTTTTTTTTTTTTCTAAAGAATTAATAATGGGTTATAAAATTATTTATTTTTCTGTTATTTTTTCTAGTATAAAGTAAAAACAGTAAATTATATCAAATAATTAAAGGATCAATAGATATATATACATAAATTTTTTTAAATTACTTTGTTACTATGTACACATATTTTATTTCTCACGAACAAAAGACATTGAAAATTTATTAAACAAAAAAAAAAAAAAATTAATTTATTTCTACTATATTTATTTTAAATAATAGAATAAATAAATAAATATTTAATATATCTTTTGAATAACAAAAAATATATACGTATGAAATAAATAATGTATGTAATTATATTTTATAAAATTATTACCTTTTACAAATAAATTTGTTATCAAACTCAGTCATCCCCGTATGTATGTAGATATATGTGTACATACATACATACACATGTTTATATACATATAATTAAATATGTAAAAAAAATAAACGTTATCTAACATGATAAATATTATCAAAATAATAAATAATATAAAAAGCATAAAAATAGATAAAAATCTGGGATATTTCTCATGAATTAGGTAACTAATAACAAATTACATACATTCATATACATATGGACATGAGAATATTGTATGAACGTATTTTTAAAGTGAAATTTCTAAAATTGAACATCTAATACATGTACTGTATTTTAAATTAAAAAATCAATATGGAAAAAAAATTTTTTTTTTTTTTAAATTCAAACAAAAAAGTTTGTAACCGCAAATTCTAACAAAAATTTTTTTTCTTTTTCTAGTTTTATGTTTAGACTATACGTTTTTAAACTGATAAAACTGCAAATTTTGCAAAAAGTATAGAATTTGAAACCAGCATACAAGATATAAAAATTTTTTTATCATTTTTTTTTTTTTTTTTTTTAGAAATTATGCGGGTTAAAATATCATTAACAGAAAATATCCATTAAAAAAAAATTTTTTTTTTCATTCATTTTTCTTTTATTGTCGAGTTATTCATGTAATGTACATATTTGTATTAAAGGGGAATTAATGAACTAAACAACATTTTAAGTGTAAAATGTAAGTGTTGTAGCCAACAGAAAGAACCTTAATCTAAACTTTAACACAATTTTAATATGAAATATCTAAATCATATCTCAAAAAAATGTTTAATGGTTGTGCTGTATTTTATATTTGCATATATTTAGGAAATCCAAGAATCATAATTATATCAGAATAGTAGTGATATCACATAAATACAGTATTTTTGATCAACGAGTATAGTGCAATTAAATGAACAATAATTATATAATTTGTTAAAAAGGGGTTGGTTCGTCGTTAGGCGGCCGGGGAGTAACACCCCCTTAGTCTTTTATAAATATATGTTATAAATTAAGAAAATAAATTTAAAAAAGGACATATTTCAATAATAATAATATTTTTTTTTTAATATTTTAATTTTTATTTTCTTACCTTGCAAATCCTTAAAATAAAATGACAATAATTTCAATTTAATTTATTGTATTTCCTTTTTTTTTTTTTTATTTTATTTTTTCGTATTTATTATTTTCTTTTAAAATTTCTGGAAAATTTACAAAAACAAAAAAAAAATATAAACATTTTAAATTATTAAGAATTTTCATTTTAAACAAAATTAATAACTGAAAATAGAAAAAATTTAAAAAAAAAAAAAAAAAAATTAAACAAAATTTTTCATGTAATCTTAGAGTACAACAAAAACAAAAAGAAACCACATTTAATTTATTCACATTTACAATACACATATTTTATGATCATCTTTTTTTTATTTCGATTACATATACACCAATTAATTTCCATTATATAAAATATACTCGTTTCATTTATGAGCATATACTCATATAAAGAATTGAATTTAATATAAAATATTCTATTAACACTATATATACACATGAAAGTACATAATAGGCATACGCATATACTTATATACGTTCATATTTACTTGTATATTCATTCATTTAATATAAAGTCTCGTCATCATCCGGTAATTATAATTTATTTTCAAGGTAAACATCATAAATTCTTCTTTGACTTTCAAAATTATTCATTAATTCGTTTTTTATTTTTTTGTTTCGTAAATTTTTATTCAAAAATTACATTTTTAACAGTTTTCATATTTTGAATCAATTTTTTTTTTATTTTACCCAAAAAAAAAAGAAAACTCCAACGCTTATTAATTAAATCATTACAATCATTTGTTTTTTTCTTTTTTTCGTTAAAAAAGGCAAAAAATAAAAATAATTGTAACAACAAAAATAACATGAATATGAAGTGCATTTCAGTATACGTACAATAACGTCTATTTTTCAAAAAAAAAAATTTTTTCCAATTTAATTTTTATTCATTTTTTTTTTTTTTTGCACTTTAACTTTTTTTGAGCATTTTTAAATATGAAACCACTTTATATCTGCACTTCATAATTTATTTTTCTTTTTTGAAAAAAAAAAAAAAAAAAAAAATTTTCCATACCAAATGAATCTACATAAATTGTACAAACATAAACCATGGAATATAAATTTAATATATATACGAATAATTTTTTTTCTTTTTTGCTTTTACACTGGTAATCCTATCTTATATGTACATATAGTATGTAATGAAATACACACACTTACATATATTTACTGTGTGTAAAAGTATGATGATGACATTATATGTGCAATATGCACTCACAACGCAAATTTTTGCTTTATGTATATTGCATTTAAAAAATAAAAAAAAATATTATATTACATACAGAATACGTTCATGTACATATATATACTCGTATGATGACATAATGTGTGTTCACATCAGAGCATATCATTTACATACACCCACTATAAACAAAAAAAAAAAAAAAAAACTGTATAAAATTTATAATTAAAATTTAAAGTTACAAAAACAAAAACAAAAAATTACATCTTTTATTCCTTTTTATAATTTATCCTTTATTATAACATTATTCACATCTTCTATGTATAATTTATTTAAAAAGTCGTTACAATTTGTTTTTTTTTTTAATTAAACCCTATGGTATTAAGCATGTAAAATTATCACATGATGAAATTTAGTTTTTGTTTTTTTTTTAAATATTTTTATGAATGCACTTCATATATGCTCTAAATATAGTAAAACAAATTCTAATTTTCATAATTTGAATTTCTATATAACACTTTTGAAAATTGAATTGTTTTTCATTTTTAAAAAAAATTTTTACACAAATATACATTACATACGATGTAACAATTAGTACTTATATTGGCAAGGACATTTACAAGTGAAATTTTGTAAAGAATAATTTTTTTTTTTTTTAAATTTAACTACTACTACTCCCTGGCACTACAACCCTGGTGTGGGTCTGGGCCGCCCTCCTTCTTTTATTTTTTTTTTTTTAATTTTTAACTATGTGTGTAATTTAAATTTAATGCAAATTAATGAATATATTCAAAACGAAAAAAACAAAAAAAAAAATGTTTACAATTTAAATATTGCCAACTTCATAAAAATTATTTTATTACAATAATAAAATTCAATGTAAAATTAATTTTTTATAAAGTAAAGAAAATCTTAGTGAAAATTTTTTAATTAACACAGAAGTTCAATAAATTTTAAATGTGTATTTGTTTTGTGAATAGAGTCATCAGTAATGATGATTAGACCCTGGCTTACATCGAACTGGGCCCATTGATCATAATGATTAACAAAATTCTATTCAAATGCGTTGTTAATTTTATTTCGCTTGCCAAAATTTTATTTTTACATAATGTCCAATATATTAAATTCGAAATGACCAATCATGAAAAAATATTTTTTAATTAAAAAAAGAAAAAAAAAAAAGTCAAAAAATATCTAATTTTTATTTCACATGTATATGCTATATCACACATATGTATGTGAATACGATTATCTACATAACAATGAGTGGAATACGATCATTTATAAATTTTTTATTAAATATTATTTATAAATATAAATAACAATTTATGACTGATATATATACCTTGGCCTTATCCCCCTTTTCTTTTATATATATTTTAATTAATAAAATTCATAATCGTAATAATAATAAAAGCCAGTTAACTAGCCACATAAAATTTCTATAAGTAGGTGTCACAAGTATGTATTATTATTTATTTATTTTAAAACAACAGATATGAAAATTATTTTTATTAATAATATACGTGACATAATTTAACGTTTACAATACATGTATCAAGTATTCACGAACAAAAACACGAATAAAAAAAAAAAAAAACAAGACAATTTTTTTTATTAATTGAAATTATAAAAATAATATTTAAAAACAAAAAATAAATAAATACAAAACAAAAAAAAATTTTTTTTTTGTTTTCTTATTTACACAAATAATATTTATTTTGTATATATATTTTTTGTAAAATTTTTTTTTTTATTAATATTTTAAATATTTTTCTCACACATAAAAAAAAAATAATTGCGACAAATATACATTATTATTAAATAAAATAAATTTATTTTTATATTATATATTTTGAACGTCTACATCCCGGTACTCTCTCGATAAGACTGAAAAAATTTTATAAAAATTCATTTGAAATTGTTGAATAAATGAAAATACAACAAGTCTTACATATATGTATGTTATAAGTAAATGTTTGTTCGATGGAGAGCTAAAAGCGAGCTAAAAAGAAAAAAGTAACTAAAATGATGCCTACATATGGTACTTTGAATTTTTTTTTTTTTTTTTTTTTTTTTTTTAGATATATTGGGGATATGTGGATGGAGCTCACTGTTCAAATCGAATGAAAGAGCTTGGAGAAGCACATCCAAAAATTACTAGCTCATACTAACTACACTGTTGTTACTTTTGCTCATCGAGTACTTGTATCTTGTACTTGTACGATACATGTTTTAGTTGTATTTTTTAACTTGTTGGTATTTTCGTATCTTAAAAATGTTATGTTTGCTTTTACATTAAACATAAAAACTTCTAAAACACTTTCCAATAATTCCAGTGTAACGAATGAAGGAAATGAGGCGTATATCAGGTGGTAGCCCATAAGTATTGTGCAACCTCATACACGCCTCACTTTCTTCACCCGGTGTGTCTCATAAGACAATATTTCATAAGTGTCTTGAAAGTGTCTCATAGTTTAAAACCCCCTAATTTGAACCAAAACAAATTTAAACGTTTACACTTAACAAGAGAACATATGTACTTATTTTTTTACGCAAAATTTGTTTTTTTTAACTAAAATGAAAATTTTGGTTTTTATAAAACAATCTAGACTGTAATTTAGGTGTAATTTAGGAGAAAAAAAGCTGAATAAGTTTTGTTATATTGTTAAAAAAAAAAAAATGCTTAAAAAATTGATATGACCTAGTGATAAACTTAAAAAAATTATTATGTGTAGTAGGTATTATCATTTTTGTAGACAATAAGACGCTCATTGTTGTTAAATTTTCATTTAATTACATATTATAGGTTATCATGTATTTTATGCTTATATATTAAACCACCCAAAAATTTTTGGCTTTTTTTTTCTTAATTACAGCATCAACATCATCATTTGTGGTCGACTGAATTTTATATTGATAAGAAAATGTAAACAAACATTTTTTTTTTGTTTTTTTTTTTTTTTTGAGGGAATTTCTTTTTAATGTATTGATTTTTATTTGTTTTGTTATATGTTGCATATATGCGTGTATGCACGTTATTTCATAATAAATTGAGGTAATCAAAATTTCGTTTTTTTTTTATTATTATACAATATTTGTGTTATCACAGCCGGAAACGGAAAATGTTGTATTAGAGAAAGATTATAAATAAAACACAATTTCATTTAAATACACACACACACATAAATGTGATGCATTCAAATAATGAGATTTTTTTTTATTGTTAATTAAAAAAGAATTGTATTTGGAAAGCAGATAAGCAAGAAAAATGTTTAAAAACATGCATGTTCGATTTATTTCAAATTTTTTGTTTTTTTTTTTTTTAAAAAAGCTTTTACGAATGTGAAAATTTCGAAATTTTCTCCTACTATATAAGAGAACATTTTTCTATATTTTACGCGTGCAAAAAAAAAATTTATAAATCCTTTTCTTTTTTAGAATCCTTTTAACTTGTTGCTTTTTTAATTTAAAGCATGCGTACGTAACAAAAAGAAAATATATATGAATTATTTCTCATTTCGCTATTTCAAGTTCAAATTTGTATTACATACATTGATTGTACATATTATTCTGTTGCTATTTTAAAAATAGTCCTTGTAATAGGATTGATTTTTGTTTTTCAATTTTTTTTTTTGTCTTTTTTTGCTCAATTTAATAATCATTATAAATTAAAATATCGATAAACAAACGTATTTAAAAAATCCATACATACAAATATACATGTGTATACATATGCATACATTCATACATTACATTACATTACATACATATGTTATATTCGCATCGATATTTAAAACGACGGAAAAAATATTTTCCTTAAAATTATAAACAATAACAATTAGTCTGCTATTTATAAAGTGATTTTTCGTATTTAAATAATTTTAAATACATTTCCAAGTAATTCCTTTTAGTTAATTAAAAATGTGTCAAATTATATCTATGTGTGTGTGTGTGTGTGCCTTTATCATATTTATATAGTCGCAATTAAAGAAATCGTTAAAAGGAAAATTTTCTCTTTCTTTAGGAAACCTTTTTTTTTGTTTTTTTTTTGTTTTTTTTTGGTATACACATACAAATAGAAATTTTTTGCATTACTATGCCTATATGAATTTTCTAGATGTATAAATATTGAGACATATTTTAGTAAGTAAAGTATATACATATGTATGTACATACGCTTTGAAATCCTTCAGACCTAGGACAAGATTTTTCAAATAAAGTTTAATAATAGTCAACTTATAAACACAAATGTAACTCTCTTAGGTCAAATAAAAATGAAAGAAAAAAAAAATAAAATAAAAGGGAAAATTTGAAATATATTCGAAGGATATATAAACATATGTAAAAATTGATATACATGCATGTCCTTTTCACTTTATACATTATAAAATTCGTATACTATACATAAATTTTGATAAAATTTTTTTCTTTTTACTGTTTTAGTATTTTATTCAATTTCGTATTATATGGTACATATATGTATTAGTTAAACATACATACATATGCATGTATTACATATGTACATATACTTAATAACAATTATTGCAAAAACATAAAATTTATTTATTTTTTATCCTTTCGTGATTTAACTCATGTACTTGTATTTATTTTCAATTTTTCATTATGTCCTTGGGAAAATGTTTATTCGTATATAAAATACTACATGGGTACATACATATACATATATAACATTACCCATATGTATTTGCAATAGACATAAAGTTGATATTATATAAAACAATTCTTAAATAAAATATAAAGAAAATAGATCAATAAAAAATTCTTACAACAATTTCTCAAATACTTATTTTAATGACATACATACACATACACATATATGCTTGAATTTTCTCATACGAGTATGTGTATGTATTACTATTATTAACAGTATTTTTTAGTTTTTTTGAATTTTTATTGATAAAATATAACGATGGAAGAATTATAAACAATTACTGAAAATGACAACCTAATCGACCGTATCATTAAAATATGTATGTATGTATAAAAATTGATATTCAATTTTAACTGAAATTTCATTTGTGTCTTTTAAGTAAGGATACCAAAACCAAATCAAATCAATTAACATCTTTTATACTAAAAATCATTAATATAATTGTGTTCACAATGAACTTTAGCATACATATGTACTTTATGTGCTTCATGTATGTATGTGTGTGTGCATATGCAATACATGCTATGTATATATATATATACTCGTTGAACATGAAATCAAAAATGATAATTAATCAACGGTATAACAAATGATATCGAAAATTGAATAGTATTTCATGTAATTTAATGGGAAACCAAAAATTCAACAATATTACATGCATATTAAAGGAAATATTATTTCAATAAAAAAAAATTAATACAAAAATTCAAATATAAATTCAAATATAATAAAAATAAAATAACGTATAATGAACTAAAATAATGATAATTTGTCTTTGATCTAGCATTAATTTAAACAATATTGGATAGAATTCATTTAAAAAAAAAAAAAAAAAAAACAAAAAACAAAAATGAAATAAAATAAATTATTCATTAATTTAGAAATATAAAGTAAAATACTCAGAGTTTAATTAATATAAAATTCATTAAATACTTTGAAAAAAAAATGAAATGAAATGAAATGAAATGAATATTTAATATTAAAAAGAAAAACAAGAAATTCCCCTTTTTTAAAGTAAAAATTTATATAATACCAGTACCAGAGTGTCTTCTTGCTATACTGAACAAAATAATAATTACGGAAAAACCAAAAGTCAAAAATACAAAACAATATACGAAAACGCCCACATTTTCATTACTCAAAGAGTCAAGAAATTTAAATATCCACAGTATGTATTCATATCTGATAGCTATATATGCATAAAAGGACTTTTCAGAATTAATGCACTTTTAATCTATCAAAATAATAGACATTTAAAACAAAACGAAAAGGAATTTTTTTTTTTTTTTGGGAAAGGCAATCTTATCAATGTAAAGGAAAAATCTACTGTAAAACCCAAAACAAGGAAATGATATACATAAATATAGAACGTTTGTTATTTTGTAATTTTTTTGTTTTTTTTTTTACATTAAATATGACAATGAAATGTTTTTATTATGAACGAAAACAAAAAACAAGTACTAAAACAGCCTAATTAAAAAAATTTAGGTAAATGGTCTGATATACGTACATCTACTTTATGAAATCTCTATTTGGGGGAGATTACGTACTTAGAAGTAATTAAGATCATACGTATGTATACTCTGTCCACAAATATTATGGCACTTAAGGTCTTATATGGTGATTACTCAAAATGGTACCATTTTACATCGCTATGTATTGATATTCAAAAAATTCATCTGATACAATAATAAAAGCTTTGTGGATTGTGGTAAGACTGATCATGAAACAGTCTAATTAGAAATTATAAAGACAAGAAAAAAGACATACATATGTACTCCCATATAAGACCTTAAATGCATAATATTAGTGGACAGAGTATATATAAATATTTTATGGATAATAATTGGATATTAAAAATTATTATTGTGACAAAAATTTGATTTAGCTGAAGTTCTTTTTAGGGCCCACCATCGATTTTTATGAAAATTGATATATACACTACATGACTACACTTGATAAGTCTTTGGATTGAGTTTCTGGATTGTTCTCGTTGAGTAGAGTCAATTTGCAAAGTTTCAAAAAAATCGGCGGTGGGTTCTAAAAGGAACTTTTACCTTTGATTTTATATATAAACAAACACTGGAAGTTGTTTATGATTCAATTTTGTTTATGATTTCATTCGTAATAAACACCATTTTTTTTTTTTTTTTATTAATTTAATTTCCACTTATTCAAATTTATTTCTCAACAATTCAACAAATTATTTCTCAACGCGATCAACAATTTTGTTTATATATTTTTTTTTTTCAATGGAATTTTAGCTTTTTATTGTTTAAAATAACAATAACACAAGATTTTAATGAAAAATTTTTCGTTAGTACGAATATGTGAGTATTTGTTTACACATTAAATAAATAATAAAAAATTAAAAAACAAAAATACATTTTTCAAGGAAAATGATAACAATATTGAAGGACACATAGACACATTATTTCGTATATTTGTCTAAGTAAAAAAAAAAAAAAAAAAAGAAACAAAAAGACGTTACAAAAACAAAAATTTACAAAATTATACAAAAAACGAATCCAAATAAATGCCAAAGGCAATTGATATCCTTGAATTATTCGCGTTATATACACATAGGTACGCACTTATGTATATAATTTTTTTTTTTTTCACCTTTAACTTTGCTGTACAAAAAATCTATACAAGAAATATAATATGTTCACCAGATTATATATAGTAATAACATTTTGTACATGAACATATTTATATACCACAAGGATATTTAAAACTATGTATATGAAAAAATATAAAAAATTACCATATATCGATTACAACACAAATTTATATTTACGTATAAGGTATACAATATTCCTTGGCAGTTTACAAGGTTTCATGTACTATAAATATACGATCCAGTACAATACTTATTTCAAATACATACATATAATGGATACGTAGTACATCATTAGAGAAATTTTATTAAATACAAAAACAAAAATATAGGACTAATTATTGCCTAATTTTCATATTAGTGTGTTTAATGATTTCCTTGTTTCAAGTTCATTTTCTTTTTTATTTTGATAAAATTTATACTTCATTCATTAAATATTTTAATTACAGGCCTTATAGGAGTATACATATGTATCCTATTTCTTTTCTCATAATTTCTAATTAGAATATTTCACGAGCAGTATTATCACAATTCTTAAAGTTCTCATACAGTATAAAACGAACTTTTTAAATATCAATATACAAATGATGTAAAGTGGTATCACTTTTTGTAGTTTCCATAAGGCCTTTGTAATGAAAATATTTAAAAAATGAAGTATAGATTTTTGTTTTTTCCCCCGAATTTAAGAAAAAAAATAAGTACATGATAAATTTTCAATTTTATTTATGAAAATAATTCAAAATAATATTTTTTTTTTTTTTTAAAATTATGTTATTAGAAAGGAAGAAAGAAAAGATCTTCAAATTCAAAAATCACATACATACATTAATGTATTTATTTCCCATAAATTGTGTTTAACTTGAAAATTTAAAAAAAATAAAATAAACAGAAAATAAAATTAACATAGGCCTACGATGATAGCAATTATTCCCCTTTTCAGTGTAAATTGAACAATAAATAATGCAGAAATTTGAAATTTTCTTAAATTTACAATGACGTCAATAAAATCAAACACGTAAAGAAAACACAAAATGAATGGTTTTTCCCATAAACTTTTGGGGTAAAAATTCATTTTTCATAAACGAATGTTTTAAAAAAAAAAAAAAAAAAACATTATCGTCGTATTATCATTCTTTGTCTTAAAATAGTCTATTTTAAATCTTTTAAAATCTCTTTCTTTCTTAAATTAATTTTCTAAAATAAACAAAAATTGGTTGTTTTTTTATGTAAACCAATTTTTTTTTTTTTTTTTTTTATTCAAAATAATCATCACCTTATTTTTAATTTGTTTATTACAGACAAAAATAAATAAATATAAATTACATTTGCTAAAATTTACCATAATGGTAAATTTCCTTTAGACCTAATTCATTTATTTTTTTTTTACAAATAAAAAAGTGATTATAATTGATAATCATAATTACAATGTTAACAAAATCATTTGTTCATTTTATTTTAAATACATTTCGTGTATAATTAAAATTTAACAAACATTTTTATGGCTACTTTAAAAATGATTAATTGAATGGTTTTATTTTGTAAGTGGTGTAAGTCCATGTTTTTTTCTTCTTGCGAGATATTTAAAGGAACACCATAGTCTGTCCACTAATATTATGCATTTAAGGTTTTATGGGAGTACAATATGTCTTTTTTCTTTTCTTTATAATTTCTAATTAGACTGTTTCATGAGCAGTATTACCACAATTCACAAAGCTTTTATTTTACATCAGATGAATTTTTTTGAATATCAATACATAATGATGTAAAATGGTACCACTTTAAGTAATCTCCATATAAGACCTTAAGTGCATAATATTAGTAGACAGAGTAGTATAGAATTTAATATATATTTTTTTTTTATTGAGAAAAGTATCTCTTGAATTTTTGTTTATCACTGTATATTTTGTGGCAAAGTATAAATTATAAGTAAATTATGTGATTATTTGATATTTCTCAAGTTAATTAACAATTCGACTTACACCACTTTCAAAATAAACGTTCAAATTATTTAAATTAAAAAAAAGAAAAAGAAGAAAAAATGAATATAAAAACAAATATATATAAATGGTCACGTTTAGTCCAATTATTTTTTTATGTTAAAATTTTTGACGAAAAAATTTTTTTTTTTTTAAATTAAAAAAAAGGAAAGTGAAACATATTTGTATCCTAGAAGCAATTTGAATTAAAAATTAGGGAAAGATCGTTGGTAGTTAATATTAACAGATACTATATGAAATTTATAAACAAAACCGTTACAAAAAAATATTCAATTAATTAAAGCGTTGTTAGATTGTACCATTATAAGATTTTTTTCCAATTCACTCTAAGTTATTCATTTTAAAAAAAAAAATAAATCAAATAAATAATATATTGAATTTATTTTAATAATCACATAAAAAAATAATTTCATTTTATTGAACATGAATAAATATAAATATATAACACTAGAACACGACATTATTACTTAATCATAACGTTATCCTTTTTTTTCAGTTTTTTTTTTTTTTTTTTTTTGTGTTTTTGATATTCTATACAGATAACATCAAGGATAAAAATGTAACACTGAAATAATTCCAATGAACAACGATAAAAGGATATTGCATATTATCTTCTTGTGCTGCATATCTCTCTTATGTATGCACATACATGTATAAATAATGTAAAATAAGATAATAATAGTAAAATTTAAGTAAAATCCAAATTCTAATAAAATTTTATGTATACAGATACATTAGATTTTTGCTTATTCTTATTATACATGTATGTACATATGTAGTTAAAGACTTTAGTCACGTCCATAATTCAATATTCATTCGTTTTTTTTTTTTCTTTGTATACTATATAAGCGAATACATCCTAGAGTGATATGAATTGTAAAAGATTAAAATTGATATTCACATTAAAGAAAAAAAAAATAACTGAATAAAATATAAATAAATAGTTATAGTGATTTTTATTAATAAAATTTTTTTTTTTCTATTTTTTTTTTTATTAAATTTTTAAATGAATAATTTCTCTCATTCTTTGAATGCAAACATTTTTCAAGATATTAAATTTTCAAATTTGATTTTTTTTTTTTTTTTTCAAATATAACCGTTACGTAATGTATAATATTCGTATTTGTGTATACTGGTATAATTTGAAAATATTTTTATTTAATTATTTTTTTTATTTTTTTTTTTTTAAATTTTCATCAACATTGTAAATAATTATACTCAGCGATTGCATTCAAATTAATTATACATACGTACATATATAATTTAATCTTTTTAAAGAATGTAAACAAAAATACGTTACAAAGTTTACCTATTATGTTTAGTACTGTAATATCCTTATAAATGGTTATAAATGGAAAATTCTTAAGAATAAGAGTTTCATATTCCTAGACTTGATAGAACTTTGCTGAAGTGTACACTACAAACTTGAATATATGTATGTATGTATGTGTGTGATAATGACTTGCAATAGCAAATATTTTATGTATAAATACGTTATAATATGTTGCTTAAAAGCCTACATTACAAATGTAGTAAGCAATCGTTAACAAATATACAAACAGACGATAATATATAATTTTAACCCGTAACCTGTTAACCTCACTGACGAAGTACAGAAAAAGGATGATACAATATTCTACATACCTAATTAAGAATGTGCATATTAATGAAGGGAATATACATATTAAATACTTACATATACGCAGTATATCTGGTTTTAGTTTTTGCTTCATTTATTTATCTATTCTTTTTAAATTTTATATGCATGTATTCCTTCTATTTACATTTATGTACATGTACATGTATTTCAGATATATTCAGGATAATATATTTTTTCTAATCATTAATAGAGGCTATTTAAAATTAAAAATTATTCTACTCATCATTTTTCTTGTAGTTATAACGAGTACTACATAAAAGATGATTATTTTCGTTTTATTCATTTTTTTTTTTTAATTTTTAAAGAAATTTTCCATTTTGTTTAAAGTACATTCCCATATTTTTTAATTATTATTATTATTTTTTTTTTTTTTTGTATATACATACGAGTACATCATTTTTACAAATTAGCTATAGCACTTTTAACAGAAATATAAACATCATCTCGTATTTAAAAGCAGAAGGGCCATCTTCAGGATTATGGTACCATAAAAGTAGAAGCATCATCCTATATGAAGAGTATAGCTTCAGAAGTACCTATTCATAATTGTATATATGTATGTATGATTGCTTTGTTATCTACATATGTATATGCACATTATTTATATTGTATTTAATATCCTTTAAATTGTAAGTAGGAAAATATTAAATTGTAGATTTTAATAAAAATATACGAATCTCATATATGTATGTTATGGTAATGGCATTATATTGTAAAATACAATCAACACAATTTTATCATAAAGAAAAAAAAAAAAAAAAATACTCATATGTATTTCATCCTGCTCTGTTATGCAAGTATGTATAACTAAAGTTTTTTAATAAAGACGTTATATGCAAGGATATTATTTGTTTTCATCATGTTATCTAATTGAAAAGCAACAGGATGATAAAAAAAAAAAAAAAAATACATACTTGAATGGATTTGTGTTAATATTCTTATTTACCTATTTACAGTATTTTACTTGTTACCTCATTTATTCGGCTTTTATCACCTTTCACTGTTCACATAAATTATAAATCTGATATTATACACATTATTCATACACAGATTATGGTCAACATTTTAAAAATCATCCTATTCTCCTTTATCTATCCTTCATCATCTAGTTATGTATGTGTAATTTTTATTATGTATTCATGAAATATTCATTACTTAAATCATTATATTATTTTCTTTAAGATTGAATAAACAAAGAATAAAATATACATATATGTACATATATTTGAATAGACGACATTAAATCTACATAATATATGCATATGTACACACATACGTTTTTTTACATTTGTTATATCTAATTTTTGCATACATAATATAAATATATATATATGTACATAAATATTTGTGGTACATACGCATATACATATGTATATATTACAAATACACGTAATCATCATTTTTTAATACATATAAAAAAAAAGAGGATACATTATACCATTATATACGTGTATATATAAGGATAATAATTCAACATATTATTGTCATCTAAATAATTTATCTATGTGGAATGCATATTAAAATAGGTAAATTTATATATATGTATATATATTGTACATGTTATATATGTATAAACAATACACATGCATTTTCATTACATATATGGTATACACGTTAGTAAAGTAAATTTATGCTGAATAAGTAAATTGAACATCTATCTTATGTAGAATATTTAATTCATTGAATTATATTAATAAAATTCAAGATTATATTGTTTACATAACTGTTCTATATAGATGTATGTTCTTATGTACATATGTATAATTAAAAATTATAAAATATGTATATTTTTAATATAAAAGAGGGCACATAAGATAATTGTTAAATGAATGAATATTCTAATATTTATCATTTCATATGTTTAATCGATCAATAAACGATGAAAATATTACGAGACCATCATAACGTAAATTACCATTACTAAAGTGTAATCTAAAATTTTTATTATACAAATTATAAATTCAAAGATAAGTAGTCACACAACCATGATTACTCACATTTCATTTTTCAGATACTAATTGAACTTTGATCAAATATGGCCACATGTTATACATATATTACGTATGTATTTACTTGTTTTATAATCATTTAGTCGAAAATATGTGTGTAGCATTTAAGCATTTATGTACATTTCTTCTGAAATTTACAGAAAACATATACAATCTACCAAATCAACTAAAAGATAATAGAAAAATATATACAAATTAAAGAAAAACATAATTTTAACTCATTTTTTATGCCATAAATGACATATTTTATATTTTTACTTTTTTTTTTTTACAAAAATTCCTTTTTTTTTTTAATTTATCATTTTCATTAATCTTTTTTTTTTAAGGAAGGAATGATTATTATTAATCAAATTATGTAACATAATAATAGGATTATTACAATTAAATAAAATATGTATTACAAACATCTTTCTAAAAGAATTCTTTTATATTGCTTTAAATAAAATTCTTAAAAATAAAATTATTTACTTCAATTTTTTCTTCATTTTTTTTTTTTTTTTTTTTTTTTGGCAAACTATTATACATTTTAAATAATTTTTTCTTATATTAGATTTATTTTATTTTGTTTTTTTTCTTATTAACAATTTTTATGTTATGTATAACGTACTATACAAATTTTTCCTAAAATTGTCAACACTTATGTTTTTATTTTAACATAAATTAGATTTTTTAGTAAATCAAAATAGTCAAAATGAACAAAACAAAATTAATAATAAATTGAAAATTATGAAATAAAATTCTAATCTCCTTTAAATTTTGTATTTGCTAAACTAACTAAATTATTATGTTGACGTTCATTAAGTTTTTGTAAAAAATTCTGAACTCTTTCTGATAATGTATTGTTATTAATACCATTAGCTATTTGCCGTTTTTGCATTTGCTTTTTAAATACCCATAAACGTGCTACTTGCCTTTGATAGGTTATTAATGCTCCCAAAAAATGCCATATTGTTATTGCCGGCCAATATGTTTGTGTGAAATATAAAACTGTTGCTGATATCTACAAAAAACAAAAAGGGAAATTCTTACAAAAATTTTTCGAAAAAATTTATCAAATGCATACCTGCCACATTAAAAAATCACTAATTCTGGTCTCACCAGATGTTCGTATTAATAAATCTGGATCTGGTGATTCTTTTGTGTATAAACAATATTTTAATAAATTATCATCAATGTCATCTGATCGAAGATCATCAAAATTTTCAACAATTGTATATAATGAATTTGTTAATTCATCATGTGATGTATATGCAAATGCAATATTTAAAAATAATTTATTATTACTTTCTGTCATTAACATCACTTTAGCCATTAATTCTTTTAAATCATCTGGTAATAATGTTAAATTACCAATTATACGTATTCTAACACCTTTCTCACGTAATTGATTCTCTTCTTCTATTAATTTTTCAAATTTTTCTTTAGCTAAATTCATTAATTGTGTTACTTCATCATTGCTACGTTTAAAATTTTCAATACTAAATGCAAATGTTGTTACTTCTTTAACACCAATATCTAAGCACCATCTTAAACATACAGCTAATTTATCAAAACCTTTTGAATGACCATCAATTCTAGGAATATTTGCATTTTTTGCATAACGTCTATTACCATCCATTATAAATGCAATATGATATGGTATGGGTCCCATTTTAACAATATTCATTGCTAATCTTTCATACCATTTATAATGGTTTTCACGTACCCAAGTCGATTTCATAATTATCTCTATAAATTAACTAATTCTATTGCTAATACAATAAATTGACACTAGCTTCTGTGTTTTAACTAATAAATACGTATGTGTAGATAATGGTTATCTTTACTGAATATTTTAAATTAATATTTCATTATATGAAATAGAATTTCAAAAAAAAAAAAAAAAATTTTTTTTTTTTTTTTGTTGTTTTTTGTTTTATTGAGGTTAATATTTTAATATTTTACATCACAACCTGTTAATAGATAAAATTATAAAAATTTAGAATTCTTAAATATGTTAATAATAATTATAATAAGCATTACCCTTACGTAGAAAAAAAAAACAACTGTATAAAAGCAATAACTGCCAAATCTTCAATTTAACTTCAATATTTAAAATTTCATCAGGTTTAATCCATTCTGTTAGATAAACTAGTAAATAAAATTACTAATCTTATGATTTTTTATTTTTGATAATTTGGTCAACAATAAATAATAAATGCTGATGTGAATACTTCAACGTCGTTAAAAAAAAAATTATTCTGCTGAAATGAAACTAAAAAAAAAACTGAAATTATATGACAGCAAACACGAGATGTTATGTTAATTGGACAGCTCATTACTATATATTTTTTTTTTTTTTATTATTGAAATATATTTTATGTGGATAGAGATATCTTTCTTATCAGTCGCGTAGCATTACCATGATGCCATTACCAAACCAACTTACATATATCAAATTAACATTTTCGAAAACAATTTTTATTTGTTTTAATTTTCAAATTAATAAATTTTTATTTTTCAATATTAAGAGAAATATAATTTATGAATAAACAAAAATAAAAAAAATAAAATACATTTCACTATGTTTTTATAAAAATCGTTACAAAGATTTACTATACGTATTTTAATTTGATGTCTCTCCTTTATTGACATCACTTGCTAATAGTTTACTAATTTAGAGCGAAAATTATATAAATAATTTAGTTCATTATGAATTTTAGTCTATAAATAAAATTATTTTTGAAATAAATATTTTCAAAAATATATCAGTTTTCGAAAAAAACATTTTTTTTTATTTTACAAATGTTTGAGAAGTACTGATGTTTCTTTATTTGAAACTTGTCATTTGAAGTGGATATAATTAATAAAAATTTAAGGTACGCATTTGTTTGCGTACCCTGCATGTGTATTGTACATATACAGACAGAATTCACACACATCTGATTCTGAGATCTATATATATATATAGCTATTATTTTTATAAAATATACATAAACATCATCTACCTAATGCCTGTACAAAATATATACATACAAATCTCACAATTCTTGATCAATACAATTTCTGTTGTATATGCGGTAAGTGTACGTATTATAAATATACACATATTTATTTATGTAAATTTGATACTATACCAAATACTACACATTTCTACACTATTCGCTGTTGTTACGATTCATTATAATTTTTTTAAATTGAATTTAAATTTTTTTTATAACTGTCATTCGTTTTGTTCACTAATTTCTATGGATATTCTAATGTTTACATTTTAATATATTTGACAATTGCACTTTTATTCCTATTAATAAAAATATATAATTTACAGTTTGGAAAACACAGTAATAATTTTTGTTGTTTTTTGTTTGGCCTTTACTACTAGTAGGTTAACCATCCTCTAGTCCATTGTACGCATATTATATACAAATGCATGCATTCAACATTTTAATATCATACATAAAAATATATACATATATAATTTATTTATTTCATGTTTGTGTGTGTGTGTGTAGATCATATATTTTATATATTTTGTACAATATCGCAACTCATACATAACCACACTCTTCTTTTTCAACTGAAAATTTGCTTCTCTTCTTCTTTCCCTTTCAATTTAACTTTAACAAAAAAAACAAATAAAACAAAAAAGAACAAAAACTACTGAAAAAAAAAAATATATACAAGCGCACCAGTGAAAAAAAGCAGTGTTCATTATAAAGTAAAGCAATGGCTGACTTGATTTGTCGATTTCAATGTTTATTGTGAAACTTATAAAAAAAATTTTTTTCATTAAAATATTAATCAATTAATGTTAATAATTAAGTTAATAATAAAAATAAAATTCTAAAAAAAAAAAAAATGGATGATAAACGTTCTGTGCATTATTCAATTGTTATACCAGGTATTTTAATAAATTAAAAAAAAGAAAATGATTGTATTTAAAATTTTGATGAAAGTTTTTTAGATGAGAATTTTATTTTTTTTTTCTTGTGAATGTGTATAAAATCAATTCTAGTGTTTTAAAAAATCACACAAAGTGGTTTTTTTTAATGAGAATTTTTCATTTATTATTATATAAAATTGAAATTATTTCATTTAATTTCTAAATTTTATTATTTTCAACTTTATATAACTTTTCATTTTTTTTTTTTCTTCATTTTGTTTGCAGAATTATATTTTTTAATAACAAAATTTTTATCAGCTGGACCATTAAAGGAAACAGCAAAGGTATTCTGTTTTATATTGTTTTTTTTATTTCTGAAAATAAATAAATAATTGTTTTTTTTCTTTATTATTTAGATTCTTATAAAAGAATTGGAACAAAAAAAGGTATGTAATAATTAGTCAAAATTATCCATTATAAAATATTCAATGTTATTGTTTCGATTAATGAAAATGCTGTTATTTTGAATACAAAATCTTTTGTTTTGTTTTGTTTTTTTTTTTTTTTTTTAATAAACCAAAATATACAATATCAAAACACGATGTAATTGTTTCTCAGTCAAAAACTATACTAAATTCAAATTCGCATGTTTAATAACACGTGCGCTACCCTACAAATTTAAAAAAGAAAAACGGCACAACAGAACAGCAGCTATAATCTTCTATAGAAAATATACAAACTCTTGTCAAAAAAAAATAAAATAAAATTTTCAAAAATAATTCTTATGTTGATTTTGTTGACATATCAACATTTTCATAACACTGATTTTCCAATAAAAAGTTGATCAAAATTAGCTGAAATTCCATAAGATCCATTCATGAATCCTCTTTAGCATTTGATTAATAGGCATCTGTATGGTTGCATCACAAAACAGATATTGTATATATAGAGGACTATTTATAATCAAAGGATTTTGTTTGTTTTGTTTTGTTTTTTTTTTAATTGAATGTCAACAAAAACAAAAAATAAATCATTTTATTTTCTATTTTTTCAATTTAGGTTCTACCAAAACGTATTGACTGGTTGGGTGAAGAACATGATCAAACATTTGCAGAATTGGTAAGTGACAAATATAGTAATTATATTTTCTTGTTTTTTTTTTTTTTTTATCTATTTGCAATTAACTTCAAAATATTTTTTGCAGTATTTTATATTTATTTATTCGGAAAATATTGTTTTGATTGGTTTCATATTTTTTGGGGATTTTTTTTTTTTAGTGTGTAATGTAATAATTTGTAAAAGTTAGGAAGTGATATTAAATAATTGTATTAAAAACATTTTTTTAATTTTTGGTATAAATTAATAATTAGTGAAAATGAAATTTTTTATAAATAATATTATAATATTGCACCGAAATTAATTTGAATAAAATGAAAATTTCATATTGGTCGGCCATTTTCAACATACGCAAAAGATATTTTAAGAATTTTACGAATTTCACAAATCTTTTTTAATATTTCCATTAATGTGATACAAAAAATGTTTATGCAAATTTTTAAAAAAAAAAAAATTTGATTTTCTCGATTTTAAATTAGTAAAATAGAAGTGTTTGACAATAATTAAAAAAATTTTTAAAAATTCTCATGTCATTTAAATCTGTCACACATAAAGATGCATGGATTAATAGATTTCAAGAAGAAATTTTTTACAATGCAATTTATTTGATTTACAGATATTTTGCAATTAAAATTTTGTCAAATAGTTTTCATAATTAAAATTGTCATAATTTAACACTGTGATATAATTTCCATATTTTTTTTTTATATTATGAAAGAAATATTAATCCGCCATGTTGAGTTTTATAACATTATTTTTGTTGTTATTCATTTGTCAAAGAATAAATCCATTTTATTTATTTTTCTAAGAAAATTTATTAAAATAATTTAATTAATTATTTTACAGTAATTAATTAAAAAAATGAATTTTTACAATTTTTAAAATTTAGAAAATAAATTTTATATGAAATAATTTTTAAGTAAGTTTTTCATGTTTATATTTTCTTTATAATTTTAATATGTAAAATTCAGGAAAAATATAATTTTATTAAAAATGAATAATTTTTTGAAAAATTAAAATTTTTCTTGTGAAATTCTAAAAAGTACAAAATATGTATGTACGTATTTTCATTATCCCATTATAATTTGATATCCCTTTCATTTAAAACGTGAGTGTATTGTGTAATACATACATATATGTATGTATGTGCATTATATGTGTTATGTGTGTACGTACGATGAAATGAAAAAACATACATAAAATATTCATATAGAGATTAGTTAGTACATGACTTGGCTAGAGTGAAACATGAGTCGAATATATGTATGCACATATAAAATATTGTGTATAATATGCATACACATTTTATAATCACGTATGTATATAAACCCGTCAATCCTACACACATGTATAATACATGTGTGCACAGACCCAGTGTAGGCGAATATGTTTAAATTTATTGTATGAAAATATATATTTGAAAACACATATACCTTTACGTAAATAAAACATACTCATACATATCGATAAATTTTCATGAATACATATATATGTACATATGTATATATTTCCACATTCGTATTTCGTGTTTGATTAAAACCAACACCAAAGAAATTCGAAGTATATCAAATATAATTATAAATGTCACGGAAGAAAAGAGTAAATAAAATCAGTGATTCTTAAAATTATTACTACTGGACTTGAAAAATGTTTATGCATTGGTTTTTGGTTTTAGCAAAACTATAAATTTTGATATGCTTTATTTTATAGGAAAGAAAATATCCTCATATTGGACCAAATCATTTACTTGAAATATGCTGTCGTATAGGTCCGATTTTAGACAAGGAACTTATACCAAGTGTTCCTGGTATTATATCATTATTAGGATCTGGAAGACAAAATTTATTACGAACAAAAGATAGCATATGTCGTTCACGTTCATTAATTGATTATTGTACAAAATTACATGGAATGCCAATTCCAGATTCGGCTAATTCAAAGCCAACACATAATTTACGTAAGTTAATAATAAACTAAAGAAAATTTGTATTCAATATTATATAATTTCGAAAAATTTTGATTTATTACAGTGAAAGTTTTAATTGGCAGAGAATCAGCTGGACCTGTTAGTAGAAAACTTTTAATTCCAACAAATTTTTATAGTAAAACTCGTTTGCTGAGACGAACACTTGGTCATTTATCGGCTGTATATTGTGTTTTATTTGATCGTTCAGGAAGATATATTGTGACGGTAAAATATTTCTTGCATAGCACTAGAACATATCAAAAAAAAAAAAAATGAAAATATATACTAATATATGTATATATTGTATTTGAAAATTAGGGAGCAGATGATTTACTTGTTAAATTGTGGAGCGCAATTGACGGACGTCTACTAACGACATTTCGTGGAGCATCTGCTGAAATAACTGATATTGCTATTAATTTAGATAATACATTATTAGCTGCTGGTTCATTAGATCGAATTCTAAGAGTATGGGACTTACAAACAGCTGCGCCAATTGCTGTTTTACCCGGTCATACTGGGATGATAACTTCAGTGAATTTTTGTCCATCACCTCGAGGTGATTTGAAATATTTAGTGACAACAAGTACTGATGGTTCAGTTGCATTCTGGCAATACACAACACCAAGAGGTGCGAAAACAGTTTTTGCTCCAAAACCAATACAATATCATGAAAAATTAAGACCAGGTCAAGCACAAATGATTTGTGCATCGTTTTCACCAGGTGGAATATTTTTAGCCGCTGGTTCTGCGGATCATCATGTTCGAGTTTATATAATGTTAGAAGATGGTCCAAAACGTATTTTAGAAACTGAGGCCCATACAGATGCCGTGGATTCAATACAATGGGCTCATAAAGGAATTCGTTTTGTTTCAGGCAGTAAAGATGGTACAGCATTAGTTTGGAGTTTTGAAAGTCAACAATGGAAATTTCTAAAATTAAACATGGCTCAAAGACTGGAAAGGTAAAAAATAATATTAAATTACTTAGTAAATTTGATAATGTACCAAAATTGTGTTTTAGTTGTCCTGAACCGGAAGAGGGAAAGAAAATTAAAGTAACAATGGTTGCATGGGATTATTCTGATAAATACATTGTCACAGCAGTAAACGATTTTACGGTGAGAAAATGTTTTTTTTCCTATGTAACAAATAAACTGAATAACAAAATGTATTTATGATAGATAAAAATTTGGGAATCACGTACTGGAGCACTTCATAAAGTTTTGCGTGGTCATAAAGACGAATTATACGTTCTTGAATCACATCCTAAGGACGAACATGTTTTACTCTCAGCTGGTCATGACGGCCAATTGTTTTTATGGGACATAGAAGCTGGAACATCAATTGCACATTTTGTTAATTGCATAGATGGACAAGGACAGGGTGGAGTATTTGATGCGAAATGGTCACCCGATGGTACAATGATTGCTGCAACAGATTCTCATGGTCATATATTAATGTTTGGATTTGGAGCTGGTCACGAAAAATTTAAATCCCTCCCAAGAGAACTGTTCTTCCACACTGATTACAGACCTTTATTAAGAGATGCCAATCATTTGGTAGTAGACGAACAGACCCAAATGATGCCACATTTAATGCCACCACCATTTCTTGTTGATGTTGATGGTAATCCTCACCCTCCAAGTTTTCAAAGATTGGTACCAGGAAGAGAAAATTGTCCTTCAGAACAGTTGATACCAAATATTGCAGTTGGTCCAGAAGGTGTAGAAGTAGTAGATGATAGAAGTAGTGTATCACATTTGGATAGATTAATTGAAGCTTTAGCAAATAGACAAGGTCAAGATCAGGCACCAGACTCAAACAATGATCGAGAAGTAGTAAATAACAATAATATTAATAATATTGGAGTTGGATATCGTCTGAATAATGCCAGACCAAATGCAAATATAAATGCAAATGTAAATGCACCGCCAAATGGTAATGCTAACGGTCATCGAGTCGGATTACGACGTACAGGTGATATTGAAGGAGTTCGTCAAAGTAGTGGTAATTGGCAAAGAGAAACGAGTTTTAAATGGGTTCGTCGCATATACGTAAAACCAATGAAATATGCTATATTGCAAGCTCTTAAGCAAAAAGTATATGCAGCCGGACAAGAAGAACAAGATATATATCGTAGAGAAATGAGACGAAGACCCATAATGATTAACACAGCGAATGCAAATACAGCTTTAAAAAATTCATTAAGTACATCAAGACGTGGAAGAGGAACACGTGCAGTTAGAAGAGGTCCACGTCCAGCTTATAGAACTCGAGCAGTAAGAGAAAGAGAACCGGTAATCGAAGAAGTTATTCAAGATGACGAAGAAGAAGAAACAGGTAGTAATTCAACGGGAGATTCAAGTGATACGGGAGTCAATGAAGATATGTTATCGGGTTCAAGTAGTTCAGAAGAAGAAAGTTCTGATTACTCAGATTGGGTAGCTGATAAACCAGGTCCTATGTTGGAGCCACCGAAACGTTCTAAACGAAAACCAGTGGAACGTAGAAATATTTCCCCAAGCAGCGATACAAGCCAACAAGGTCACTCTAGATCAAGAGGAAGAAAGAAGATTCCTGTACCTGAAAATGGAGGTGAAATTCCTGAAGCATTTAAGCCTCCGGAATGGTTATCTGAAGTGATCCCGCGGAAAGCTCCGTATTATCCTCAAATGGGCGATGAAATATATTATTTCCGACAAGGCCATCAACGATACCTAGAAGCTGTTCGACAAAAAAAAGTTTATAAATTAACTAACAGTGCAGAGCCATGGAGATCGCTTGAATTACGTGATCACGAACTTGTTCGAGTTATAGGTATTAAATATGAAATTAGACCGCCACGATTATGTTGCTTGAAATTAGCATTGATTAATGATGATGGACGAATGACTGGGAAAACATTCACAATTAAATATCACGATATGCCAGACGTACTAGATTTTCTTGTTTTACGACAAACCTATGAAACAGCAGTAGCAAGAAATTGGGGACCCGGAGATAGATTTAGGTAAATGAATAACAAAGATTTAGAATAAAAATTAAGATTCACTTATATATATTTGATTTTTTTTTTTTTTTTCTAGATGTATGATCGATGATAGTTGGTGGATGGGGCAAATTGAATCACGACTAGCTTTATCGACAGAATTTCCAGATTCATTATTTATGTGTTTCAGAGTTAGATGGGATAATAAAGAATACGAATATATGAGTCCGTGGGATATGGAACCAATTGACGAAAATCGTCTACCAGCTGAAGTTGGTGGAGCTGTACCTGTTTTACCAGAAGAGCTTAGAGCATTACTATATCAACCAAAAGCAGAAGAATGGCCACGAGGTGATCGTGATGCATCATGTAGAAGGATTATTGGTGGCCTAGAACAGGTAAAAAAGATTTGATTTGAAATTTTATTGTAACATTTTTCAAAAATTTATTTTCAATTATAGGTCATGGGTTTAGCGATAGCAGATCCATTTTTGGTACCAGTCGATTTAAATATTTATCCAGCTTATGCATACGTAGTTGAATATCCTATAGACATAACAACAATTAAAGCTAGATTTGAAAATCATTTTTATCGTCGAATCGCATCGGCACAATTTGATGTTAGATATTTAGCAACAAATGCTGAGAAATTTAATCAATCTCATAGTAATATTGTAAAACATGCTAGGATTATCACAGATTTATGTTTAAGAATTATACGTGATCCAAATGATGTTGATGTTGGTGCTGTATATCATCAATTGGTAGCAACTTATATTTCATCAGAATCAGAAAATGAAGCAGATGATAACGAACCAGGACCATCAACTAGTACTGGTGGACCAACATCACCAAGAAAAAATAAAAAGTTAGTATTTACAATTGTTTTTTGCTTGTACTGCGTACTTACTCAATTCTGTTTTTTCAGAGCAAAATTAAATTCACGAGCTGACAGCAGTGGAGACTGGCGTATTGATTGTCGCGAATTACTTGAATTATTATGGCAATGTGACGATTCATCACCATTTAGAGAACCAGTTGATACATTAGAACATCCAGATTACTTACAAATTGTTGATACACCAATGGATTTAAGAACAGTTAAAGAGGATTTACTTGGTGGTAATTACGCATCACCATTAGAATTTGCCAAAGATGTTAGGCTAATATTTCAGAATTCAAGAAACTATAATACAAATAAAAGATCACGTGTATGTGCTTAAAAATTACAAAAACAAAAACATTTATTTTTAAAAAAAAATTTATTTTGTAGATTTTTGCAATGACGATCCGCCTCAGTACATTATTTGAGGAACATATCAAGCAAGTTATCTATAACTGGAAATCAGCACGTCGACGAGCTGATAAAGAAAAAACTAAAACAAAAGGTAGCCCACAAGATCGTAATAAAGCTGGAGCATCGAGTCGTCCGGGACCATCAACTAGAGCCGCAACATCTAATGGTAATATTCGATCTAAACCAACATCCGCAATTTCTCCCGATGAAGATAGTTCAGCAAGTAGTGATGATGATGAAGTTGATCAAAAGAAGCCAAGAGGTGGTATTCGCAGTAGAAAAGCACGAGGTCCGAGAAAGTCTGTTACAAATGGTGTAACATCTACAATATTGACTGACCCAAGTGTACCAGGTCCAAGCGGCCGTAACCTTCGTCGTAATACATCCAGACCAAATAGCCAAGAGGAAGAAGAAGACGACGATGAAGAAGAAGAAATTTCAACAGATGCAACAACAAATTCAGGTTCGTCAACTTCGAATTCAACATCGAGTTCATCATCGGAAGATGAGAGTGATGAAAGTCACGGAATTCCTATTACAGAATTAGGTAAAACACGACGAGGCATAGGTCGCAGTCATCATCGTGATAATGATTCTGAAGATAGTTACAAGCCGAATGAAAAACGTACATTCAATAAATCTAAAAAACGTAAAAATACAAGTAGAAATAAAAAACGAATTGAAAATCGCTCTAAAAGAAGTAAATTGATGTCATCTGAAGAGAAAGAAATAAAAAAATCGGATAGAAGACGTAAAAATTATCGTAGAAAGAACAACTTTTCAGATGATGATGATGATGATGATGAAGAAATGGAACAAAGACATCATAACTCTGACGTCAGAATAGAAAGTGAAAATAATAGTGATGATAATAAACCAAAGAGAGGTCGACCTCCAGGATCTACTTCTACACGAGGTCCACCAAAATTAGAAAGAAGTACTCCGATATCAACAGAAACACTGCAGCAACCATCACCGCCTGTACGCAGAACTCGACAAAATACAGAAGAAAGCGAACAAAATTCCCCTGAAACATCAAGACTTCGTACAAATCGACGCGTTCAACATGATACGGATCATAGTTATCACATGAATATTCATCACAATAGAAACGGCTCAAACAGACGTGTAATGACACATGAAGAAGAATCAGAATCAGATCACGATATTCCTCGTCAAATCAGGACAAGACCAAGAAGGCAAAGATTACAAAGTGATAGGGACGATAGTGGAAATGAAAATGAAAACGAAGAATTACAACAAAAAGATAGGGTAATACAATTTTATCTAAATTTTCTCAATTGAAAGCATAAAATTATTTAAAAAAAAAAAATTATTCATATTTTTAGAAAATGTCATCTAGACTGGTACAACATCAGCAAAAGAAAATTTCAGAATCAGATCATAGTCATCAAGAGGATTTGACCACGGCTACTACAATGAATACAAGAAGAAATTTAAATCCTGTACGTCAAGTGCGAACAAATCGAAATAGTCGGGTTCTGCCCGAAGAAGAAAGTGATGATGACGATGACGATGACGATGACGATGAGGATGAGGATGACAATGAAAATAATGAAGATAATAATGATGACGATGACGAAGATAATGAACCTTTAGCTAATCAATTATTAAGTACAAATAGTACACAATCACAACGCAATAGACCTATTAGAACATTAAGTAAGATTTAAAATTAAATGTAGTATTTTTATTTTTAACTTTCATTTTAAACTTTTTAGATGAATATCGGTCCCTTAATGGAGGACCATTAACTAGAGTAAATCGTGAACAAAATACAAATAATAATCAAGTAAATAATACATACGTGATAAGTAGACGAGCAGCAGCAGCCACTCATTCTTCATTAACGTCATCATCAACAGTAGCCACAACAACAGCAACAACAACAATAACTCGTTCACATACAAATAATAGTAATAATAGCAATACCGTATCAGTAATAGTCAATTCAGATTCCGTACCATCCTCATCTACCACCACTCAATTACGTGGCCATGTATTTCGATCGCATGTCCAAGTGGACCATAATTATGGTGAACCAGGTCCGTCAACATTACGTAATACAAGACGAATGTTATCAAGACATCAACGTAATGCCGATGAACTAGATCCACCTAATAATAATAATAGCAACAGCAATAATGATAACTTACTTCAACTGCCAACTGTAGTGGAAAATATTTCATCACGTTTGCGTATGAGACAAACTGTGAATAGTACTACTGTCACTCGAAATGGTATCGAAATTCCTGAAAGACAAATACGACAAGCATCACTTCGAAGTGGTGGTAACAACAGTATTCATCCATTTAATAATCATCGTTTAATGGTAGAGGAGGACGAAAATGAATCTGAATCTGAATCTGATCATCACCATGAACAAGAACAAGAATCAAGTAATGACAGTGATACTGATGATAATGCTCCTTTAACTTCATTTGTCCGTAATTCTAAAAAAAATCGAAATAATAATTCAACAACAAATTCAACAATGATTCATTCAGCTGGACGTACATTACGTAAGAGACATTTTACATCTGATGAAGACTTTGATGTAGGAGGTATTGATGATTATGGTGTATATGAGCGTGTATCACGTAGTACCAGAAATTTAAAAAGACCTCATTACAATGAGGATACCGATGATGACAGTTTAGATGGCGGTGGCAATGGTGTGGGAAATTCTTCAATAATTAAAAAACGTCGTTCTGCCATGACGACAAATAACAACGATAATAGTAGCAATCATATGAGAAGATTATCATCTTCATCACCAAATTATAATAATAATAATAATAATAATAATAATAGACAAAGAGTAAATAATAACAATGTCCCTAGCACAAGTACAAGAAATCTCGACGATAGTTTATTAGATAGTGACAACGAACATGCTGAACAAACGATTAGCATTAGTAGTCGAGGAAGAATACGCAAAATAACTGCCAAAGCAAGGGGCCTTTTCAGAGACTAGAAAAAATTTAAAAAATTACAAATTATAAATTTAAATAAATAAAAGAAAATAAATACATTATACATAACTGAAAAGCTATGCAGCAATCATTCATGGCGTGCATCCAATATTCATGAAAATATAAGAAGAGAAATGTAATTAAAACTTAGACGTTTTTTTTTATATGCCTATATATAAGTATACACATATGTATTTTAATTTCAATGCCACCGTCTTATTTTATTTTTTATTTTTTAATTTTTTTTTTTTGTTTATCACTTCTTTTCTAGTTTTATTACTTTTTATATTTTTCTGTTAATTTTAAATTTACTTTTTATTTTTCCTCTTCCATTTCATGCTAAAAAATTGATCGAAATATATCCTTAATATTATTATTATTATTATCAATAATAAATTTATAAGAAAATGTCTTTACATTACTTACTTATATTATTATAACGGATTAGAATTATTAATTATTAAAAAAAAAAAAATGTAATTTAATCTTATTTAAAAAAAAAAAAAATAGAAGAAATCAAATGAAATTTAAATTTTACATAATTTTCATTTTTTATTTTACTTCTTGTTTTTTGTTTCGTTTTAACTTTTCATATAATTTTTATTTAAAATTATCTACAATGAAATTTTCTATCTTAGATTTTAAATTCAATTTATTTAAAAATTCAAATTTCATTTTTATATTTTTAAACAATTTTTTTTTTTTTTTTTTTTTTTTCAAAATAATATAAGGTAGGTATAAGTGAATGAGAGAGAATTGTATTTTATTATGTAATTATATAGTAATTAATTCCAGCGTTTTAATTAAAAACTAGATAAAATTATCCTTAATGTATATGAATAATTTTAAAATACCAAATCAATACGTACTTGTTATTGATTAAAGGATTGGATTCTCCTGAATATTCAATTTTCTAATTCTCTAACCCAAAATTGATTTTTAGTCCAAACAATTTCTTAAAAAAAAAATAATAATTTAAACAACGCATTTTATTTTTATTTAACCTTTTTCAATTTTTCTCTTTATTTAAATAACTTGATAAATTTAAAATTTCTTTTTTTTTTCATTCATAAATTCTTTCTAAAAAAAAAAAAAATTAAAAACAAAATTCAATCTAAATTATTTCCATGCTTGTTTTAATGCTTTTCTTGATGATAAATGTTTTGTTAAAAATGATCCAACCGTAAGTCCTAATAGAACGACACTAATAAGGAAATAATCGAAATCTTCTTTTAATAAATCGAATGTCTTTGATGGTGACACTCTTGTTACATATAAATCTGAAAAGATAAATGAAGAACAAAAAAAAAAAAAAATTGATAAATTCATAAATTGAAAAATATATAAGAAAAATATAAAAATTATACCTAAACCATAAGCAATGACTAAACAAGTACTTTCTAACCCACTTGGTGCTGTATAAATATTTTGAATTTTTGCTATCGATTGATTGTAATTAATTATATTTTCAGTTGGTAATGGTAATTCTGGAATGTATGGTATTGCACCTTCTTCACGTTGTTGATTTGATACCGGTCTACGTGGGTCTAAGAATGCCCATGGCATTTCTAATATACCGCCACTAGATAAACCAACTAGAAAAGAAGTATTTCAATATATTTGCATATAATTATTTTCAAAAAATACAACATACTCAAAATATGTTTATTAGTAATGCCTCGTTCTGTAATTGTTTCTCTCATTGTTTCAACAATAGCTGGGAAAATGAATGATTGCCTTTCAACTAATGGCATTGGCGGTGCATCTAATGAACTCCAGACAGTGCTATTTGCTTGAACTTTGCCTTCATATAACTCGACGGTTGCTATTAAGAGATTTTATTTTTGTTTTTAAAAAATATATAGTATATACACAATTTACAAGAGATACTTACTCATTTCATGCCTTCTGACTTTATCATTGTAATATGAATAAACCAACCAATTTTCTGAATGTACAATGTGTAATGGTCCTCTAACTTTTCTGTGTGTCATTGAGAATACAACAGAACCAGATACGACATCAATTAAGTGAACGTTCATTATATCTAAAAATAAAATCATTCATTAATGTTAGATGAAATTTTCAATAAATTTTAAATAAATTTTACATTTATGCACATTATCTATTGCTTGGGTAACAACAGCAACTAAATTTGGATTTATATATTTATATAGAACTGATCTGTCACCTAAAACTCGTCCTTGTGAATGTACATGTTCGTTTGGATTTTTTGCTGCAATCGCAATAATTTTATGATTTCCAGATTGTCCATTTAACCTTGTCTTCCATATGGGAAGAACATTTAATTTCTGGAATATAAGAAAAGATAATTGTGAAGGCATCATTTCTTTTTTTTTTTAATTTTTTAATTTTTTTTTTTGAATTACTAACATTGTTCTTTTCATATATATGATATCCTTCGAGTAAAGCAGTTTCTCTATCTGCTGTATACAAAAACATTCCATCTGCCTGTAAATAAAAACAGGTTTGAATTTTTAAAATTTTATTATCTCAAATTTTTAATACCTTCTTTGATGCACTCTTTGGTATTACATGAACGCCATTTAAATGATCAAGCAATAATAAACCTTTTATAAAATCATCTTCATTTTCACGTAATATTGCTAATTGTTTAATTTTAAAATCGAATTGTTGTAATCCATCTTCAATTGATTGACCATTTATTGGATTAAATTGAAATAATATTCCATTATCTGTTATCTGTAATCAATAAAAATAGAAATTTTAATTTATAATTTAAATAAATTTTAATTTATAATTTAAATAAATTTTAATTTATATATTTCATAATTTTTCACTTACTTTATTTTTAGCTACAATTGTACATATCGGTTCAAATGGAAAATGTTTTGATGTTCTTTGTACAATTAATCTCATATTTTCATAATCATTAAAATTTTTTATAATTGGTATATAACGTACCCAATGTTGTTCACCAGTTAAATTATCAATACCAAATAATTTACCAGTTTTTGTTAATAATACCATCATTTTATGTAAACCAAATGCATCACGTACTAATACTGATTTTTGTTTTTGTGTTAATTGTGAACCAATACCAAGTAAATGTAATATGGCATTTTTAAGTTGTGTTGCTTGCGATGTTATTCGTCTTATAAATGCACCAACAATGTCCCCTTTTTTTTGTTCAATCAAAAAATATAAAAATTCTGTTAGAACTATTGGTAAAAATTATATATTTGTTTTTTTTTTTTTTAAAAAAGAAAAAAATGTCTCAAATGCCCTTAATTTTTTACTGAGAGCTAAAGTTTGTGAGGTTTTAGATTTTTGAAAAATTGATCAATGTGCAAATTACATAAGTACATATGCATATGTATAAAATTTCAATGAAATAAGAATTTGTCTAGATTCATTAATATCTAATCTTGAATATAAGGTAAAAGGAAGTCACGGCATACAAACATATATGTATACAATGTATTTGTATGCTGTGAAAGGAAGTATAAGAAAAAATTTTTTTTAAACTTATATTTTGTTTTTGTTGTGCTCATGTTATAAAAATTTTTAATAAATTTATTATAACATCAAAATTATTCAAAACTAAAGCAAGTACTTAATAGATTAGAAGTTAGAACACGTAGGAATAGAAAATTTGTTTATATGAGAAAAATAATAATAATTTTGAACCAAAATAAATCACAACCAAAAAGATAACAACCATAACTTACATTCATTATCAATATCCTCTATTTTAAATGATGCATTTTTCAAAATAGTTAGAAAATTTATAATTATTTGATATTTTAGCCTTTAAAAAAAAAAACTGTAAAGAAAAGATATTTCATTACCTGGTTTACTATTTAATTCACTTTCCATAGCACCTTCAGCATCAGATAATGGTAAATCAATTAATTCAGCTGATACAATATTACTAAGTGATTCCTCTCTAACAAATTTTATTTTATCTAAAAATATAAAAGAAAAAAATTTCCCTCGTGATTATAAAAATTTTAAAATTTAGAATTGATATTATTCAAATTTCATACTTTGTTGAATAAACAATAAAGCTCCATCTTCGGTTGTTACATACATATTACAAATTTTATTATCACGTTTTTGTTGACATTTAAATTCTAAAATTTCTGGTTTACCATAATATTCTGGATAATTAATATCAAATTGTAGATCATTGATTTTTTCACATGAATCAACTTTATAACCATTTACATGAAAAACCTAAAAATTAACAAATAAAATATTTTTTAAATAAATAAATTTTATTTAATAAAATAAAATTTCATCTTACATTATTCTGTACATTACCAATAATGTACAATTCTTGATCTTGCAATTTTGTGTATAATATTGTACTACCTTCTAATTGAGGACAATTTTTCTCATCTGGTTTAAGTGAAATTATTTTATTATTTAAAATAACAAAATCTTTTTGACCCTTTAAAAATAAAAATAAAAAATATATAAATATTTATTAATTTTAAATTGAAAAATAAATTAACGGAGTTAATTACCTTTAATGATTTTGGTTTTGAATTAATTTCAAATGGCAATGTTTTACGATAAATTTTCGTTTCATCTTCAGTTATATCAAGGGATATTAATTGATTTTTACTAACACAAACAAAATATGAATTTGATAAAATACAATTTGATTTTTCAATCCATGGTGTTGAAATTTTAGCTGTTGTATGTCCTTGTGAATGACCAGTTGTTACAAAATATTTTGTAATTTCTAAATGTGAATTCCATACTGGTATTATATGATATAAATTATAATTTTCATAATACCAATAAGCATCTTTTGCTTTATCTATTTGTATTGGCATTAATGACCATTCCCATTGTAAATTTCCAGTTGAACTTGACCAACCACGAATAATAGCTGGTGATATTCCAGATACTGTTAATATATCAAAACCATAATTTGAATTTTTCACTGAAGACGACGATGATGATGATGATGATGATGGTGATGATGTGAGAACATTTGTTTCATCTCCAGTTACAACATAAAATAATTTAATAAATCCACGTGGAATTTTTTCAAATATTTGTCTCCATTTTAATTTAGATGTACGTGGACATAATGATGCTAATACATTTTCTTCAGTTATAACAAATAAATTATCCTTTCCATTTGGATCAATAATAGCTTCCTTCACTTTACCAATATGACATTTTCTCCTTTTTTTTTTGTTAGAAAAATTTGAAAACATTGAAAAAATTACAAAAATTTCTAGATAGGATTCTTATGGAATTATTATTTCTTACCAATCAAATTTTCCTATTTGATCTTCATATAATCCATGTACAGAATTAATTAAATATAATAAAATTAATAGATTTATACAATTTCTATAATTAATTTTCATGATTTCCACCTTTTTTTTAAAAAAAAATTATTAAAAATTTACAATAAATACCGCAATAATTAAACGAATGAGCATGACTTGACTATGAATGAATGACAGTAAACATATGTAAACCACAAAAAAAGAACAACAAAAATAAATACAAGAAAAATTACAAAATTTAAAGTTAATTGTCAAATTAAAAGTAATCATTGGGGGTGGTAAACTAGTGGGAAAAACAGTGTCAGTACCAGTAATGCCAAATACGATTCAATTTTGGATTAATCCCACTTGAATGTGTAATAACAGCAATTTTAAATAATTTATTGTGAATTTTAAATTTCTATTGTGATTCAATGAATGACAGTAGTTGTAGTAGAAGAAGAAGCCAATTTAATTTAAACGGAGACGAAGTTTAGGAAAAAAAAAAAAAAAGTTTATATTGTTTTTCTTTTTTTTGTTCTTCGCATATAATTTTAAGAAAAAAAAAAAAAAAAGATTTTAAATGGTTCTTTGTTATATATAAGAAAATGTTTAAAAAACGAATAATAATAATCAATGTAAAAATAATGTTAAACATTTTGTGAAAAGAAAAAATAATAATCAAAATATAGAAAGTGAAAATAGAATTGTGTTAATTCCTGTGTATATTCTGCAAAAAAAAAAAAAATCAATTAATTATTTAATAGTTTTTTTTTTTTTCAAATGAGTGAATAATATATAATAAATGTACATATTCGTGGATACAACCACACATTTGCAGCATACATGAAACTAGTGTAAACTGTAGATATATATATTTACAGTCATAATTTATATATAAAATATCGTATGAGGAGAATAATAAAAATTATAAAAAGTGATAATTTATTATCATTTTACATAAAATAACTTTTTCATTATATTTTGGATATTATTAATATAACAATATAAATTATGATATAAATAACTAGCAGGTAATAATTATTTATAATTGTAGTGGATGGATATATAAAAAAAAAAAAAAAAAATATACCATAACAAAATACGCAACAGAAAGAATATCTAAGAATATATTGGTACATATATGTACATGTATCGTATATAATCATATGTACATAATATACAGATTTTATTTTTTATTTTTGATAATTCCATGTCGATATCGATATTCAATAATGTATCCATTTATCCAACTATTAGGTATGTAGGTAGGTAGAGGTGGCCGCCTGCTCATTCCCAAGCAAATACACTTAGGCCCAAAAAGGCCCATTGTGATACCACATCAGGAATTTCTTACAGATCAAACCATCATTCATAACTAGTAATATCTAAAGTAAATCAAACTACCATATTCCTGTTACCTATTATCTATTACAAAGAATAGATACACACATTTCATAAATAATGTACTTTATATTTTGTCTACAGTCTGACTAAAAAGCAAAAAATTGAAAATAATTAATAAAAATAAACATAAAAATCTTTACATACATATAGGTACACTTTGTTTTACAAAATTTATGTTTGGGCGGATGATAAAATATGTACATATAGTATATGCTTCAAAATAGACAAGTAGACAACAAACAAATCAAATAAAAAAATAAATTCGAAAAAAAAAATACAAAAAGAAAAAACAAAAATATTTTAAATAAATTTTTGTTTAAAAAAAATAAAAATTATTCTTTATTATAAAAGGAAAATACAAGAAAATATTAAATACAAAATAAAATTTTATTTACGGAAAATATAGACTTTTTTAAATGTCTGACCAAAAAGTTTTTCTTTTTTTTTTTTTTTCAATATAGGTAATTTTTTGTCTTATTTTAATTTTTTTTTCTTTTTGATTCTTTTCAATTTTCTTATCTTTTAAGAATATATGACATACAGACATACATAGTATATATTACATTATTGTTAAAAACAAAATAAATTGTGTTAATATGAAAAAAAATATATATATTTATTAATGCAATAAGTATAACTAGGTATATGTACATAAAAATTGCAACACATCTAAAAGAAGGTACATAAATAACTCAAAATCAAAAAAAAAAAAAAAAGGTAAACAACATTTTTTTACAATTATTAAAAAAAAAAAAAACAAAATGTAAATTAATACATGTACAATAATAAAAGTTACCAAGTAGGTACTATATAAAATAATACATATTCTTTATGTTTTGGTTGCTTCAATTTAAATTAAATATGTATGTATGTACTTAATTACAATTAAAAATGTAAAAAAAAATGTATAAAATTGCATGTCTGCATACATATTTAAAAAAATTTATATACCTATATGTAGGTATATATATACCTATATTCTGTAATGAAATATCACATCTTCACATCTACATTTATGTGATTAATACATGCAACATATGTACCTACATTTTACAATTTAGCAATTATATTTAATACAGAAAGAAATCCACTTGTACATATAGGTATACCTAATTATTATTTATTGTTTATTTTGTATTACATTAAAATATATTAGTGAGGATGAGTGTGTTTTGAAAATAATAAACGGCCAGTATATATATTATATAGTATCATAGGATAGTATGTGGACATATGTATACTATAATTATGTATATTTACTACTTATTATACATACGTACGTATTGCCATTGAGTAATATTATATCTGTCATTTGCCTGAGGTCCACTGATGTACTTGCTATATACTATATGAATGTATACTAATGTCCACTGACCATTCCACTACTATCATTTATAATTTATATACTTATATACTCTTAATTGATTTTGCTTTTTTTTCTCGCTTTTTGTTTATTATATGTATACTCTTTTTTATTTCTTAAATTTTAAAATATAAAGTACATATACATAAGTATGTATATTTAAACAGAGTTTATCATTATATAGTATTGCTATGATACACTATTCAATTATTATATAGTATGTCATTATGCGTAATAAATTCCGCTTAGAGATTGTCGTCATCATTCATAATAAGATTGTTTTGAAAGTACAAGAGAACAATGTCACAAAAGTATAGATACATACCTACATATACGTATATTTTCAATATCTTTTTACTCAATACAAAATAACAAAACAACATAAACTGATTGATGACAATTTAAAACATATGTAATTTTTATTTCCATAAATTTTAAGCAATAAATTACAGAATCGTACAAATAATTAAAATATCAACAATAAATTTCTTCAGAGGGGAAAGGAAATTAAGAAAAAAAAATTTTTTCTTTTTACACTTTTATTGTAATTTAACAAAAAAAAAAGAAAAACAAAATAATCAACACTGATTTATATGACTAATAATTTATTTATGAGACTGTTTTTAGGTTTTCCTAGATTAAGATTAATCTTGAACTGTAATCAATTCTATATACAAAAGGAAAATAATGATCACTGATACACATACATATGAGCGTGCATACTACTCACATATAAAAATATATACATATGTACAGATTTTATGTAGTTGGATGTACATCAGAATATTGCCCTTGTATGCACAATCATGTAAAAAAATTTTTTATTATTATTATTAATTTTTTCGTTTTGCAAAAATTTAAATAATTTTTAAATTTGGAAAGTATTTTCTTTTGAACCATTAAATTTTATGCTTATCAAATTCATTATATATACATATATGTACACATACATATTTCTGAAATCTGCATATTAGAAGATTACAAGCAACAAAGTGTTTTAATAAAAATTATAATCTATTTTCTCCTCGAAATTCATAATTAACGTTATTTTTATTTTATTTTATTTCAGATAAAAATTTATTTTCATGAAATTTAATAATAATAATAACAAATTATCATCATTTTACTATAATGTAGCAAAAATATAATTTTAATATTTTAACTTCAAGAAAAGTAAAAAACAAACAAAAATCTAAATTTAAAAAAAAAAAAAAAAAAAAAACAAGAGAACGTTACTTATAGACAAATTTAGCTTCCCATAGCTTTCATCAACAATAATAACAGTGATAATAAAATATTCAAAAATAAAACAAAAAAAAATTAAAATTATAAATTAATTACAGCCAAAAAAAATAGAACAAAATAATATATGCAATGGATTTATATTTACGTTTAAGTATATTTGCTATTTTAATTCACATGACGATTGGTCATATTATAATTTACAGATATAATCAGGTAAATCCATGAATAATCGATTGTTTTTTTTTTCTTATATATATTAATTTCATATTTTTTGTTATTTCTACAAAATAAAAAAAATAAAATTTTTTTTTAATTAAAATTTCCAGACAATAGAAGAATTTTATGATTTACCAGCACAATTTGGTCCATCAATACCATCAAATGGTTTAAAAGTTTATGCCGTTGAATCAAATCCAAAAGATGCATGTAAAGGTGTTAAACCACCACCAACCGATCAAATAGAAACTAATACAAGATATGTTTTAATTATAGCAAGGTAAGTATTTTATAAATTTATTGATTTTTTATTTTTATTTTAATTTTAATTCATTTATTTTAAGGACAAATTGTACTTTTGAAGAGAAAGTACTTAATGCTCAGAATGCTGGTTATAGTGCAGCAATAGTTTACAATATTGGTAGCGATGATTTGGGTAAGAAAAAAAAAAAAAAATTGTCTTTTTAAAAAATTGAAAAGAAAATTATCATTATTTATACGTTTTTTTTTTTTTTAGAACAAATGTCAGCTAAAGATGGATCTAATATAAAAATTCCATCAGTATTTGTTGGTGAAACAACTGGTACATATATTATTGAAGGTTATGATTATAGAACTGGTTTCGCATTACTTATTAATGATGAACTTCCATTTAATATAAATACACATTTAATTATACCATTTTCAATATTAGTAGGACTTTGTTTTATAATTATGGTAAAAAAAAAAAAAAAAAACAAAAAAATCACAGTATTGTGTTATTTACATAGTATAAGACAATTATTAAAAAATTAATTATTTTTGATTTATCATAATATACAGATTGTTTATATGATATATAAATGTGCTAGAGAGCAAAGACGATTAAGACAACATCGTTTACCAAAACGTTTATTAAAGAAAATTCCAACAGTGAAATTTACAAAAGGTTTACCATATGAATCGTGTGCAATATGCTTAGATGATTATGCAGAAGGTGATAAATTACGAGTATTGCCATGTCAACACGGTATGTATTACAAAAAAAAAAAAAAAAAAACAAAAGAAGAAAAATAAAAAGAAATCTGTTAATAATTAAAAAATTGGTTTATTTTTGTAGCATATCATTGTGTCTGTATTGATCCGTGGTTAACTAAAAATCGTCGTGTATGCCCAATATGTAAACGAAAGGTTTTTCCCAAAGGCGAATCGTCGAGAAGATCACGGAGGAGGCCCGCCTCGTCTGATAGTATGTCTGATTCAGAAACAGATGATACAACACCATTATTAAATCCAGTTGAAAATAATTCAAATAATACAAATCATGGAACTTTCAATAATACATCATCAACAAATGGTAATAAATAACATATTAAATCTATTTTATAGCATTGTCTTATTTGAAAATTTTCTTTTTAAAGTATTATCAACTAATAATGATGAACAACAATCACGAGGACGTACAAATCCATTTGATCGTTCAAATAATTCAAATAATAATGAACAAAATGTTTCACGTAGCATTTTTAATATTTTCTCAGCTTTTAGGTAATTAAATTAAATAATATTTCTACTTAAAATTGATTTAAAAAAAATAAAATAAAAAAATTTTTTTTTTACATTTTGTTTTGCAGCAGAGTTTTTAGACGTAACAGATCATCACCATCATTATTATCACAAAATACAACTGAAAATCCAATAAATACAATTTTACAGAGTACAGTTAGATCTGTATCAGTTAATTTACCACCGCGACCATCATCAAATAATGTTTTAAATACAAATTTAAGTGGATCCTTTAAAGAAGGAATTAATAACAATAATAATAATAATGATGATGATGATGATGATGACGATGATAATGAAGGACAGATTGAAAGAAGAACAATTTATGAGCCAGTAAATCCACCTCCATCAACAACAACAACAACAATTAATAATGGTGCTAGAAATAATAGTCGTTTAGAATCTTCAAATGATTCAGTTTTTATTCAAACACCATCACGTGGTGGTATTGGTGTTGCTGCATTACCAAATACTTCATTTAATAGTAATAATATTAATAATAATAATAATAATAGCAATAATAGTAATAGAAGAGGACGTGGACGTCGTAATGGTAATAGAGGGAATTCTTCACTTTTCATAGTTTAAAATTAAAAAGACGAACAATAAAAATGAAAAATGAAAAATATAATGTGATTTTTAATTTCAATATTATAAATATTAATATAATTAAAACAAAAATTAATGAAAAAAAAAAAAAGAAAATAAGTAAACAAATAACAAGAATAAAAAATGGACAAAAAAAAATGATAATGTATATTTTTAAGGCCATAATTTTTTAAGACAAATGGAATATTAAAATATTTAAAGTTTTATTTTAAATTCCTTTGTAAATTTATTATTTTATTTTAATTTTTTTTTTTTGTTTTGTTTTTTTGTATTCATCCTAATCTTTCTTTTATATTTTATCTTTTACATTTTAATTTTCATAAAATTAAAAAAAAAAAAAATAAAACATGTTTATTTGTAATAAAATACCACATTATTGTAATATGTATAAATATTTTATATAAGTAATAATAACGTAGAATTAAAAATAATAAAATAATAAAAAAAAATAAAAAGTAGGCATACTCTTTAATTGTGTACAGCTATAAATTATTTTATTTTCACATGCATATTATTGACTATTATATTGTAATTAAAATAATTCGAATTTTTATTTCATTTTTAAATTTTATTTTATTTTTTTTTTTTTTGTTATATGCTGTTTATTATATTTGTGTGAAGAAAAAAAAAAACAAAAAACAAAAATGCTATACTATATATTATTATCTAATGTAATAAAAATTCATTCTCTTATGTAATATATAATGAAAACATTTAAATTAGAATTAGTATGTATTCTTCTATTTTGAATATCTTATTATTATTTTTTTTTTTCTTCTTAATTTTTGATTTTATTGTACGATAATAATTCAATTGAATATTGTTAATTTCCTGTTATGTTTTTAAAATTAATAAAAATATCCAATCAAATTTATGTATTATGGAACCTAATAAAAAAATTACCTTAAATTCAAATTACATACATATCTGGATTTACACTCAGGGTAGTCAAGGTGAAACTCGAAATAAAAGTGATGTTCTTATTTATTGGTGAGCCGAACAGTGCTCAACAGAAAGAATCAAGAATGGAATCTATGCATTCATGTGATATCCCAAAAAAAGGAATTATCTAATATCTATGCATATCTATGCAATATCTATGAATTTTAAAAAAGTGCGAATCCAGTAATCCACCCACAGTGGCCACTACAAAAATAAATATCAACCTACACCATCCTATACACACTTAAAACATTGCAAGCAACTTAGTGCCATCTGTGTATACATGTCAAAAATAATATGAATTATAATGTAGTTTATTTATGTATCACTGTTATTCATTTTGGCATTTTATTATTAAAATAAGAAGAACACATTGAACAAAATTTTTTTTGAATTTCGTTCATTCATCGTTTAATAAATTCATAATTTGTGTAATTTGTACGAAAGGCATTCATATATATATGGAAAATAGGAAAGTGAAATAAATTGGATTGGAGTGAATAAAATTAATAAATATAGAAAAAGATTTTCATAATCTTGTGTGTTATATTATTAAAAATTAAAGAAAAAAATTAATAAATAAATTTTGAAAAGAGGTCTTTTTTTTTTTAAACAATCATATTCTAAAATTCGTTTTTTTTTAAGTGAAATTTCATAAATTGTGATATAAATTTTAGAAAAAAGAAAAAAAAATTTGAAAGAAAAAAATTTAAAAAGAAAAAAAATTTTTTTTTTTAGAAGGCAAGTTATCATGATTTTTTTTTTTTTTTAATTTAAAATATGTGTGGAGAGTTACATCACTTGTGTGTTGGCTTGTATGTGATATGAAAAACGGTGTGTAGAAAAAAATATATATCATTTTTTTTTTTTTTGTTTTTGTGATGCATTTGTATTTGTTATAATTTGATATGTAATATTATAAATTCTCCATTTTTTTTTTTCTTGTAATGTGCAAAAATTATTGAATAAGGGGAAAAAGATCAAAAATTTTTATTTTCGATTAAAATCTCCTTTCGTTGCTTGCACATTTTATGTGGTTTGTGTATACACACATTTGTATGGTTTTTGATCTTTATAAAAAAATAAAAAATATATTGGAGAAACTAGAAATTTCGTTTTCTCCAAATAAGAAATACAAATTGTTTCGAAAGGAAAATAAATAAAAAATTTAATAAAATTGTCAAAGTACAAAAAACAAAAAAAAAAAAACAAATTAAAATTATTCAATATATTTAAAAAAGAAAAATCTATAAAAGAAAAAAAAAGTAATTAAAAGAAAATTAAAATGAGAAAGGTAAAATTATAAAAATAAGTGATATAGATTGAAAGATAAATTTATTTTTGGATAGTGGAAATACAGCACCCACAAAAATTTAATTAAAATATATCGAATAAATTTCATAATTAATTTATTATTGTGAATGAATACATTTTCAAATCCATTTAAAAAAAAAGAAGTAAAATAAAATCAGCAAAAAATACATTAATTAAAAAAAAAAAAAGAAAATAAATAAAAACGCTTAGTGATAGGAGTAATGTTAACTACATACTGTTGTACTGTGGTTGTGATTAAATTTATTTTCTTTTTGTTTTTGCACAATTTTTATTGAAATATTTGAAAAACAAATTCAAAATTAGTAAATAATTTATTCAATAATTAATTTTACTTATTTTGTTTGTGGTTTAATTTCTTTTTTTTTGTTTTTTTTTTTTTGAATAAAATTGAAATGAAATAAAAAAAAAATCCATTTTGCCAACATAACAACCGCTTGTTACTTGGAGACTCCTCTGACATTTCAATAAAATATTTTGTAGCCTAGTAGCGAACGTAAACAACAACAACAATATACCAACAATTTTTTTTTTGTTTTTTTTTTTAGTTGAGAAAAATATATTTTAGGAAATATTCTGTTCTGTGTATGCAAAATAATAAAAAAAAATAAAATTGAATCTTATCGCAAATATAATCCCAAAATGGATAAGTTACATATGGTTTATTTATAATTTGATCCATACATACTTATGTGTACACTTATGAAAATAGTAAACTTTGTATGTGGTTAAATTTTGTGTGATGTTGTACAAATTATTATGTGAAAATTTTTATGTCACATGCAATGATTATTTTCTAAATTTAATTTTTATTCTGTTTTCTTCTTTGCTCATTTTATTTGTTACCATTTTATTTATGTTCTTGTTTTTTTTATTTTTTTATATTTACAGATAAGAATATAATTAAATCATTTAAAAATATCAAAACAAAAAAATAATACAACTAAAATCTAAATTCAAGTGTTAATTTATAAGTACAAAAGTGATTTAAACAAATAACATCAATATAATAATAATTAATTAATAATATAATTTTAACGTTAAATAAATAGAATTAATTTGTTTCCTTTTTTTTTCGTAATTAAATCAATTGAAATAAAAGAATTACAATCAAAAGGGGGATATATAATAAAATGATTATTAATAATCCAAATGCCCTTAGGGGTTGGCTTACAAAAGTCTTACAACCTATGTAAGTATTATTAGATTTTTTTTTTAAATTATTTCAACTCTTTAATTTTATTTGCATTTTCACTATTGAATAATTAGACATTTCTCATATGTATTTACGTTGATATTAATTATCAGCTTTTTAAGTCATCGATGTTAATCACTTAAAATATAGAATTTTTATATCAGCATATTTATGCTATAACTAATATTTAAAATATGTGTAGTCTGATTTTTACCATTTAAAAAGAAATAAATATTAATTTAAAATTATCATACGTTAAATTGTCACATAGACCTACTAATTATTATAAAATGCAAAAATTTTTAATAATGCGTCTTTTTTACATCCTTGTTTTACCTTGAATTGAAGGACAAAAAATATAATGCACATGTTGTAGGTGTACTTAATTATTTTCATGTTATATACGTTAACACATGCATAAATATCCCAAAAAAAAACAAGTAACAAATTTTCATTCCTTTTTTTTTAATTTAAAAAATTCTTTACATCTCTAAAATAATTTAAAATGTCTAATTATTTAAAAGATTTAAAATATATATTTATGGATTATAAATAAATTAGGTATTTTTATTATTATCTCGATTTTATATATTGTTTATACAGTTGTGTTGCTGATCCAGCGGCATTGGCTAGATATGTATTTGCATTATTAAAAAAAGATAAACCAGTTAAAGAATTAAAAAAAATTATGACTGAACAATTAAATGTATTTTTGGGTATTGAAACGAAACCATTTTTAGAACGTTTATTTGCTGCAATTGCATCTGAAGAATATTTAAATCAAATTAATAATAAAGATGATATTATTAATAATGTAACAACAACAAATAATAATACAACATCATCAAATAATATAACTGATCCAATACAATTGATAGCAACTGAAACAGATACAAATTCATATGTAAAAAATAATTTAAGAGAATGTACACCACCTTTATCAGATGTAAGTTTCTAATTTTGAATGTAAATTTATGGATGACATATTTTATTTTTTTTTTTTTTTTTTAATGAATACAATTTGTAATTTGTTTTTTCTTTTTTTTGTTTTTTTTAGAGTAAAACCAAAGAAATTGGCGCTAAAACTAATGATAATTGTAGTACTATATTACCCGTTCAAAATCAAATTTCAACAAATACAGCAATTGTTTCTCCAGTTAGTGCAAATCAAAGTGTTAGTCCAGCGAAAACTGCTTCAGATAAAGAAAATCAAGTAAATATTACAATTTATTTTTTTTTTTTTATTTAAATTTTTGAATAATGTACTAATCTTGAAAAAAAAAATTATTATTTAGCCTCGTGAATCAAGGAAACGTAGAGCATCATTACGATCTCGCTCACGTACACGATCACGTTCTCGTTCTGGTGATAGGACACGTCGATCACGATCACGTGATCGTCGTTTAAGTGAAAGAGAGAAAAGTAGTCGACAATTTAGAAATAAATCGCCACCAACAACTAGCGATCGCAGCAGACGTTCTGAACGTAGGGCACTTGATAGATCACCGAGAGCATTTGCAAAGAATCGAACTAAAAGTCATTCAGCATCTAGAAGTCGATCTCCTATATCTCCTGAAAGAAGAAAAATTTCAAGATCAACTTCACCAACAGCCAATGAAGACAATCCCTCGACAAAACGTCAAAGATGTCGCGACTTTGATGAGAAAGGATATTGTGTTCGTGGCGAGACTTGTCCTTGGGATCATGGTATAAATCCTCTTGTTCTTGAAGGTATTAATAATCCAGCCTTGATAACAATGCCTCCACATTTACGAGAATATAATCCTGATGCTCCTGAGCTGTGGAATCGAAGTGGAACTTTCGTTGGTCCACGTACAGCAGCATTTCCACATAAACCAGGAGTTGCTCCTGGAGCATATCCAAGACCACCAGGAGTCGGTTTTCGAACAGCTGTTGCTCCATTCCCATTCCCAGTTAATCCAACTGCAACTGCTCCATTGCCAAGAGAACTGATACCCGTGCCAGTCGTTGACGCAAATGCCGGAGGAGATGTATCCGCTCCTCAACCAAAACGAAGATATGAGCCAGAAGATACAGTAGCTATCGCCGAAGGTCCAACCAATAAACGAAAAGTTCCAATTAATAGCCGATTGGGCCCGCGAGTCAGTCCACAACAAAATTGCTCTCTAGAATTACGAAAAATTCCACGTGGCATGAATACAATCACACATTTAAATAATCATTTTTCGAAGTTTGGAAAAATTGTCAACATTCAAATATCTTATGAAGGTGATCCAGAAGCAGCAATCGTTACTTTCTCAACTCATGCAGAGGCAAATGTCGCATATAGAAGCACTGAAGCTGTTCTTAATAATCGATTTATTAAAGTATTCTGGCATAGTTCAGGTAATTCTGGAGACTCAACAACGATAACACCAACTGCTAATATGAAAGAAGAAATTATAACTAATGGTCGTAAAATGAGCCAATATCATCTTAATAACATAATACCTGCTGTGCCTACAACTGTAACTGAAGGAGCAAAGACGTCTATAGTTTCTACTGTACAAACAACAACTGCTGGAACTGTCACAACTGTTGCTTCTTCTACTTCAAACATTTCAACATCAACAACGACAACAGTCGCCACTGCTACTATTAATGCTGTTCCCCAGGCAGTTGCTGCTCATGTACAAAATTCAGCATTACGTAAGAATAATCGTTTATCGCCGGCTACAACTGCAATCATACGCAAAAAGCAGGAAGAACAAGTTAAAGCTGTTGTTCAACTTGCCCATGGTTTGCACAAAAGGAAACATGAATTATTGCAAGAGTATTTAAAGCAAATGAAACAAGCTGTTGAACTCGTCGAACGAGTCGATCATGCCGATCCTCAGAGGGCAAAGTTGCTAGAGACAGTAAAAAATTTACAGGGAATCATTGAGAAATTGAAAAAAGAGATTGCACAGGAACAAGCTCAAATAGCCGCCCAAATTCAAAACCAACCACCAGCCAAAAAATCTAAAGAACAACAGAAAAAAGAATTGCTCGATATCGAGCTCGAACTAATTGCTCAACAACAGGAAGGTAATGATACAACTGCAATTCAAAAACGTTTAGAAGAATTACAAAGAAGTTTGGGCACTACAACACATAAGCCCAATTTTGGAGGTAGAACTGCTCGTGTACGAACCGCTCCTCCAGGTTCAACAAGTGTAGATAGAAGACCAAAAACAATATTAATAACAGGATTTGCTAGTGAAGACAGCGATCTAATATTAGGCCATTTTAAGGTATAAAACATCGATGTCAAAATAGAATTTGTTTTTTCTTAGAAAATTTACAATTAATATTTTAGAAATATTTAATTGAGTTTTTTTTTTTTTTTTTATTTTATTATTTATAGCATTTTGGAGAAATAACAAAGAATGAAATTGATCGGAATACACCCAGTTTAAAGATATCATATGCAACACGAGCAAATGCCGAGCAAGCCGTTTTACGTGGACGTTTGTTTAAAGATAAACGTTTACAGGTTGATTACGTTATTACCTAAATAAAAGAATGAAAAGATCAAAAAAACAAAAATAAAACAATGAAAATTGTTTATGAATATTTCTTTATCGGTTTTTGCTTGTGTTGTATTTTTCTTTAAAATTTCATTTTTCTCTTCGATAGATTGCATGGGTAACACCAACTTCACTTCATAATGCAGCTGCATCCCAACAACAAAAATTGCAACAACAGTCACAGCAACAAAATCAGCTAAAATTAATTCAACAAAAGCAAATAGAAAAAGAGCAAAAACATCAAAATAATTTACTAACAAAATCATCATCAAATACATCAAATAATATTGAAAAAACATCATCAATATTGGGCGGTTTATTAGATGCCACAACAATGTCATCAACAACACCAACAAATGATTTAACATCTGATCATTTATTACCAGAAGATGATTTACATTTATTACCAGAAGATGAAGAAGAAGAAGAAGACGCTGAATCTGAAGATAGATCATGGCGTCGTTGATATTGATTTATTTCCTTATATATATAATTTTTACAATTTGTAATTAATTTAATTAGACAACATTATTTACTTTTCAAAAAAAAACAAAAAAGGGAAGAAGATATTCTTAAAATTTATATTCAATCAACATAAATAAAAAATTAATTTATAGAATTTATTTAAATTTCATTAATAATATTTTCATTTTGTTCTATTTCAAATCAAATTGTAATTATTCTCTTTTAACAAAAATAAAATAGTAAACAAGAAAAAAATAAAAAATAAAAATACAATAAAATTTATAACATTTAAATTATAAGATGATTGAAAATATTAAAATAAGGCGCTTTTTGTATTTTTCGATGTAACATCAAAATAAAATTTAAAAAAAAAATAAAAAATTTAAGCAATAATGGAAAATTAAAATAAAATTGTAAAAAATTTGAATAAAATAAATTTACATGAATAAAAATATTAGAAAGATAAAAAAAATAAAATATACACATAATGAAAAAATAAAAAAAAATAGAAAACACAAATAAAAAACTACATTAATAAAGAAACTATATTTCAATATAAATTAATAGAAAGTAATGTAAATTTATATAAAAAAAAAAAAAAAAAAACAAAATAATAAATGAATAAACAATAAAAAATTATTATAATTTAGATTTAAGTTAATAAAAGAAATTATTAAGATTACGAATTATTATATCAAATAATTGAAACAAACAAAAATATTACATAATGTAAATTAAATAAAAATTTCTTAATAAAAAGAAAAATATTAAGAGATTTTAGCTAAAAAAACAAAAGATAAATTGAAAAAAAAAAAGAGTAAGAAAACAAAAACTTTATACATATACATATTACACAAATATGTAATCGATTATTAATAATGATTAGCTGGTGTAAATTAAAATTAATTAAAAACAAAACAAAAAAAAATACAAAATTGAATCATAGAACTCATAATGAATACATAATTATGCATTAATTATTATTAAATTTAATTCTAATTATTAATTTTAGGTGTTTTCATTAATAATATTTAGATTTTTTTTTTCTTGTTTATTAATCTGTTTTTGTTTTTCTTTTCTTTTTGTATGAGAACAAAAAATATTTTTCTAAATTAAAGCAAAGATTTTCTTTTTCTATTCAATTATAATTGAATGTAAAACAATAACATTAAGTCAAAGAAGAAATTGTTTTATTTTACTTTTTTTTTTTTTTTTTTAAATTGTATGTTTAATTGTTTTATGATAAGTTGAGGCTTTTGTAAAAAGACCATTTTAGAAAAAAAAATAAAAAAAATAAAAAACTGAAAAGAGATTTTCAAGAGAACAAAATTTAAAAAAGAAAAAAATTAAAAATTAAAAATCAAACATCAAACAAAAAAGGAAAAAGAAAATAAAGATAAAGAACTTCGAATGAAAAATCATTTAAATAATAAAAAAAATTCACAAGAAATACTTTAAAGAAAAATACAACAATAAAAAAAAAAGAGAAAGAAAGAAAGAAAAAGATAAAACTAAAAATTAATAAAAAAGATTTAATTTAAAAATATTTTAAATTTTGTGTTTTATTTGAATATTTAAATTCCAGGGTTTAAGTTATTGTTTTTGGACTGATATCTATCCAGATGCAAATTTGAATTTAAAACTTTATTCAAGTTTAAATTAATGGGGATAATCATCATGAATTGAGTTGCTATTAATTAAAATTTTCTATTTTTTAATATTGAAATATGTCACAGAGTGAAAATTAACATAGGACAGGAACCTTAAGGCATAAACGCTTCACTAATTGGAGTGTTTATTGGATTACTTGCAGTAGTGTTTGGTGTTTACTGCCTCTTATCACAATGAACAAAATAGGAACAAACAAAACTAAAGACAAAAAAAAAATAAATAAATAATTTTAAAAATATTTTTATTTTAAAAACAATAATTTTATTTTAACACAAAAAAAAAGAAGAAACACTATTTAAAGACTATACATATTTCACTTTCTTTTAAACTATTTTTTATATTCATTTTTATATTGTGTAATTTATACTGTTTCTATATGTTATTTTGTTTCTTCTTTAAAATTTATTTAATACTAACACATACAATAATAGTTAAATACATTGTCAATAATACAGATTTCTATTTTTGTTTTCCTGTTTTCATTTCTGTTCATTACTACACTAAATACAGTTTACATTTTCTTGTTTTTTTTTTTTTTTTTTTTGTTTACTATTTTTAAATTGTTATTATCTTGTACATATACACTATATTCACACGCAAAAAAAAAAAAAATTTTTTTTTTTTTCCTTTTAAATGAATTAACACAATAAATTTTAGAATTACATTTAATTACTGTTATTCTGTATTGTTATTATTTTATTAAATTTAAATTTAATTAAAGCATTTTTACATATCATTTTCTTATAATTTAAAAATCTAAAAATAAAAAAAATAAAAATTTTTTTATAAAATACAAAAAAATTAAAAAACATAAATAACAGAATGAATTATTTTTTTTAAATTTAAAAAAAAAAAAAAAAAAAAAATTGAAATAAAATGAAAAAGTATGTAGAGTGATTTTAAGAAAATATAGAGGGGTTTTTCTGTACTTTGTGATATTTAAATTATTATATGATGGTAGAGCTCATCATAAATATATATTCTTATTTTTTTTTTTTTTTTTTTTATTAATTTAATTTTTTAATTTTATTGTTATATATACACATTACATAAATTTTAAATTCAAGATACATGTAGCATATAGAAAATTTTCCTATTGAGATTATATTAAGTTTCTATTTTGTTTTACTTAAAATATAAATGTTATATAGTTTGATTTTTTTTTATTTAGAATATTTTTTATGTTAAAAAAAAAAAAAAAAAAAAAAAACAATGAAATTTTAGAAGCACATACCTATGTAAAAAATAACATGAGAAAAATTAGAAAATAAATAAAATTCTCAAAATGCAATTATCGAACTTGTTTTTTTATTTAAATGTGCATCATTAGTTCTATTTTAAAAATAAAAAATAAAATATATTTTTTTTTTAAAAAAAAGTAAAAACATGGAAATTTGAAAAGGAAAAAAAAACAACTTACACAATTAAATGAAAAAAAAAAAAAAAAATTATTCTCTGTATATGATTAAGAGGAACACTAGCATCGTTAGATAAATTTTTAAAAATTATATAATATTTAGATATTAATTATACATACATACAAATAAATTGTTTCTTTATTATTATTATTATTATTTTTTTTTTTTTTTAATTTTAGTATACATTTATTCTGTTGTTTAATATATCAGTAAATGATTATCTTTGTTGTGTTATTTTTGTGTTCAATTTTGTATTACATATTTATTTATTTATTTATTTTACACTATTTTTAAACGTACATAAATAAACATAAATGAATTATATAATTGATTTTTTGTTTTTTGCCTTCTTTCTATATTTTCTAACTTTATCAATATCCTTTTTTCATACATATTTATTTTTTTATTTTTTTTTTATACATTTTCTTAATTACCTAATTTTACTTATTGAAAAAAAATAAAAAAGAAGAAGAAAATAATAAATTTTTATTTTGTATCAATACGTGTTCGTAATTTAGCTCTAGCATTTAAATATTCTGGATTAACATGTGTATTAATATCATCATCATCACCTTGATTCTTTTTTTCTAATTTTTGTTGCCTTTCCATTATCACACGATTTAATTCATTTTTTAATCCTTGCTCTTGTTCTTCTTGTAATTTTTGTTGTAATATAAGTTGCTTCTCTTTTTGCTTTTCAAGTGCACGTTGTAATTCAGATTTTTGATTTAATACACTTTTACCACTGAAAACAAAGAAAAAAAAAAATTTTTTTTTTTTTTTATAATAACGATTTTAAACGATAACGATTTTTTTTTTTAATTTTCTTTTAACTTACATTTTTTGATTAAACATTAATTCTCTATGAAGATTTTGACGATCTGTTGATTCTAAACATGGATTTATTACTTTCTTTGGTACAATTAAACCTTGAGCATCAGTTACAACTCCAGGTGGAGGAGGTGATGATATTGGCATCATCATATTGTCTGAATTATATTTACGACGATGTTGTTTATTATTTTGATCTTCTTCGTCGTCTTCTTCCTCGTCGTCAATATATTGATCCTCTTGATCTTTATAATGGGGAAGGGGAGGGGGAGAAAAAAAAATGAAAATTAATTAAAACAAAAAATTATTACGATTACGATTTTATTTTGTGCATAATCAGTTACTGATCAACATAAAAAAAAAACAATAAATTATGCAGCAAAAATAAGGGACAGAATTTATTGAACTCATTGAATTTATTAATTTATTCAAAGATCAACTGGTTCAAATTAATTAATAATCATTAAACAAAACTTGTAAGATTTCAAAATGTGATGTGTAAAATTTTATTTTATTTTTTTTTTCAACTTTTAATTTTTTTGTTTTTTTCAATTAAATTTAATTAAAATAAATGAACAGAGAAATTAATTTCTCTGAGAAAATTTTTTGAAAAATTTTCAAATATTATTGTATTTAAATTTTTGTGATATTTTCATTCTAAATTAAATGAAAATGTTAAAGGGTTGTCTAATTTCCTTTCATGTCTCTTTCGGAATTTTCGAAAATATTATTTTTAGAAAAATATTTTTTTTTTTTTTATTTTCTTACATTGTTCAAAGCACTTAATTTTATCCTTAACAGACATTTTGTCAATTGGTGAAGAAATTCCTAATTGATTCATTTTATTTTTTTTTTTCTCTTCTCTTTATTCTTCACTTTAACTTTCTGCTGCGTTTTTTGATTGTTATTTAATAAAAATTTTACGACTTTTCTTTTTAGTTTTTTTTTTTTCAAACAAAATTTCAAAAGGTAATTAGATTTTCACTTTCTAATATTTTTATTTTTTATTTTTATTTCAGTATCAATAGAAAATAAAATTAATTAAAATTTTTCTTGTTTTTAGTTAATAAAATGCGCACAGATCAAAGGAATGCAAAATTATTTGATTTTTTATTTATTTTAAATTTAGAGCACGGTTAAACACTTTTAAACGTTAATTTAATTAAGAGAAAAGAAAAATAAATTTTTTTCCTTTTTTTTTTTAATGTAATTTACATATGTAAAATTTTATATTCGAAATTCGTATTTAAAATTCATTTAAATAAAGCAAATTTTGTAACGTATATTTGCTCGTTATGAATGTACATACACGTTTTTATCCACGAATTATGTGTGTAGTAGGTTTGTACAAGTAACAACTTATAAAGAGTTATAAAAAAATTTATTATCAAATATGTATGTAATGTTCGTCTGTTAAATTAATAATAATGTAAAATTTATATTTTAATTTAATATAAAACAAAAATAAAAAATAAAAATCAAAAATTAAAATAAAAAATTGAAAACACGAAACGAAAAAAAAAAAACATTAGAAAAACTAGAAGAAAAAAAATTTTATTTTTTTTTATTTTTTAAGTGATTTTTTTTAACTGAAATTTTACTTTTGTTTTAATATTTAAAAGGTTTTAAATTTATACTGTAGTATGTGCCCATATATATGTTCGTGTATTTGAGTACTTATATGCCTGTGCTTGCCTAATATGTGTGTGTGTGTGTGTATTCACAAGAATAACAAAAATTATAAATATATTTTCAAATATTCAATATTATAAACAAAAATAAGTAGGTGATATACTGATGTGAAAAAATTATCAGACTGTTTTTTGAATTTTTTGAATTTTTTCTGAAAATTCAAATTCAAATTTTTTATTAACAGTACTAGTATAATTTCACGATAATTCTAAAATTTCTAATTTTAATATCTATACTCTGTCCACTAATATATTGTGCACTTAAGGTCTAGAGAATAGTTGTGAAACCTTCTAAAAAGAGAGCGGTCCAGACCCACACCAGGGTTGTAGTGCCAGGGGGTGAGGTCTTATGGCAAGTACATATGTCCTTTTTCTTTTCTCATAATTTCTAATTGAGACTGTTTCACGAGCAGTATTACCACAATCCATAAAGCTTTTATTACAAATCCTGATGAATTTTTTGAATATCAATACATAGTAATGTAAAATGGTATCACTTTACATTAATCGCCCATAAGACCTTAAATGCATAATATAAGTAGACAGAGTAAAGAATTTAATATATATATATTTTTTTTTTAATTGAGAAAAGTATCTCATGAATTTTTGTTTATCACTGTAAATTTTATAATAATATATGTACACATATAATTTTTAACTTTATATAAAAGCCCGTTAGCAACTGCGCAATTCTGATTAAAAAAAGAAAAAAAAGAAAAAAAAAATTAATACAATTATTTGTTACAAAATTTACAACTGCATATAGTATATCAATGTATTCTCAATTACAATCAGATATGTATATACATATAATTGCGATATGCAAACAGATACATGAAAATTTTATTTATAAGTACATCGATGTAATTATTGGTATACATATTGCTTACGCATATTCATCATTATTATAATAATATATGTACGATTGCATTTAACCAAATACAGAATATATCTTCTGTATAAATGATATCGTAATGTTTTGTTATTATAAAAATTTTTAATGCATTTACAATTCAATTCATGTATTACGTACCTATATATACGTGTAATAGAAAATATGTATAAAAAAGGTAACATTTAATTGTGTTTTTTTTTTTTAACTTATTTTTAGATTTTAAATATTTCTAATAAAGGCGATAACAAGAAATACGACAAAAAAAAATAAGTAAAATAAAAATTTAAATAAAATATTAAAAAATAAAATTAGAATACCTACATAAGTACATTGAAAATAATAAGGCAATAGAAGGAAATCTTATAAAAAATTTTCAAATACAAATAACAGACAAATTCCTTTATTTTATATGCAATTTAGTTACAAATGCATGTGAATTTATGGCATCTATTATGAGAGTCTATCGACAAATAATATGAAACGATTTTTAAAAATCGATCAAAATAAATCACGATATTATGTAAAATCAATCGACTTACATACATACATTGTATAAAAAGCTTTTTATAAAGTAGATTTAATTCATGGTATAAAAACTCTAATTAGAGCTTTTTATACCATGGATTTAATTGGAAACTTTATGACGTAAGCATTTGACGAGTTTGTTCAATTGTATGAAAGTTACTATATGATTGATATGTTAAATTGTATTTTAAAAAGAATTTTTCCCATATTAATTTATTTATTTACAAACAATAAAAGTCAAGATCTTAATAAAAGCTATCAAACGACTACGTAAAAGAGTCAAAATTTGTGTTGTAAAAAATTTTCAAAATTTTCAAAATTTTTATTGTCATTATTTTTTAAAAAAAAAAACCTATCAAAAAAATATCAACGACTTTTCAAGTTTATAGAATAGGAAAAAGTAAATTTTTATAATACCGAAAGGCTATTTTAACATAAAATCGATTAGCAATAGACTCTCATAATCGGCACCTATAGTGCATATATTATTGTAAAGCTCTTATAAAATATATTTTATTTTTTTTTATTATTTAAATTTATATTATATCATCACTTTATACTAATACCCGTTCGTTTATACTATATAATAGCCTAGTGACATGAATACAAAAAAAAAAAAGAATGTAAGGAAACCATCAACCACCTTACATTATTGCACATATGTACATACATATAAAATTTTTACACATCATAACTATATTGCTCTAAAATTAAAATCGTATTATATTGAGTACAAAATGAATTTTTTTTTTTTTTTTTTTTTTTTTTCCTATAAAATTGTAACCTATAAATGACATCGAGAATTAAAAACAAAGCAAAATACGAAAAAAAAAACAAACAAACAAACAACAGAGAAAATATGTAAGGAAAATTACTTTGCATGCAAAGTATGTATGTATGTACACATGTAAATATTAAGTACAAGAATAAAAATAAAAAGGAAATATGTATAAAGGAAAGAACAAAAAAAAAAAAGGCCACAAACATGCCCATAAGTGTTTTGTCCTAAAAAAAAAACAAAAAAAAAAATTTGTGTATAAAGTATTTTTTGATCTATTTTTTCATAGTCATTTCAGTTTTTTTTTTAAAATCATTCCAATCGACATGAATATGTGAAAAATCATATTTAGATTTTTGTTACACATCAAAGGTATTAGATCCAGTACGTACGTGCAATGAATATACATAAATCGACTTCTTGAAGATGAATTCGTGATTTATTTTTTAAAAAGAATTTTTTTTAACTAATTATCATTTTTCAAAAATTTATATCAAAATTAATTCAATAAATGATAGATGTAATTTACTGTGTATCCTTTTTTTTATTGGGATTTTCAAGTTGTACATCAAGTACGAAAATAATTTTTTTTTTTACCCTTTATTCAAGTATACGCTAAGTATTTTTGAAGGAAGAAATTATAACAATCTATATACTCCAAATATTAATTAAATGCAGTTAAGGTCTTATGGAAATGACATAAAGTTAACCAGTTTACTTCGCAGTATATTGATATTAAAAAAATTCATCTCGTATTTTATGATCACTTTACAAATTGTGGTAACACTGCTCGTGAGATGATCTTATTAGAAATTATGAGAGAAGGAAAAGGACACCCATAAGACCTTAACTACATCGAATTAGCGTACGGAGTATAGAATTGAAAATCCTTGTGTTATTCAACCTTAAAATAGGACATTCAATTATATTTGAATAAATTTTAATTATAAAATTTTGTAATGAGACTAGCAATGCATTTTAACCAATCTGATGAAGAATAAATTGCGATAAGCGTGATAGGATCTATTTAATTTTTTTTTTTTTTTTTTTTTTTTTTAGTTAATTATAGCTAAGAGTTTGCATATACAAGTCACACAAATACTCCATTTACCTGTGTACATGAAAACTGTTTAAAAAAAAATTTTTTTTTTTTTTGTTTTTTAACATGAACAAATAAATAATTATAACAATTTAGAATAGTAGCCATTAACCCTGGAAAAAGTAGTACAAACATTTTATAATTTTAGGTGCACTTTTTTTAAGGTCAAAACCGTTAACGAAATTTCGCTTTTATGTACAATGTACCTAACAATTTTTTTTTTTTTTAAATTTCTACTCATAAATTATAAAGTTTATTTTTTTTTTTTTTTTTGTTTTTTTCTTCTTCTTTTGTGTGCTTGTTTTTAATTTTATTCTGTTGTAGTTGTTTTTTTTTTTTTTTTAAATTATTTTGTTATATTACAATTAATTTATTTAAATAAAACACGACTTAAAAACAATACATTATTACTTTGTATTGTTTATTATGATAAATTATAAAACATTTTGTCATTCATTTAATTTAGTTAATAAGTTTTTCTTTTTTTATACTCCATACACTAATCCAATGCAGTTAGGATCTTACATGGAAATACATGTATTTTTTCTTCTCTCATAATTTATAATTAGATCGTTTCACGAGTAGTGTTACCACAATCTGTAAAGTTATCATATAATATGCGATGAAGTTTTTTTTAAATATCAATTATACAGCGACGTAAAGTAGTACGTAGTTTCGTAGTTTCCATAAGGCCTGTAGTGAAAATGTTTAAAATACAAAGTATAGACTTGAAATATATGTACATACATTCAGAAAATAATAATATTTTATCGCTTGATAAAAAGTAAAATGGTACTACTTTATATGCCATTTCCATAAGACCTTAATTGCATCGAATTAGTGTATGAAGTATAGTTTTTGTTTTTTATGAGTCTATACGCAACACAATAATTATTTTATTATTGTTGTTATTATTCATATATATATACGTATATCAGATGATATGGTTTGTATATATGGTAGGTATTGCTCAAAATGCTGTTGATTACAAAGAGCAAGCCAGTCTGATTAAGTTATAAAAAATAAAATGAATGTAAAATTTTATTAATCTTTTGTTGTGTTTATATTTTAATTTTTTTTTTTTTTTGTATTTTTTTATTATAATGTATTTTAATTGAATTTATAGACGTATAAAAAATTATCTTTACAAAAGAAGAAAAAAAACTTTACAAATAAAAATCATTTACGTTACGCATTGTGTATTGTGTATACATATAAAAAATATATGACTAAAGTGGATACCACACACACAGTAAAAAAATACTTGAATTTTATGAAAAAAAAAAAAAAAAACGATCACTTCTTGACATTGAGTTAAGAAATATTTTATGCATTATACAAAATAACTCTGCATGCTTTATTTTTTGGTTTATATCGGATATAATCTCATCAAACTGAAAATTCCACTGTTTATCTAGATATTCTGAATGAATTTAGAAATTTTCAAAAATAAAAAAAATAAAAAAATTTTAAAAATAAAAAAAAAAACTAAAAAAATTAAAAAAAATAAAAAATTTGATTTTCTTAAGAAATAATTTTAATAAAAATTTTTTAAAAAAAAAATCGTTAACATTATTCATTTTTCTTATAAATTTTTTTATTCGTTTTTTTTGTTTTCATTTGTTTATTTTGTAAATTTTTTTTTTATTTTTATTTTTATTTTTAAAATTTTTTGTTTTATTTATTTATTTTTATTTTTTAAATTTTTTTTTATTTATTTTTAATTTTAAATTTATTTTTTTTTTTTAATTTTCTAAATAAATAAAAAGAATATGAATGAAACCATCTATGTATAAGTCATAAATACAAAACAAAAAATGTAAATAATAATAATAAAATTTATCACACATGTTCGAACGTGTACATTGAACTGCTCATGTGTGTATAATGTTTGTAAAAACAGAAAATCATTTTGTTCTGCATTTCTTTTCATTTTTGAAAAAACAATCACAATATTATTATAAAAAAAAAAAAAAAACAAAAAAAAAAAAAAATTTATTTGTATGATAAGCAAAAATTCAAAATTTTTTCATTTTAATATGTTGATAGATCGTTGACATCTAACATTATTTATTATTATAATTATCGTCATGAATTATCGTTACAAACATGTTACAAAATTTTCAAATGTTTAGAATTTGAAATTTTTGTATACGTATGCGTAACGTATGAAAACTAAACAAAAATACATATTTGATATGCTTTCTATGCATAAATAATAAAAAGCATTTTTTTTTTTTCATTTTTGTTTCTAACATTATAAAAAAAAAAATGTGATATGTGATTTTTGTGATTTTCTGATTGTTGTTAAATCGTATAGAAAAATCAGGTCATCAAAATGCTTTCAAATATCAAAAATTAGAATTCAAAAATCAACAAAATTTGTGGTACAGCAGCAATTCTATCTACACCAATGATATCAAAATGAAAAAACAATTTTTTTTTTTTCACAAATATGAATGAATTAAATTTCATGTATAATGTTATGTTACTGTGTAAAAAAAAATGCTTGTAATATTTAAATGATTACAGTACCATGTAACGAATTATTGTGTATAAAATGCAAAAATCTTTGATTAGTATTCTCTAATATTTTAATGAAACTTCAGAACCAAGGCAGGAGACCGAACTGAGTGGAGACGCTACTATGTGGAGGAAGCTATGATCCATAAAGGACTGTAAAGCAATGGAAGAAGAAGAATATTTTATGGAATTCTTGCAATCATCAGAAATCAGTCAGTTAGGAAGATGTGCTACACCAAGACGTGATGTTTGTGATTTTACGATTTTGTTATATCAAGCAAAATGAATTTTGAAGATGAAGAGAATTTGATTTTAACATTATTGTTAAGAAAATCGATTTAAAAAAAAAAAAAAAACAAAAGGGAAAAAGTAAATTTTAACTTCATCCATTTATTAAACAAAATGTGAAGCATATTGTGCTGCAAAATGTCAACTAATATAATGACCACAACATGCAGTTCAATACGAAAAATATCATGTGATAATCACAATATCACTTCATTCATTTGCAATGTGTTCGTGATAATCACATATCACAGCATCACATCTCGGTTTGGTAGATTCCTCCTTATTAAACAACAATTTTTGACCAAATAAAATTGAAATCCATTTTTCATTTTCAATGCAATCTGATGTAAATAATATTAAATTGAATGCAAAATTTTTTTCACAAATTTTGAATTTACTAATCGATTACTGTTTCATTGAATAAAAGTAGGTAGATAGATAGATAGGTATAAGTAGTCGCTCGCCACTTCCCAAGCAAGCTCACTTAGGCCAGAAAGGCCCATTGCGATACCAAACCAGGAATTGAATAAAAGTAACATGAAATAATTTTATTTTTATTATAGCCATTTAATTAAGTAACAGAGTACTGTGTATGACACGTATAATACGTACAGTGTACATACGTTACGTATTAATTGCGTATTATATTGGTTGGTGTAAAATTATAGTCTTCATGCAAGTAAGAAAAAAAAAAACAAATATCTCGAATTGGATAAAAAATCGAATATTGATAGTGATACCATAATTTGTATGTGTAGTAGCATAAGTTAATTATATATACACGGTACATTTCACATACGATTAAAATAGCAACAAATACGAGTATGTACCTATGTATATATGCCAATCAACCTTATAGTACAAAAATAAAATATTATTTTCAGCTTTTATTTTTATTATCAACATTTTAAATACCTACCACATCACCTTCTCATACGTGTATTATTAACACAGTTTTTGTTTTTTTTTTTTTTTTTTTTTTTGAAAAAAAATTAAAATAACGATAACAAATTTGAACTACTTTTCTAACTCAATGAATAAATTTTTCTAGAAATTAAATAACAAAAAAAAAAATGAAGAAAAAAAAATGAAGAAAAAATATGTAACGTATGTACACATGGAAGTTTTGTTTTTCAATTTAATATTTTAACTCATTTGATACATACATACAATTTTTTTTTTTTGTCTTTGTCAGAGCGTTGAATTTTTACAATTTTTTTGTTTTTTTTTTTTTTTATGTTGAAAGTTTCATTCAATGAAAATATTACAATATAACAATAATTTCGATGTAGTATTTAGATAAAATATAAAATATGAAACAAAGTTTAAAAGTACAAAGGCATTTAGTATACAAAAAAAAAAAATAAAAATAAAAAAAAATTAAAAAAAAAAAAATTAAAATAAAATTCACATAAATGATACAAGTGCAGAATGTACATTTTATTTTACAATTAACATGTTGTAAAGATATTATCAGATATGTCAGATACACATTTTATCCCATATATGTTACACATACAACAAATGAATATGTAAAATTACAAAAAATGATAAAAAAAATTATGTCTTTCACATATGTACGTACACACAATAAAATTTCAAATTTATAAAATAAAATATTTTGCAAAATATATTCAAAAAATTGAATTGGCAAAAAAAAAAACGTTTTATGTAACAGACACAAAATTTAAAATCGAGGTCTATAAACGATGCATGTTGGATTGTGTGTGTGTGTGTGTGTATTTCATCAGTTCATCAAAAATCAATTAAAAGTTTTTACTTTTTTTTTCAGTTTTTTTTTTTTTTATTTATTTATTTTCATTTGTTTTTAAGTAGGAAACAGGTATTGATGTTCATATATTGCTTCATCAGCTGTTGAACATTTTAGCTGGATTATTATTGCTTTTGTTTTTTTTTTTTTTTTTTTTTTTTTGCTACTCTAGAATATGTAATGCAACATGCATATTTTTTTTTTAATGAGAAGACTTATGAATGCATTTAAAAGTATTGATTTCTTGATATCAATTTAGAATTTATAATCATGTCATACGAGATAATAAGTTATTAAACTTTCAACTTATTGAGTTGAATGTACATACATACATATTTGTTGTATACAAGGCATATGAATTAGTTGTGTTGTGTGCCATTTAAATTTATCATGAAAAATGATCTACTTTTGCTTGATCAAAATTGTTTTTTTTTTGTTTTTAAGTAGTGATCTTTGAAATTTAAGCAAATAATAAAATTTTTCCCTAACTGACTCGATATTAGAAACAGGCTAGTTGCATTGAGAGACCGAGCGAGATTGAAGTGCTTTCTCCAAGAGGCAAAGGATCTTGCTAGGTCTAGATGATCGTAGAAAAAGAATGAAATTTTTATTTAATTAATTCGATTTAGGTATTTTGAATTTATTTAAATTTCAACTGATACAAAATCATTCAAATTTAAAAAATTTTATGTTCTTTTGATTTTTTTTTTTACCCAATCAAATTCCTAAAAAGAAAATTTTTATGAAAATTATTTTTTGATTAGCTTAAAAGAATTAATCTCTTAATGATATGCATATTAATAAATTGAACAGCTGCTTTTTTTTTATGTCTCAGTTCAGCAGACAGTTAACAAAAATATTTTTGTAAATTGAAAAACAAAAAAAAAAAAATTGCTTTTTATAACAAAGAAATAAAAATAATGAAAATCTTGAATTCCTTTTAAATAATTGACCTAATTTAAAATATCGCCTCCCGTTCAAAGTCGCATAAAAATGGGGAAAGAATTTTCCAAAAAAAAAAAAAATAAAAATAAAGAAAAATATTTTTGTTTTTTTTTTTTTTTAAACTGCTAAGTGTTTTCATCTACTCTACACCATTCAAAGTTAATTCGAATGCAATAAAATTAAATCACTTGATTTTAATTTATTATACATATGTGTACATATGTATGTATGTAGCCAATTTATTCTTCATTTACTTTGTGTATATAATACGGGTATATATAAATGATCTCATCGATTTGAATTTTTCTATTTGCAATTTTCTTGAAATGTTTTCAATTCTTGAAATATTTTTTCAATAATCAAAATGTAAACATATTAAAGTGTTATATTAGATTATAGAAAAATTTTAAAAATAGAAACAAAAATTTATAATTTTTTTTATTTTTTTATTTTGAAATTATCAACAAGTAAATGTATATATACGATCGTGTACCCAACTCAATGACAACTCTCCTATTTTAGAAATTTAATTTCGAAATGAAGTTTTTATTAATCCAATTGTAATTAGTCAGATATATCACTATCAGATATGTATGTTTATATACAAAAATCATTTATACTCTGTTCACTAATTCGATGCAGTTAAAGTCTTATGAGAGTATATGTATCTTTTTTCTTCTCTCATAATTTCTAATAAGATCATTTAAGCCGTTTATTTTGAAATTGACATAAGTCAGTTTCATGGTTTTAGAGATATTTTAAGTTTTGTGAGTTTGCGCGTTCCCTATATCAAACTCTATTACAAACAATAACATTATTCGCAAAGAAATCTGTTGGTATTTTTTTTTAATTTCCCTATAAATTCTTCACGAATATCAAAATTTAAATCCGTGCAATGAGGATTATCTGAAAATTTAATTTTTAAAAAATTGTGACTTATGCTACTTTCAATCGGCTCATTTCACGAGTAGTGTTACCAAAATCTATAAAGTTATCATATAATACGAGATAAATTTTTTTTCAATATCAATATACGGCGACGTAAAGTTGTACAACTTTATGTCATTTCTATAAGACCTTTAACTGTATCGAATTAGTGTATGAAATATAAATTTTTCTTTCTTTATACTTTAATGTTTGAAAAATCAATTTTGTAATCAATCGTTTTGTTTTTTTTTTTGTATTTAATCGAAAATCCATCGAGTTTGATCATTCATTAGAAAAACGAACAACAACAACAAAAAATCGATCTATTTTTAATGTTGTTTTTGTAATGTTATCTTTTAATTTATTTGAATTAAGTAGATATAATGTACAATTGATATAGTATTTTTTCGTTATTTTTTAATTGATTGTCGTCATATCTACTTGTACAAATAAAAAAAAAAAATTTTTTTTTTTTATTTACATCTTGTTATTTACGAAATAAAATATATATCAAAATTGTACAATACATTGTAGAGTATTAATTCGACAAAAAAAAAAAAAAAAATGTTTCTCATACACAAAAAAGGGAAAGTGTTACTGCATGAATTTAAATTCAAATTGAGCGTAATTCGACCGGAATGATAATAATAAAATAAAATAAAAATAAAAAAAAAAAACAATGAATTGTTATTTATTTTATGATAACATTTTTAACAAGTTGTTGTTGTTTTTTTTCTTGTTTAAATGTAATTGTATTGTGAACGTACTTTATATAAGTATACACTGGAAAATAGTATCTATACCAAATTAAAATTCCACGTTTTGTTTTTTTTTTTTTTTTTATTTAAACCTAATTGTATTGAGACCCAAAAATAATATTAATTTTGATTTAAAAAGAATAAACCGAAAAAATTTGTATAACATAACAATATTGTTGTTGATATTGAGACAACAAAATGATATCATGGTTTGTCGCTTTTTTAAAATTATCAGTTTGATAATTATGAGTTACGACAATATTATTGGTTGTTAAGTTATTTAACAACCGAATTAAGAATATATAATAATATATGAATAAAATATAACAATTTATCTTGTTCAGTTTTTTTTTATTTTTTTTATTTTCTTATTAACTGTATTTTAATCATTGTAATTTTGAATACAAAATTTTCTAAATATCTCTAAAAACTTAAAACAATATCTTAATACAATTCTATAAATTGATAATAAGATATATATAGGCTTACATGATTAACCTTTTACACCTGACTGAATTTTCAGTTATAAATTTTCACTGTTTCAAATCGAAAAACACAATAATTTTTACCATTCAAATTTTGATCTAATTAATGTTTACACATTGAAACCTTAAAACTATATTCTGTTCACTAATTCAATGCATTTAAAGCCTTATGGAAATATATATACATGTCTCTTTTCTTCTCTCATAATTTCTAATAAGGTCATCTCACGGACAGTGTTACAAGTTATCATGTAATACCAGATAATTTTTTTAATATCAATACACAGCAGTGTAATGTGGTACTATACTTTATGTCATTTCCATAAGACCTTTAACTGCATAGAATTAACGAACAGAGTATAAATATAAATATATTATATATTTCATCATAATAACTTACCTAATTCAGTCTTTTTGAATAATTCCTTTTTTTCTTCGAGAGCAATCTTTAGAGCTTTAGCAATTAAATCCTCAGTCTTTTCCTATACAAAAATAAATGGAAAACAAACGAAAAAAAAAAAATTAAATATATTTCATTTTGACATGGTGGAAATTAAAAAACAAAAAAAAAAAAAAAATTGCTCTTTGTAAAATGCATTATTGGAGTAATATCCAAACTACTTTAAGTAATTAAATTATTTGTAAATATTTTTCTGGGTTAATTACAAGTGCTTAACTCATGTCAACTAAATCATTCCTACATAGTGATTAACACTCGGGATTAAATAATTGTAAATTGCAATCATTACTAAAAAGAAAAATTAAATATGTGCATATGTCATTAAAACATATATTTTATGCTGTTTATGAATAAGAAATAAAATAATATGAGAAATTTCTATTAATTTCATATTTTATTAAATGAAAATCATTTGGGAAAATTCATTTCAATTGAATGAAATATATGAAAATATTTCATATAAATTAATTTTAAGTTATGATACATAAATTAAAATAAAATCTAAAGGAAAATCTATGTATATATCATTTTGGGAAAAATTTATTCAAAAAAAAAAAAACAAAAAAAAAATTTCCTTATATATTTCTGCATTCATTAAACGTTGATATGACATCCGGATTGCAATTAATTACAAAAGGACTCATTCATGTCTATATTTATTAATTTTTTTTTTTTTTTTAGTATAGCATTTAATATGTTTTGATGATCATTTCAATTCATGATGATGATCATCAGTAGTACTCTCAAATAATAAATGATTCTCTTGTCTTCAAAAATTCAACCATCATTCGTTTTCATTCATTTATTTATATATTTTGTATATTCACATACACCATGAGTTATTTTTTATGAATTATCATGAAAATAAAAATAATTTTATTTAAGAGAAAAAAAATATATATATATGAAAATTACTTGACTAATAACATACGAGATGAATACGTACACACATACGCATATTATAAATGTAGTATAATGAAAATTATGAAAATGAAATTGAAAGCATTTTAATTAATTATAAAGCAAATGAAAATAAAAAGTAAAAATACGTTATATAATAACTTTTATAGATAAAAAGTAACAATGCGTATATATAGTATAGATAACAGAGAGAAAGAAAATATATTTTATTATTAAAAAATAAAAATGTAATTTATATTCATTAGACCACAAAACATGCATAATTCTTTCAAATACACATATATAAACTTGTCTATAATGGATTATATGTTACAATAATTGAGTTTAAGCTCCTATACTCTGTCTATTAATGTTATGCACTTAAGATTTTATTGGAGTACATTTGTCTTTTTTCTTGTCTCATGATTTTTCTAATTAGATTGTTTCACAAGTCACAATCCACAAAGATTTTATTATACATCAGATGAATTTTTTCAAATATCAATCTATAGTGATATAAAATGGTACCACTTTAAGTGATCTCCATATAAGATCTTAAGTGTATAATATTATTGGACAGAGTATAAGTTATGGTGGGATATATTAATCTGACGATTTTTAATGATCTTCACGATACAAATTAATGAAGTCATGTAGATGTATATATTAAAGCTATAATGAAATTGGTGAAGATGATGATGATGATCATCATCATCATTATAATGATCATCGTAATATTACAAAATACAAATTTTCATTTATTTATTTTCATGTTAATTCATTATTATTATTATTATTATGAATTTTCTTAAAGGAAATCTCTTCACATTTTATTAATATATAGGAAAGAAAATTTTTTTTTGTTTTAGTTATGCTTTAGTAATAATAAAATCATTAATATATGTATAAATAAACATGTATATGCAGATATAATAATTGCATATAATAAAGTTACAAAAAAAAGCTACAAGTTTTAAAATTATTAAATGGTATACATCAAAGGGTAAATAAGAGTATATCCGTACATATGTAATTCTATATATGTAATTATCATAAAGAAAAATTAAATAAAATTATTTTCAATATTAAAGTGTGAGAAATTATCATTACAAAAAAAAAAAATAAATAAAATAAAAGAAAAGTGAAAATATAAAAAACCTGAAAACATAATATTTAAATATTTATAAAAACATAAAATAAAATTAAAACAATTACAATTTACAGTAAACATTTTCTTTGAAACAATAAAAAATTGATATTATAACATTTTTGTAAAAAAAAAAAAACCATTAACACATGTGATCAGTCTAATACCTTTTTTTTAAAAAAAAGAAATTTAATAAATTAATTATATTTATGTGAACACTTATAGTTATGTTTCATGGTAATACGAATAAATGAATGAATGCATTTAATTTTACAATCATAATTTATAAAATTATTATTATTTAATTATTACATTTTTTTTTTTTTTTTTTTAAAACAAATTTATGTATACGGACATACATACATATTTGTAAGTATAAGTACATACATATGTGTATGTTGTTCTGTGAGCTTTTTATATGTGAACCTTAAACATATATAATGCGGTTAATTTTCATGCATAACTGCATACCAAATATGTATAAAATATAAAAAATAAAATGAATGGAACATAGAAAAAAAAACACAATAATTTAATTTGCTTTTTCTTTTAGCTTGCAAAAAACAAAAAAAAAATTGAATAGAATTTCATTCATAACATTCATAATTTGAATTCAAGCATTCAACTTGATGACAATTTCCGGATTTTATTTTTAATTTGTTTTTTCTTTCTTTCTTTCTTTTTTTTTGCTTTTCTTTATACATTTTTCCAATCTTTTTTTTTTCTTCTATCTTCCTTATAATATTTTTTCGCTTTTTTTTTTAGTTGGCATTTATATACATTTATTTAATATTTATTTAGTTTTCATGTAATAATTTCTTTTACCACTTTATTATTATTATTATCATTACTATACATAAGGTATATGTATCTGCTCTACGGTAATTTTTTTTTCTGGAATGTATTTTTATTTTTTTTTTGTTTTATTAAACGTAATATGGTTTTGTATATTTTTATCTTTTTACACAATATATATATACACAGTTAATGTGCCTTTCGTATACATACATACGTCTATGTTACATACCCATACATGCCTGTAATTTGAAGGGGGTACACATATGAGGAAAATTGAAAAAAAAAAAAACAAAAATCTAAAACTAAGACCTTAATGCTTCACGGTTTGAAGAAATCTAAACTTATGATTATGATGATGATGGTGATAATGACGACAATCATTTTTATATATACTATATAGTGATAATGCTACAATATTATAATGACTGATTATATTTACACAGGTTGTAAAGTAAATAAAAGTTGGCTATATTAAGTACTAAAAATATACGTGTAACTATATATTAAGGGTAATAAGAGGTTTTCTAATAATAATTTATTATTTCATTTTTATATTAACATTTTATAAATTTTTATATACAGATATTCAAAGTCAAAGGTATGAATTATGTATGTACACAGAGTTGAGCATTGTTAAAGCATGCAACATAGATATATTATTACATATATTGGATTACAATAACCTTCTATGGGTACATATGTAACTATAAAACACGTATTCAATAAATGCAATTGATAATTGCACTTTGCATTACTTTATTCGTATTTACATTGTCGAGGGCATGGACAAAATAATATTTAAAAAATAAAAAACAAAAATAAAAATAATTTAGACTTGTAAATGCAAATGCAAATTTCACTTTCATATTTGGAATATAAAAATGTAAACATAAATTGCAATGCATAATTTTTAAAACGGTTACATGCTATATAAAATGTACAAAAATCTAAGCTCTTGCATACTAAATGAATTTTTGAATAAGGACAAAGATATATCATTTAGTTATAAAAAAAAAAATTTTTGAAAAAAAAAAAAATTATTCTTTTAAGATTCTTTAAAATCGATATGAAGTTTATTCAAAATTTATTCATAAATTTTTTTATATTTTTGTTTTTCTGCAAATGTACTCCGCAAAATGAATTCAAAATAATGAGAAATTCTTTTATTCAACCCTAAAGGTATATATTCATATATGATAAGAAATGAAAATCTAATTTAAATCACATACAAGTTCTATATTAAATTTTAATTTATATGTTTTATCTAAAAGAATATTTTACATAGATAATTTTTTTTTTTTTTTTTTAAGGAAAAACGTTTTTTTTTTTTTCTTAAGTTAAAAAAGATCGTTCAAAACAGTAACATATGTATGTAACGTATGTATTTACCAAAGTACGTATTAAGTGCACATGAATACAAGCAAAAGTCTATCTATACTCTGTCCATTAATAATATGGCACTTAAGAAGTTATGAAGATTTCGAAAATCTTTCAAACCTAGACTACATAAAGTACGTTATTCTCCTTGCTAAAAGGATAATGCCTTTATGTAGACAAACAAATGGTGAGGAATACAATAAGCTTTCTTAAGCTGCAGGGTCGAGCTGCAGTGTTTTTTGGATTTGATATCATAAATCACAAATTTTTTTTAAAATTCGATGACACTTAAAAAAATTCTTAAAAAAATTTCTCACACAATAAAAACTACTAATTTAAATTGTAATGTGAGTTTAAAGTAGATTTTTATTACATGTAGTACTTAAGTATATTTTTCTCACATTTGTTTAATAATATATCGTAAATTTTCAAACTAAAATTGAGGAAATTGTCATTACTGCAATGGATTTCTTTTTTTTTTTTTTGGGGACTATAATTAAAACCGGAATTTAATTTTTATAAGTTGCTTTCGTATCAATCTGATTTTCATTTATTTTGTAATTTTTTTTTTTTTCTCAGTGGCAAATAAGTGTACATAATATGTAACACGAATTACCTAAGAAAGCTGATTAAAAAAAAAATATATATGCATTCGCAAATTGCCATAAAAATGTGTTACATGTACTATAGACAGGACATACAAGTATATACACATTTTAGTTATGTACTTATTGACATAACGTATTCATTTGCTATTCACTCCTGTCACCATATTATGCAACTTAGTTGTCACATTGCTAATTACACAAGTCAATTTTCTTCTTTTTTTATGATATTTATTTTATTACTATTTTTTTTTTTTTTTTTTTTTTTAAATATTTAGGAACAGTGGCAGCAGAGAGGACAGTGGCAGCAGATCTTGGAACAAGCCAAAGCCCACCCCGGGCTGTCGAGTTGATGATGATGATGAAATATAGGAAACTATAAAATTGACATTCTGATATTCAGAGAGAGAAAAAGAAAAAAGAAATTTATTCATGGAAAAATCACTACACATGTATATGCTTAGTTTTCTTGTTTACATTTAAAATAATTTAAAAAAAAAAAAAAAAAAATTACAAAAGAAAAATAAAGTACATAAGGAAATAAAGAAAAATTCAATAAATTTTAACTAGATACATGTAGATATTTAGTTTAATTTTAATTTTATTTCAATTATACGAGTAATATGGGAAGAAAAACAAGAATTTCAAATTAATAACGTATATATACATATATATAAAATTTTATATTATTTTGAATTTTTCATTTTTATTAGAAAGAAAGTGTGGAATTTTTATTTTGTTTGCTTAATTGTATAAAATAAACAGGTTTTTTTGTCTTTTTATTTTTCTGGTATTTTATCATTATGCAATATAAATAACTAGAAATAACTTAGGACAATAAAAAGTTAAAAAAAAAGAAAAGAAAAATTAATTTTTCATTTAAACATGTACATAATAAAATTATTGTATATAAATATACGATTAAATCACAATAATTAGAGAATTGAAGAAAGTTAACATATTGTATCAGCTGTTGATTTCACTTGTTTATAAATTTATAATTTTGATTATTTGGTTTTAAAAAAAAAAAAATTTCTAAAGTTGATATGAAAAGAAAAATAAAAAATCAAAATTTCCGATCAAAAATCAAAACTTCCTTATCATAACGATTATATAATTTATTAAATGATTAAAAAGTGATAATTTGTTACTAAGACTTTTTTTTAAATATTTAAGTTGTAGGTAACGAATATTTTCTTCAGTTCAACTGAAAAACTATACTCTGTTTACTAATATTAAGCACTTAACGTCTTATGGGAGTGCATATGTCTTTTTTCTTCTCTTATAATTTCTAATTACATAGATTGTTTCACGAGCAGTATTACCACAATCCACAAAGCTTTTATATCAGATGATTTTTTTTAAATATAAATACATAGTGATATAAAATGGTACCACTTTAAGTGATCTCCATAAGTCCTTAAGTGCATAATATTATTGGACAGAGTATAACAAACATATAATGTATTGCATGTTATCAAAAATGAAAAAATTCATATAATCAAAACAAAATACATATTTCAATAATGATTATAATTTGTATTCAATTATATATGTACATACATACATATATACGAGAACGATAAAATTAAATAAAAAAATCAGTCAAAGACAATGATACAAACAAATTACATTACTATAACAATAACCTCTATAGCCTCTAGTATTTACTAAAAAATATCTTCTATTTATTGATAGGTTATTATTTTGTAATTATATATCATTCATTTCAATAATAAATGTTTTATATGTACATGTACATAATATACATAGAACACACTAATATCATATATATACACTTTATTGTCATTGTATAGAAACCTTGAATCTAAAAAGTATTCATTACATTCAAGTAAAATAGTAAAAATTATTTATTGATTAATTTCAATCTAATTTAAAAAAAGAATAAAAAAATACAAAAAATAAATCAAAATTTTAAATTGAAAAAAAAAAAAAAATTTTTTTTTTAATGAATTCTAGGAAATAATTGCCTGACTTTTAAGAATTTTTTTTTTTAAATCAATTTTTCTTTATGAAAAACAAAAAAGGAAAAGATAAAAGGTAGATAATTCGAATGTAATTGAATTTGGTCTATCATACAAATATCAAAAATAATTGTAATAGGAAAAAATTTAATCAACAATTTATAAAGATAATATATGTACACTTAAATTGAAAAAAAAAAAAAAGAAAATTGATTTTTCCTTTTATTAATTTTTTTTTTCTTTTTGTTATTAAAAAAAAACAAAAAAAAGGAAAGATTTTAAATTTAGATCTTTTTAAAAAAAATTATGAAATTATGTCAACAAATTCATTTTGGTTTTCTTTTCTTTTAAGAAAATTCTTCAATTTTAATTACAATATGAATGTACAATTTATAAAGGATATAATAAAACAAAAATTGAATTCAAATAGGTTGAATATAATGAAACTAATGAATCTAAAATATTTAAAAAAAAAAAAAAAAAAAAATTAATATGACACAGAAAATTATTTAAAGAATATTTAAGTAATATTACCAAAATTTTAGGGTAATATTACACAAAATAAATTTAGGTAAATATAAATTGGTCACATCAGGTTGCATACATACATACAAATAAATTTTTAGATTTTTTTTTTTTTTTTATATAAAGGGAATAACAACAAGGGAAGAGCTTACAAAAAAAAACAATCTATTTCGCTTACTAAAAAATCTATTTTTTTTTTTTTTTTTACTTTGAAGAGGGATTTATGTACAAAAGGATAACAAAATCTATTGAGAAACGAATGTACATAAATGTGTGAATTTAAAAAAAAAAAAAATCAAATTTAATTAAATAAACAAAAAATAATTAAATACAAACTCTGTTTGGTAATCTTATCATCTTGTATTTGCTTATTGTTTTTCTGTTTTTCTGTTTTTTTTTTTGCTCCTTTTTAAAATTAGATCAAAATGATCCTTTTAAATAAATTATTTTTTTTTTTAAATTCTATGTGTGTGTGTGTGTGTGTTTAGTAGAAATGTAACCAAATAAAATATAATATTTAAATTTTAAAAATTTCAACGAATTTTTCACATTCTCAATGCTTATGGTACGTTACACTTTTAAATGCGCACTTTATATATTTTGACAATATATTTTGTTTATAAAAAAAAAAAAAAAAAATCCTTTTTCTTCTAGAAAAACGCACACTTCGCAATTTTAATTCTAATACGTAAATACAAGATTATTCCTTTCGAACCCAAAAAACAAAACTTTTCAGCTTAACAGGATTTAATTTTTTTTTTTAAATTGAATAAAATCTTGAATATCGAAAAAAATAATTTAAATAAATTACATGTATAAATATATATATAAAAAAATAATTATTTATTATTTCAAAAAAAAAAAACAAAAAACATTTAAATCAATTTAAAGTAGAAATTATACTGAAAATATTTTTTGCTTTTTAATTACATCACAATATATTATAGAATGCATCATCACAGCACATTAAATTTTTTTTACCTTATTAAAACTTTCTTTCGTTTCGTTATGTAGAACTAAATATTGGATTTTTTTTTTTTGCTTTTTTTTTAGTTTATTTTTTTAATCAATGCAATGATGAATAATATGTTGTTGTTTTGATAATAATAATAATAAACATCGCATACAGCATGCATACAGTATGTATGTATTTATAAAGTCTTTAATGTAAATGTGTATATAAGAAAAATTGTACAAAGTATAAAAATATGTATAATGGATGCACTTTGTATATATAACACCTTTATTTATTTATTTATTTTTTTTTTTTTTGTTTTATAATTTTTTCAATGTTGCACATTTATCACAATGTATTAAAAGTTGAAGTGATTTTATACACTGCACCAGATTCTTTACAAGTCTTCTATATACTATGTGATGATATTCATCGTACACAAAATAATAAAGATTTTTTTTTTTTTTGTTAAAAATAAATATACATACATATATACACGCGACTGGAAAATATATGTATGTATGTTTTGAATATATAACAATTAATATATTTACTTATATGTATGTGTATGGGAACCTTTCTCTTAGCCTCTTGACATATAGACAAAAATATCTTATTTTAACCTATTTGTAACTGGAGCTTAAAAATCTATGATTAAAAATGTATACCATAAATAAATATCCATACATACACATGTACATACATATGTGTATATATATCTGATTCACAAGCTTTTATATATTTTCAATATTTTAAATGAAAGTTTTATTTTTTATCACCCACTTATCTTACAGCATACATGAACAAAATCACCACACTATGCATGTACACATCCACATTAAGCTTTCAATTGTTTTATTATCCTTTTAATACGAACCAAAATAATTCCATATACATTGTTTTGTTTTTGTTATTTTTTATTGAATTTCTGGCAAATATAATTCCTGTTTTTTTTTTTTTTTTTTTTACCTCGTCGAAAACAATTTTATTTAAAAAAACAGGATCATATTTAAATAATACACACATTCGTATATAGTACATAACAAAGTACATACATATATGTAAAGTTTTTCATTCCAGAAATTGTGCGACCTTGAAAAATAATTCCAAACAAGGTCGATGATATTCCAAAAAATGATTTTCCCTTTTACACATGAATTTCATCTGTATATAGCATGTATATAGTTATATAAGTGGGCTATGATGCTACATATACATATGTACACTGTACATACATATTATATTGATTGCAGTGCATTTGCAATTATATGTGTACCACGAAGATGAACAACAACAAAAAAAATGATTCAAAGTAGAAAAAAAATTTTTTTTTGAATTCGTATTCGTTGATTAAATATTAAATTTTATACATACTATAATAATAAATAGTATGTAGTATATGTAAAATGGAAAAATGAATTGTTTATAGCGCATGTCGTTATATTAAATGAATACATGGTCATGTATGTATGTATATTACACAGCATCACAAAATATACATTGGTACAAAAATGAAATTGAAAGGACACACATATAAAAACATACGTATACACACAAAGGTAAAAAGAAAACAAAAAAAAAAAGAAACGAAGACATACTCACATAGTTACGTGTAAATTGAATATCCTTATGGGTATAAAAAAAAAAAAGCTCTGTGTTTTCTTCATAGTTCACCGGCATTCACAAGAAAAGAAAAAACTTCAATTGACGTCTGTAGTCTAGTCTTTGTATATAATTTATGTACATATACATATGTGGTTTTCTTTTTATTCAATTCAAAAAAAAGGATGCTTAATGTTTGTTTACATTTCTCTTTCCCAATTGATGTTTTTTAAATAATTTGAATTTTGAATGTAAAATATAAATCAAAATATTTTGAAAAGGATATTAAAAAATCAGAATTTTCATTTTTAGAAGATAACATGAAAATCCACACAGTTATTAAAAAAAAAAAAGAAAAATATTTTTTTTTTGTGCGATATAGATTTGTAATTTTGTTTTATAAACAAATAAAATTAAACTATAATCCAAATAGGTGGATGCCAATAATATCAAATAAATGCATGGATATGTGCATGAAAATATATATGTACATACTTGGCATATCATTTTAACCAGTTGACGTCATATAGTAGTTGAAAATTATTTTCCACAGTTAATATGAAGGTCGAATCCGTCAATAACGAATTATAATACAATTTTTTTTTTTATATATGTATGTACAATTATATTCATTATGTTTCATTGTTTTCCATTTTTTATACATACATATATGCATGTATGTATGTATGTGCACATACAAATAACGAAGTATGTACATAATATAAATACTTGACAAAATAAACAAATTACCATAATGAGAAACATAATATGTTTCATTTATAAAATTCAATTAAAAATGTGTTAAGAGAGATGTGATCATGAATCGGTGTATCGTATAGATGAAAAAATAAAATTAAATGAAAAAAAAAAAAAACAAAAAAACAACTGAAAACGACTATTTTATGTCATACATTGTATTAAATATTTATATTTGTATTTTATCGTATCTGACCGCAAAGTTTAGACGTGCACATCAAATACGTAAAACACAAATATTTCAGATTACATAAAAATTTTTGATAAAATGAGGGTTTTAAATTAATTTATAGGGTAAAACAAGCACTTTTGTCACAGTGACAAGAATAAATTAATATACAAATGTACTTAACCATATTTGACCACACAATTGCCTACCATATATATATACGAATGCCACTTCCTTTAATTTATATTTTATTAACAATTAAATTAGAAAATGTATAATTTGTATTTAACAAAAAAAAGAAAAAAAAATTAAATTTATATCCTATAAAAATATTCAATAATTCATATCTTAAAGAGGTCGATACTGGGTTTCTTTATTTTAAATTAATACTGTATAAGTTCTTTGATACACAAATTCACATTAAAATCAATTTCAATCTATTAATGGATTTTTTTTTTTTTTTTAACATACAAAATCTTTTTTTTGTTTATGTTGGACAAATTGATTTCAAAAATTGGATAATTGAGAAAAATTAATGGCATAGAACGTTTCATGTATAACATGTTGTAACATTGGATATACAATCAAAAGAGCATAATGATTTCTAATGACCTAATAATTTAAATTATTGATTTACGTTGATTTATACATTGTCATACAACAAATTGTATGTACACACTGGTTTGTTTACGTATATATATGCGTTTATATAATTTTTTATTATCTTATTTAAAAGTCTTCTATTTATTTAAAAAAAAATAAAAAAAATTTTTAAAAGATATATTTTAAATAGAAAATTAAAAATTGTTTAATATGATCTAAATTTTTTATTGTTATTACAATATATTTAGATGACAATTAAATATTTTTTGTGGTTTTTTTTTTTTTAACTTTCGTTTCTATAATTCTTTAAAAATGAAATTAAAAAAACAAAAAATTGTAATTGAAACACTTGAATGCATTAAAAATTATTTTATTATGCTTATCAAAATGAAATGAATAGTAAAATTTTTTCCTTGATTTTTATATTGCTTACATATTCAGTTGAAGAATACTTCGAAAAATTTGAGAAAAAAAAAATATATTAATTACTTCATAGCTATTAACAAATCACAATGAATGGCATTAAAAAAAAATCTCAAAAAATCCAAACGAAAAATACATTTATGTGAATTGAACTATTTTGTCTTGATAAAAGAGAAATTTTTATTTACTTTTACAATTAATCACTTAAAAAATTAATAATAATAAACAAAAGTCCATGTAACAAAAGATCTATACTTCATACACTAATTCGATGCAGTTAAAATCTTATGGAAATGACATAAAGTAGCAACCATTTTACGTCGCTGTTTACTGGATATTAAAAAAATTCATCTCATATTATATGATAACTTTACAGGTTCCAGTAACACTACTCGTGAGATGATCTTATTAGAAATTATGAGAAAAGAAAAAAAGGACACATATACTCCCAATAACTGCATCGAATTAGTGTATAGAGTATTTAAATTTCAAAATTATACCAAAAATATGAAATTAAAAAAAAAAAAAAAATTCTTACAAAATTCTACTCATCATCAAAAAGTTTGGAATTTAATTAAAAATTATGAAAACAAAAATTACTCGTAATTGGAATGTGCTAACAAAAAAAAAAAAAAAAAAAAAAAAAAAAAAAAAATTAACAAAATTAATATTTTCTTTTGAACAATTTTTAAATTCAATCAGCTGTAATAGAAAAATTATGGTAAATACATAATCAATTATAAATGATCAATAAACAAACAAAAAAAATAAAAGTATAAAAATTTACAACCATAAATTCGATAAAATTAAAAATAATATTCAAAAAAACAAAAAAAAAAATCAACGAATATTGAAAAAATAATTTTTATTTATTTTTTATGCTTTTTCTTCTTTTGTTTATCATTTTGAGATATATTTGTATGTACATACATCACATAACAATTAAATTGCACATCGGTTATATCACGTAATCACGTAACAAAAATTTTAAATTTGATTAAATAATTTTGTAATGTTTTTTTATTTGTTTTTTTTTTTTTTTTTTTTTTTTTTTTTAAAGAAAAATAAAACGTTGTGGACGTAATTGAATTTTTATTTATTTATTTTATTTTTATTATTTTTTCGTTTTAGATTTAATATTAAGTGATGTGTGTGTAGAGGGGTATCAATTTATAACAGCCTAATATCAGGTATATATATACATACTTATTTGTATATGTATACAAAAATTAACTTTTTTTTTTTTTTAACAATTTAAATTTAAAAATTCAACGGTTGAAAAAATTTACGCAATTTTTTCTAAAAAAAAAAAAAAAAAAAATTTTTTTGTGCATGTATGTAAACAAAATAAAATAATTTTTGTTTTTTTTTCTTTTATTGTTTACATACAATACGTATATGTAGGTAAATAGTTAAAAAATTGGTTTGTATAACATTACTTATTATTACATAATTAAATGAAAAATTTTAATAGATTATTATCTTATCTAACATATGATTCTATTTACTCGTATTTACATATGCTAATTGTAGTATAGTTTAATCTTCATATTGTGTTTTCTTTTTTTTTTTTTTTTTGTTTATTTAATCCAAAAAATTATATAATTTTGTAATGTACATAAAATTACTTATTTTTGTTTGAAATTATCTTAATCGATTGCTCGCTATGGTGAATAACGTAATAACGTTCAAATTAAATTATTTTTTAATAATAAAAATATTAAGTTAATAGAAATGGATTTTCTCTTTTTTTTAAATTGAAAAAATAATTTAAATTCTTCCTGAAATTTCAATTTAAATATACGAGTATTTTTTTTTAAGTAATTTTAATTAAATTTAAATGAAAAATTTTTTTTTTATAAATGAAATTTATATAAACATAAATCTTCTTTTTTTTTGTGTTAAAAAGGGGTCGGTAGGTAAGAGGTGGTCGCTCGCCAAATTCTCAAGCAAACTCACTTAGGCCAAAAGGGCCTAATTTTGATACCATACCAGGGTTAATAACATCGTAATAAAAAATTTTTTTTATATATAAATTAAATCTTTTAATCAAATTTACCTGAAACTATTTATAAATATAAAATTTATGTTGTTTATACACAATTTATGTGTAAATTTTATTAAATATCAATAAAATAAAAAAGTTTCGTAAATTACATGCAAATAATTATGATAATGAAAAATTATTGGATACCTGTTAAAAAATTGAAAATTTATATCAAATCAACGCACACGTCTGTACATTTATTGTATACATAGTACAGATATTTAATTATGTATTAATACATACTTTTTTATGTTTATATATGTTTAATTAATACTCATAAAATTAGATGTAAACACGACACACGTATAAACCAACCATATATGTATCATTAAATGATTATATATTTAATGAAAATGACGTACATACATATATATAAATAAATATATAAATATTGGATGGATTAATTGGCCATTCACCTGTTTAATGACAAAAATATACACTATACATACATCCACATTCGTTAATAAAAAAAAAATAACACATTATAACTAAATGTATATGTCTCTAATTTAAATGAAACATATAAAAATGTGACATAAAACTATAACAGACTGAATTTTTAATTAGATTTCTTATTTGTCATACCTATAATCCACACAATCATCTACATGGTACAGTTTTTCAAATATCTATGTGTTGTGTATTTAAAAAAAAAAAAAAAAAAAAAAAAATAGAAAACCAAAATCAATTTGTATGTTCACCCGTTAAAATGAACTTTAATCAAGTTAAAGAGTGATTTACCTTTTTTTTTTTTTTGCAATATGTATATAGGTACTCATATTTAAAAGTTAATCTGTTTAAGTGTATGTTTCATATTTGTGATATTTCTGTTTTTTTATGTTTGTGTATTTTTTGTAAACAATTTACCGTGTTAAATATAACATATTAAAGAGCAATACATCAAACTGTGTGATATATATAAAATCCATAAATACATGCAAACGTGTATATAGTAAATACAATGTCTATACATAAATGTTCATTAGATAGATATCATTTGTAGGTTTTTAACAGTCTATACTGTAATTTTTAAAATTTTATTAGACGGATTAAAACAATTTTCTATATACGAGTATTTCTAATAACTGGAATAATATATGAATATAATAATAAATGTACACGTACATAAAAATAATAAATGTACACGTACATACTAGTGGTAAAATAATTCATCTTAATACTTATAAAAATGTTCATTCGTGCAAGTTTATAGCAATATACCTTACCATAATGTAGATACAGCTATACACACATATAACATGCATAAATAGATGCATGACAGTTAAAGATATTCAATTTATTTTTCTTCCGTTCAACATGAAAATTAAGTTTATCGGGAAAATGTTCAATTTATTTTTTTTTTTTGTTTTTTTTTTTTTTTATTTGAAAATAACATGAAAATTGAAATATGTTTTTGATAATGAAAATATACATGTAAAATATAGTTTTGATGTTGGTAGAATATACAAAAAAAAAAAAGAAAAAAAAAGGTGTTAGAAAATGAAAATAAAATTTACAAAATTATAATGAATTGCAAAAATTGAAAAATTTTTACTGTAGGTGCTTGTATGATGTTAACATCATCGTCATGCAGCATCATCATCAACATCGTCATCATCATCATCTTGTTTCATAGTTAAGTATGATTGAAAATTTTGCACCTAACTATATATACATCATACTTTTGAACACCTACAAAAATTTTATAAATGTACGTACTTAGATACGTACATACATATTAGATGAAGATGCTACTAAAGATTACGATAATGCCTGAATCGTAATTTGCAAACGTTATTTCCAATTTATTTCTTGTATAAAATTGTTAAGTTAATTTTTTTTTTTTTAAAAAACACCTACTTACATCATAGGAAAATAATTTTAAAAACATAAAATATATAAACATGAATTTTTTTTAAATAAAAATATGATTGGAAGGGAAATTAAATTTTTATATTTGTTGGAAAAAGAAAAAAAATATATTTTCATACCGGAAACTATGTACAAAGTATAAATTTATTGTATAAATTATGAAAAATTTTTGTCTCATTTATTTTTGTCTCACCATCATTTTTGCATGGATATCTAAACGATATTTATGTTAAATTTTAAACCATCTTCTTCAACATCATCAACATCATCATCATCATCATCGTTATTATCATTGATATTTTGCTACTTTTTGTTTTACAAAATGTAGCCGTAAAATTTTTATACTATACATACATATGTTACATGTACTCATCTAATGACGGTAGCCTTTTCCCAATACAATAGTAAACAAGAAAAATTACAACGGAAAAGTGAAAATGAGAAATTTTTCCTTTGCATTAACCATGTCTTGTATATACATACAATCAGATGATCATAACAAAACAATATTTTCTGTCATATGTGAAAACAAAAAACGCATCTTACATGAGTGCAGTGGGAGGTATACTTATATGAGTGCATAAACAACGACTTTTAGTTTTTACTGCGTTTTTTTTTTTTTTTTTTTTTTTTTTCTTACTACAATTCATTCATGCACATAGGCAATATAATAAGTCTAAGAAGATAGTTTTCATATCCGGCGATAAGTAATCAAATATATATACATCAATTATGTATGTACACATCAGCATTATATTGTACTCCACATCATTATATGTACATGCAATATTCAAACCATAAAAAAACCTATCGTCATCATTTCTGCCTAGAGTTTTTCTTCATTACTTGTTTATAAAGTGGAAGAATACACCATAAATGTTTTGATCAAAATGCCATTATATTAAAAGTTTAGCTTCACATATACAAATATTCATACAAATATCAAAAAATATTTATTTTTTTTTTTTAATACAATTTATTACCTGATAATAATAAAAATAGAAGAAGAAGAAAAAAAAAAACTATATAAATCCTATATTGGCCCCCTTAAACTTAATATTCAAAAACTTAACCAACCAGATCAATATTTTATTTGTTTTTATTCATATAACGTACATACATTCGTGTTGAGGATGAATGATCTGTAGACAATTATTATATTGAAAGAAAAAAAAAAACCTGGTAGATACATATCTTATTTTTTTTTAAAAGATGAAAATTTTCTTGTTACTTGAAACATTATTGAATACCTGCGCAATCTGCAAACGTACATAAAAATACCAATACAATCATGATGTATGTGCGTTTGTTTGAATTTATTCACATAACATTATTATTTAAAAAAAAAAAAAAAAAAAAAACAGAAAACCAGTATATTACGTACTCTTATCATAAAATTTATTAATTATACATGTTCAAGTTCAATTATTATTTATTGTCACTGAGAATATTCAAGTAAAAGTAAATGAATTTTAATTTTATATATTTAATTCTTCTTTTTTTATTTTTTTTTACTTTTTTACTTTATTTTATAAGAAAAGAAGAAAATAGATAAAAATATAAAAGTAAATAGTATATATCTAATGATATTTATATTAAATGAAACATAACGAAATATATACATTAGTATATAGTCTATAGATAATGTTTGTTATATACCGTACAAATGTATATAAATTATACTTATCGTAATATAATAAAATTATTAACATGGTTTTAAAAGCGAAAAGAAAACCAAAAACTACTTTCATTGAAATATAAGAAGTAACATATGAACATATCTATTACACATATTACGTATCTTATTATATGTGTATAAAGTTATTATAAATATTTTTATTTGTCTAAAATGCTGTAAATTCACATATAGAGATTACTTATATATTACATACTGATGCTGTGTATACATGTGTAAACAACGCGGTAACTATATATGTATGTACTCATATATCAATTATTAAAACAAACTTGAATTAATTTTTTTTGTAATCATTAAACAAACATACTGTATAACTGAAACGTTATATGAATTAAAAATGGTATAATATAATCATGATGATGATGATGATGATGAAAATATGATAATGTACCATAATGAAAGTCATGACTTTGAAAAAACAAAAAAGCCTTAGCCTTTGGTATCTTTAATTTTTAACATTGAAAATTATTAAATTTTGAAAAAAAAAAAAAAAAACAATAATAAAGAATCCAAAAACGAATTAATTTTCTACATAGATGATTTTTGTTACCCTATTACATATATTATGATCATCACCATTAAAAAAATTATTTTAAATCAGAAATTATGTGAACAATGTACGTGTATATTATACCCTATCATATAACGTAAATAACATACCCTCATATCATACATATATGAAATGAAATAAAAAAAAATCAATTTAAATTTTATTTCATAATCTACTACATAAAATTAACTTTGAAATCTGAAAAATTTTTATATATAATAAAAATTATTGGACTATACTTTGTACTTAAATATTCTTACTACATGGCTTATGTATGAGTATATATGACTATTTGTCTTTTTTCTTCTTTCTTATAAGAGAATTTCACGAGCAGTGTTACCACAATTCTCAAAGTTCTCATACAGTAAAAGGTAAGCTTTTTAAACATCAATATACAATGACACAAAATGGTACTACTTTTCGTAGTTTCTATAATCCCTGTAGTATAGAACAAATATTTAATCAGGAAAATTTTTTAATTTTCAATGAACGTTTTTTGTATTTGTATAACAACATAAATTAAATAAATATAAATTACGTACTATTTATACTTAACGTTAATATATTATATACATTTTTTTTAAATTTTGTCACTGTGCGGTGTATATTACTTTCCTAAACATATTTTATATATTATATAGCTATACGCGCATAATTCACGTTTTAAATTATAAATTTTAATATTTATATTATATGGTTATATCTTTGAACTTTGTTGCCCCCTTACAATATAACAATATTGATTATAATATTATTATGTTAATGGAAGGAAAGTATCATTATATTTGCATATTTATTTTCATCGTTTCATAATACAGTGACTCACAATTATTCAAAAAAAAAAAAAAAATACAGAAAAATAAAAAGAAAATTTTATTTTTAAAAAATTATTTAAGAAAAATTTTCATATACAAACTTTTGATGATAATTTTGAAATTTTCACTTTATTTCAATTAAAATTAAAAAATCTAATTTTAGAAATCTAAATTTTTTTTGTATTTTTCATTTTATAAATAATTTTTAGAAAAAAAAAATAATTAGAAATTGTATTTTTATTTAAATTAAATTTTAGCAAAATAATATTCCACGATATTTCAATTTAAATTTTCCAATTTAAATAAAATCATATCTATGTACATAAACATCTGATGCTGACTAATTAACCTTTGCTCGTATATGTTATTAAAATTTTTGCTTAATAATTACAGAAAGTAATTTAACAACAAAAAAAAAAAAAAACAAAAAAGGAAATACAACAATAACTCATTTAAATTTCCTTATATGATTATTTTTCTTTTTTGAATTCAAAATTCATTAACACGAAATTCATGAAAATGCCATCATATATGGAAAAATTGAAAATTGTTTTTCAATATCATGTGATCATGCACATAACGTATGTATCGTAAAGAAAATATAAACAAAAATCGAAAGTAATCAAAAGAAAAATTTCAATTTCACATTTATTTTCAATTTTTTATTTTTAATTGGAAAATTGATGACCTGACCTGACTTGAGTTCTCATCCTAAATGATGAGAAAATAATCATTATTGTATTTAAATTTGATATTTATGATAGAATAAACAAAGATATTGAATTTAATTTATCGTTCTGGTATTTAAAACAATTTCTGATGTTTTAATTTTGCATAACAGTGTAATTTCACTTATTTAGTATATTCATCAATTACATCATAAATACGAAAAAAAAAATAAAAATTTACGTGGACGTGAAAATTTTAAATAATATTATTTAAAAAAAAAAAAAAATAAGAAAAAATCCCATATGGTCTGAATCATATAATCGCAAAAGCATACATACATATGTATACAAAAAATTTTGATATTAAGTGTATAAATACGTACTATATTTGATATCAAATTCTTTTTCATATTCAAACATTTTTTATAAATAAAACGTGATTAAAAATAATTTTTTTTTTTTTTTTGTTTTTTAAAGAAAAAATAAACAATTTCTTAACAAATGCTATGCATGAAAATACGATATATGTAAGTATAAAATAATAAAATTCACAAATAAAATCATGCAATCATTGTGTTTAAAATTTATGTACCAATGAAATTATAAAATATTATAAATCATCAATTGTATCATAAATTATTGTCATATTGCATAACAAATATTTTTATAGTTTTTTTTCGATATATGATAGTTACCTGATATTTCTTTTTTTTTTTTTTACATTTTTTTATATGTTTTAGACAATTTCATTTTGTTAGTTAAATAAATGTACATCTAATATGAGAACGAATATTCAATTATGGCAAGAGACAAATTATAAGACAGTGGAAATGGATTGGACATATCCTTAAATCCTCAAATCACATTGCCAAAATTGCTCTAGATTATAATCCCCAAGGATGCAAAAATAGGGAATGCCCCAAAAAACACCTGACGTCGAACGATACAGAAGGAGTTAAAAGAGGCAAGATATGAATGGACAAACATAAAAACCACAGCACTACTAAACCGAGTCCGATGGAGACGACTAGTGGAAACCGTATGCTCCATCTCGGATTTAGACGAATTGAAATATGAGAACGAATAGAACTTAACTCAATTCCTAATTTGAATACTAAATCATTTTTAAATGTGAATTAAAATTAGTTAAAGAATATTAAAAGAAAATTAAAAAATAAAATTAAATGTTAAAAGCCAATTAAAGTAAAAGTAAAAAAAAAAAAGGAAATTTATGACTTACTTGGTAATTTATTAAATTTTTATTTTTTTTTTTTTTAAATTATACTGCAATGCAACAGTATAAAATTAAAAACAAACAAACAAAAAAAAAACTATGCAAAATTTCTGGAATGCACATTTGTGTGAAAAATAATGATAAATTTTTTTCTGTAATAAATTTTCTCACATTTTTTTTCAGTTCCTTATTACGTATTAAAAGAAAAACTCATTGGTATGCAGCAATATGTCTGTTTGTAAATTTTTTTTCGTTCATTTTTTTTTTATTAAATCTTTCTTTATTTTTGTGTTTTATAATTTTTTTTTTTTGAATTGTAAAATGATTTTTCAAAAATGCTCTATTTGTTTTTATATTTCACACTGACATTGTACATATGTGTATTTATTTTATACATTTAATTTCCACACATGAATTATGCGTATATGATTTCTCAATTATATGTTACATATGTACGTATCAAAAACTATCATTTATTTTATTTCGCAATTAAATAAACACATTTTTATACATAACAGATAAACACACCAACATATAAAATTAAAATATATGTATGTTATGACTGGTATCATAATTATATCGATTTGATAAAAAACAAAAAAAAAAAAACACAGAAATATGTGTAAATACATGAGTATGTGAAAATTAATCTACAATATGTGTAATTAATAAGAAAATTTATGTTTATATAATATACAATTGTGTATAAAAGAATATTTTACAAAATATTTAATACCACTACAAGAAGATACATATGTACAATTAAATATACATTTGTTAAACACATGTGTTTTATGATTAGATAAAAACAAGAGAAAAAAAATAATAATTATGTTGAGTAAATATTTGTACAAACAAATCATGTTTTATTGTGAAAAATTACATTTTAAGGCGTATTTTTTATTTCTTGTAAAATTTTCTTAAATTGTTTTTTTTTTTTCTTGAAATTAAAATAAGATTAAATGCACATACTTATACTCTGTTCACTAATATTATGCACTTAAGGTCTTGTATGGAGATTACTTAAAGTGATACCAAAATTTACATCGTTATCTATTGATATTCAAAAAATTCAACTGATATATAAAACAAAAGCTTTATGGATTGTAGTAATATTGCTCGTGAAACAGTCTAATTAGAAATTATGAGAGAAAAAAAAAAGACATACATATGTACTCTCATAAGACCTTAAATGCATAATATTAATGGACAGAGTATACATTATTTACAAATATCCGTACAAAGCCAGATGATGCAATATGAAAATTGCTATTTGAGTTTAGAATATCAAAGAAAATTGATTTGAAAATTTGTTTTTTTTATTTTTCTAAAAAAAAAAGTAACAAAAATAAAAAATTATAGATGAAAAAATTTATTAAGTTCGACACAAAAAATGCCTAATAAAATTTAAATTAAGTTTAAATAAAAACAAAAAAAAAATAAATGAATTTTGTTTAAGTAAAGCAAAACATAAATAAATAAATTTTTTTTTTTTTGAATGTAATGTGTTAAATGCATATAAAATCAATTGAAAGTTTATAGTGTTTTATTTACCTCAGAATGGTTTTTTGGAAAAACAATTTTCATCCATTATTCAAAACATGATATTTACACATGTAACACAATTTGTTTGTTTGTACATTTCATTATATGGACAGTATACAAAACACTTGTATAGGTGCCAACATCACAGTTCATATGGTTCAAAACATAATTAATGTTTTTTTTTTATTTTCAGGAAAACAAAAAAAGCTCTGTTCTCTGGTCTTTTTTTTTTTTTTTCAAAACATTTTTGTCGGCCCTTTTATTGGTGCATATGTTTAATGATAATTTTTCGATCAATGAACTCATATGCAAATAATATGTTTAATAAATAAAAAAATGATAATTTCTTAATGCATACATATGTACATACATATTTAGTTGTGTATGTGTTTGTGCCTACAATATATGATCTATTTGTTTAAAAATTAAATTTAAATAAATTTTTTATGCTACTTCTACATATATTTTCTATATTATGTACAATTTAAGATTTTTATATGTTACTATAATGGTACCTAAATAATAACAAGTATCTATTATTGGTTGGTTATGCTTTGCAATAAATATGTAAACAGTTTACTGGTTCTATATTGCTGATGTTTACAATTTTAAAAGGGCATTGACATTATTATAGTTGTGCGGTACCGTATGTGCATTATATGGTGCTTATACATACGCATTCCAAATGCGTAAGCAAGTTTTTTTTTTTTTTTTTTTTGATTTTTAAAAAAATTTACATACATTTTCAAAACAAAAAAAAAAAGCGTTATATGCATTCACATACATAAATATTTAAATTTGCAATAATTTCAAATTTCCAATTATTATGGAAATAACATTTTATATATATTTCATTCGTATATGTAATTTTCTAATAAACCGTCAAACAGCTGGACTTTATACATATTGCTTTCTCTATATAGTCGAAAAATAAAATTCAAAAATTTATCATGCATGATCAGATGATGTCTTGCAGTGCACGCGCACATTGATTTTTGCAATATAAAATGTATCATATTGTATTATTTACTTATTCAAATCATGAAATTCAAATTGATCGTAAATCTTAAACTTCAACATAATATAACGTACCTACCGTACATACACATTCATATACGTGAATTTTATTCAATTCATCATAAAAAATAAAATTAAAATCAGTTTTCCCTCTAATGATATTTTGTGTATAATTATCTTGTTGAGGATTCAAGACACATCATGTGTCTGCTACTACATCTTCATTATTCTTTAAAAAAAAAAAAAAAAAAAAAAAAAAAAAAAAAAAAAAAAAAAAAAAAAACTTATTCTAATTTATCATTCATGAAGAATGAGATCAAATTCTTTTTGATCGCTTCAAAAAAAAAAAAATTGTATGAATACCAACAAAAGAAAAGTGTATTCCACCTTCAAACCTGCTCTGTATTTATTATTGTTAATATTTAAATGGAAAAAAAAAAAAACAAAATTTATGTACCAGATCAATATCCTCTTTATTTTGTGCACGAATGAAAAATATCTTATTGCTGATTCAGTTTTTTCAATAATACCTGCTACATCAGAATTTTAAGTAATGTATTCTTAAAAATTAAAAAAAAAAATACAAAAAGATGTGGACGACTACAAGACACCTGCATACCAAAATTGGACTTGTTTTTCAATTTTTATACACATACCTACGAAAATTTCCTTTTGTTGGTCAAATTTTGAAACATTTCAATTTAAAGGTGTTCAAAAAGCTTATGAGTAAGAAAATACAAGATCTTTTTGGCTAATTTTCAAATTCAAGTGAAATTTAAACACATTACTTTTATTTTTGTTTTATTTTTCATTTCTTTAAACATTCATTCAAAATAAACAAATTTTAGAAAAATATTTTCAACATTTTATTGAATTCATTTTCAAAAACTTAACATAAAATTTGAACAAAAAAATAAAAAATCAAAAAAAATTAAATTATTATTTGCAAATATTTCATTTTTCTAATTTGAAATTTTTCAAATGATTAAATGGTATTAACGTTCCAACTAAAGCGCCTTGAAAGTAAAGTAAACAAACCAAAAATGAAAATAAAAAAAAAAAAGAATTATGATTACATTTTAGTACGTATATTTCTTGTTTTTAACCGGTTTTTCAAAACAGAATCAAAAAATAAATAAAATAAAATTAAAAAACCAAAAAAAAAAAAAAAAAAAGATAAATAAAGAGTTGAATAGTACTTTACTTCTACCTTACCAACCTACAATTTGTATAACGTTTACAGTATATGTTAAATATAACATGTATTATTAAAATGCTATTTAACAGACAATGTTCAGTCGGACAGACAGCATATCAAGAAGAAAAAAATTTTTTTTTTTTTTTTAACAGAAAAATTAACAAGTTTTCTGCTATAGCAATTACATACTGACACTGACTGAATACTTGGTGCTACTGTATTTTACATATACAACATACATATGACATATAATGATGATATTATTATTATTATTATTATTGTTTTGTTTTTTTTTTTAAATTTTTTTTGTAACTTACCGACTACAATTTTCAAATTGGTTATATTTCCACTTTTCCAATTAGGAAGAAAAGGCCTTTTTCTTTAAATTTTTTTTTTCGCAATTATCTTTCTTTATTTTTATTTTTTTTTTAAATTTCCTTAAAATATGAAAAAATTCAAATAACGTTCACTTTTACAACGCAAGTATTTTATTTTATTTTTGTTTGTTTTTTTTTTATATTTATGAAACTTATAATCAAAAAATTATAAGTAAATAAAATATAATCAACGTAAATGATTATTTTGCAAGATAATTTGCGAATGTTTTCAATTTACCATGTGATATTAAATTGGTATAAAAATAATTTTAATTATGTTTAATTATTTCCAAAAAAATAATTAACAAAATATCTACTCTTTACTTTCGTTATTAAAAAAAAAAAAAATATCTGTACGATTAAATCACTTTGTTATTTTTTGTTTTCTTTTCTAATAGATTAATTTGTTCTGTGATTATTATCCACTCTGTACTATACAAATCAAATTAAAAAAAAAAAAAATCACTGAAAATTAATTGATTAATTAATCAATCACAAATTTTTAAACTCTTGTAAATTAATTCTTTTTTTTTAATTTATAACGTATAGAATTTAATTTATTTGTTTTTTTTTTTTGTTTTTGGGAATTTTCTCAAATTTTTAAAAATGATTTTTGATAAATTATATTTAAAAGTGTATGTAAACTATGTGCTAGTATACACCCAAAAAATTTTTCTACTTTTCATATAAAATTCACTCTCTAAAACACTTGAAATATGAAAATTATAATTAAAAATTAATTTACGATATTGCGATATATATTTTATTTTTCACAGAGCAAAATGATAATACGCCTTTACACAACGACTAAATTCAATCGAATACTGGATTTTTTTCAAAATCCATCAGCTAGACAACTTTTCGGTTACAGTATGACTTTATCATACCAGTCATACCAGTACCACCAGCCACAGCCACATTCTCTACAACTCTACTATATCAGCCTTGACGTACTACATATATAATAAGCTATCATTAGTGTATTAGTATAGTCATCATAGTCATCATTATCATCATATATCGTCAGCGTCATATGAAAATCTGAAAATTCATTTCAGTCCACAGGCACAGATAGATAAAAATTTCATCAAAGTAAAAAAAAATAAAAATATTTATATAGACTATGGCCATTGGGTATATATGTCTATTCTATAAGTTGAGCTAAAATCTTTGGAGTAACATTTATCAAAACTCCGTGTGAATGCATGCCATATTATACAACTAATGGCTAGACCAGTATTTTTTTTTTTTTAAATTATCACCAGGAAAATGAGTTACAATTCAAACTCAATTATGATCTTGAGTTGCGATTCATGAGTTTTCTGTCCAGATTAAAGGGACTTAATAGGAAAACTATTTTTATATGTTGAAAAATGTAAACTTACATATGGAATTTCCTTAATTTCATAATAAACCCAAAATAAAAATATCCTTAAAAATGTTAAACTGATAAATACGTATAAACATGATTTTTTTATTGATTTTAAATAAAAATAAAAATTAAAGATAAAACCTGACCAAATATATTTTCCATACCTATATGTACATAGGTAGACCTACCTATGTGAATAAAAAAACTAAATTTTATTTATGACGATGTCAAATTTTGATATGACCATGTAATCATTACGTAATTATTTTTTAAAAAAAAAGGATAACATGAGAATTGTCTGTAAAAAAAAGGTTTGTATACAATTATTAAGCAATGTCATCATTAATGGCTAACTGATTTACGTCATTATTTCGATGATGATTTTAATTTTGTACAAAAATAGAAAAAATAAAAATTGTTTATTTGCAACAAGAATTTTATATAGGTAACTGTCTATCAAACACTCCTTTAAAAAGGATAATACTTTGATTCACGGCATAAAAACACATGTGTATGTATGTGGTGTGATTTTAATAATAATTTTAAACTATGACCTATGCCATGACGTCTCCTTCCTTGACTTCATTAAAGAAGGAATTACATATAAGAAATTATAAACAACCTTGTGTATATGACCTTATCAACAACAATCAACAGGCAGCAATTTTTAAAAGAAAAATGTCCTATTATGAACAGTTAAGTAATCTATGTACGTTTCTATATGGTTTCTATATGGTTTCTCCTAATTAAAAAAAAAAAAAAAGGATTAAAACAGTAAAGTTTTAAGGTGGCTTAATATTTTTTTTTTTCTTAAGAGATCATAAATTTTTTGAATATAAACCATAACTGAAATAATTGTCAAAGATTTACATAAATCAAAAATCTTTAAAAATAATTGAAAAATTTGAATTTAAATTCTAAATTTTGAAATTAAAACAGAAATGTACAAATTTAATTTTTCTTGTTTAAAAAAAAAAACAAAACAAGCAAATGTCAATGACTTACCATAATCATAGAATTTACAGCTAACAGTCTTTTTTTGAATTTCTTTTTATAACACAATTAATTTTAATACAAAACACAAAATAATATTTTAATAAAATTTAAATATGTATAATAAATTATTAAATAGAATTTAATTAATGAAATTTTATATTTGTTACATTAAATTTAAATTTTAAAACAGACCACGACAACAAGAAAAAAAAAACCAAACAAATAAAATGCAATATTTTTGTTTATAAACTGTCATTTGACATATTCGAATTTAAAAAAACAAAAAAAACAAAAAAAAAAAATGAAATGTTGGTATTACTGCGTACAGTTAATAAAACACGACCCACTAACTACACAGCAACAGTGTATCTAAACATTTGAAAAAATATGTATTGTAAACAAGTTACCCGATCTCAATACAAATTACACAACAAATACCAAAAACAAATGAAAAGGAGGAAACAACACAAACCATACAACAAAAAAGATCATACTCATGCATGTTGGGAGTTCGTTTGTGTTGATAAACTTGAAACATTGATTTGTTTCAAACGTTTTAAATTATTTGGATTATTCCTTTCAAAACGGCGCATTCTAGTGTATGATGTTGCTAGCAATATTTTTTTTTTATGAATGAAATTTAACTAAAAAGGAGCCAAATTTTAACAGAAACCAATACAGCAAACCAGTTCAATAGCAAAATATAACAGCAAATTTGTAAATTATTTATTTATTTATATTTTTCAATTGAGTAAATTCTACTTTTATTTTTATTTTGCTGTTAAGTATACCAATTTTTATATTTTATAAGAATTCAACCCGCATACAAATATCCGCATATATTATAAATATGATATACGATATGTGATATGAATGGTAGGTATACTATACATACTATACACACATACATTTTGCTTATCTAAAAATTACACTCCGTATTTCAGGATATCCTTACATATTCTTGTTATGTTAGATTTATTTTGTCTTTGACATTTTCATACAAATTCAGTTAAAATTTGGGAAATTAAAGGAAATTTAAATGTAAGGCATGTAAGTACACAAGGGATTCTTTTATCTTTTTTTTAAAAAAAAAAAAAATAAAGTTCATGTATAAATTCAATATAAAATTTTACTTACTGTAAGTTCATCGCTATCAATTCGAATTTTATCATTAATATGTTCATCGCTATCATTAGCTACATTCAAAGTCATTGTCGTTGTAGTAGCAGCAGCAGCAGTAGCAGCGATTATATCTTCAGTAGTTGATGCAATATCTATTATATGATTATATGATTTTGTTTTCCTTTTTGATTCTATAACAGCTTCATTGAATATTCTTTTATCTGGTGATGGTGATGATAAACATGACGATGATGATGGTATTGGTAATTGTGTTTTTAATTTAAATTCAAATTTTTTAATTAAATCATTATCACATAATGATTGCTTAATTGAAGGCATTTCATTTTTATTGCATTTTTGTATTTTACTTAAATTATTATTATCCATGAGGTAAAAATGATCATCATAATGTTTATGATGATTATGATTAATAGTTGTAGTAGTATCATTTGAAACCGATGATGATAATAAGGGGGATGATAACGGTGGGGTCGATGAATTTGAATTAGAAGTATTATAAATTGATGTAGGAATCATTTTGTTTTTTTTTTTTTGTTTATTTTAATGAAATTTTTCTGATTTTTAGGATTTTTAAAATATTTATATAATTAATTTCGATTATTTTGTATTCACTAAATTAATACAATTATTATTTATCATTCACTATTTTATTAATTTTATTATCAGTTATTTATTTTTTTTTTTAATAGGAAGAACATGAAGAACTTGAAATGAAGGCACATACAATTTTTAATTTTTTTTTTTTTTTGTTTTTTTTTTTTTTTATTCACTAGATCAACTTTTTATAATTAATTCATTTTTTTAATATTTAATAAAAAAATAAATAAATAAAATTAAAATTTTATAAAAACAAAATTAGAAACAAAATAGGAACAAAAAAATCGTATATATATATTTAATATGAATTTAAAAAATATATTAAAATTTTAAATTTAAAAAAGATGTTTTGTACTGGGCGTTGCTCTTTTCAATATAATAGTGATAATCTAACATCTATATACACCAGCTCTACTCGACGTACAAGGAATTTAATGTCTTATGTATGTATGTACATAAATATAGTATATGTGTATATGTACGTGCTAGTTATGACGAATGTAATTGTTCATTGTTTGTGATTATGCCTCTCTTAAAAAAAAAAAAAAAAAAAAATCAATAAATTCTACATCATCACCAAATATTGCTATACACAGTAAAAAATTCAATGTTTTATTTCAACTAAATACGTAAGTGAAAACAAAAAACAAAATATTTTAAATGTACATGCGCTCTTTTTATGCAACATTTATTTATGCGTGTAAAAGAACAGGTAAACAAATTATTCAAAACACCTGTTGATATCTAGAACTCATGGTACACAATCTATAATGAAATGATCTAGTAGTAGTTGTCCATAACAGTGTATTGTCTCAGTCCATAACTGGGTTTAATTATTAAACTCAGTTGTGTCTTTTGTACCATAATATGGTGTGTATCACAGACTGATTGTAGATTCAAATAATCATTACAAAATAAAAATAATTAAAATACTCAATTATAGGAAAAAATATATAATTATGTATTTATTCTCTAAATGGGAAAAAATAAAATAAAATTTTACATAAAAATTAGAACACATTGATAAAAAGAGAAAAAAATAAATTGAATAGAATTTAAAATTCCATGATTTATAAAAATATAAAAAAAAATAAAATATACAAAATAATATATGTAAAACTTCCCAAAATATCTTAACTCACTTCTCTTTTTTGTCTTCAATGAAACTATCTGGTGATGATTGTGAAGATGAATGCGATAATGAATGTTCAGTATATGCCAGAATATTTGAGAAATTTTTTTTACATTTATAGCAAATTACTGGTTTGTTTGGTGTACGATAAATTCCAGAAAATGGTAATTTACAATATTTTCCTGTTTTCATTTTTGACGATGATTTTGATGTTAACGGTGGCATCATTAATGATGATGTTGACGGTGGTGATAATAATTGTATTTCAGCTGGAAGTACAAATTCAGATAATTTCTCTTTACCATTTGATGTTTTTTCTTGTATGGTAACAATTTTTAAATTATCTATATAATCTTGATCAGATTTATTCGAAAATTTTGATAAATTTACCGATGAAGCTGCATTCGTTCCATGCAACATTTTTTGTACATGTTGTTCTTGTTGTTCTTCAATCTTTTTTTGATTTATTGATTGCATTAATTTCTTTTTAGCGATTGGTGGAATTTTTGAACAATTTTCAATTAAATGATTTTCCAATGCTTTTGCAAATGAAAATTTTTTGTCGCAATATTCACATTGATTAGCAATTTCATGAACTTTTTTATGTGTTTCAAATGATGATTTCAATTTAAAACAAGCATGACAAATACGACAATTGTAAAGTGTAGCCGGAATTTTACATTTTTTACCATTATCAGTCACAACGGTTTTCATTGCTGTTGATGTTGTTGTTATAGATGTTACTGTTCCTGACGTTGTGGTAGACTTTTTATTATTTTGATGTGTTACTGGTATCATACTTTTTCTTGATGATAATTTTGAAATTGAATTTCTTCGCACCATCGAAGGACTATTTAATGTTGTTTTAATCACGTTAGTCAATCTGGCTTTTGGCTTTAAAAATCTTGGACTAACACTTTTTTCGACTTTTACATGAAGACTTTTTCGACTGATTAATGACGGTCTTGGTTTTAATCCAGTTTTTGTTTCTCTTGTAAAGGGAATCTGATTTATGGTCTTTCTTTTATCTGTGAGAACTTTGTCAACTTCATTATTCTTTTGTAAAGTATTCATTTTTGATGTGCCTGCAGTTGCCATTAGTTGTGGTTTTACTTCTTTATTATTAATCATTGATTTATCATTCTGAGATTTAGCAATTTCATTAATTTTTGGAAGATTTGATGATCCCTTTTGTACTTGTGCAATTGGCCTTTTAAATTTATTTGTTGTGAATGATAATCTTTTCAAATTTTGCTTCTTACAATCAATATCCAATTTTTGTAATTTTTCATTTGTTTTATGACATGATGCTGCATCACTTGAAGAATCTGTTTCTTCAATAAATGATTTTCGAGTACCTTTTAATATTCTTATTGATCTACGTACTTTTTTCTTAGCAGACTGATTTTTTTTTTCATCTTCACTTTCCTTTGCTGAGGTCTCATCATTTTTGTTCATTTTTTCAATTGATTTTTCTAACAAAATTAAAGATGATTTATCATTTGATTTTATAGATGATTTAGAAGCATTCATTTCGTTATTATTTTTTAGAATTGAAGAAGAATTTACATTTGATGTCAATGATATAACTGTTTTTTCCGTTTCATTTTTATCACTTTCCTCTTGACCACTTTTATTGCTAGTATTTTTATGATGAATAAACGATTTTATAATTGAATTATTTTTGACTATAATCTGAGATTTATTCAAATCAATTATCTTATTGCCTTTACTATTGTCTAAAATGTTAATGTTTTCTTTATTTTCACTTTTATTTGGTGAACATGTATTAATTGATTTTCTGTTTTTGCTAAATTCCGTATCTAGTAATTTATTACCTTGTTCTTTCTCATCTTCTGGAGGTAAAACTAATATTACCGGAATTTGTTTTGGTTCATATGTTGGATTTATCAAATTCTTTTTATCTTCTTGAATCTCATCTTCTAAATTTATTTGACTCAGATTAAGTTCAGCAATGTAATTTTCAATACTTTTTCTTTTCATTTCTTTCGATAATTCAAAATTTTCCAATATTTTTTCTTCAAAACAAATATCATTTAATTTTAATTCTTGATTATTAATAGTCATTTTTTCAAGTTTTACAAATTCACATAGAGATTCAGTAATAATTTCATTTTTACTCTTATTAATCATATTGGTTTCTGGATTTTTTTCCTCTAATCCTAAAGGAATAACTCCAGAAATATTTGCTGTATTCTTAGTATTATTATGTTTTTGATTTTGAGACATTTGTTGCTGTTGCTGCTGTGATTTATTATATTTTATTATTATTGGACTTTGTGTTGGAGTTGATGTTTGTGATGAAAATGTTTTCATAAAAATATTTTTATTAATTGCAACAATACCATCAACACCATCATTTCGTCCTTGAGTTATTTCAATATTTTTCTTAATAACAGTACCAGGATTTGAATTTATAAATTTTTCTTCAATTTCATCATCTAAATTATCTACAGCATTGATTTCATCATCAGTTTGTACTTTAGATTTTAATGTTTCATTAAATGAATAATACATTGATGTATTTTCTTCAATAACTGATTGATACATATTGCTATTCACTGATAAACGAGATATTTCAGTATCATCCATTTTAGCTAAACATTTAAAAAAATAATAATAATTAGAATCAATTAAAATATAAAAAAGCAAACTAAAAAATTTTCTAAATTATTTACAATTATGTATATAAATACCTTAAGTTTTGGAGTTTCGTTTCGAATAAAAAACAAATTTTTTTTTGTTCCAAGTTTTACTTTGTAAATTAATTGTTGTATAGAAATAACTCGAATATTAATTATTTAGAACAATAGAAGAAAACTGTACAAAATGAACAGTAAATAAACAAAACAAAATAAATTATAGATTATTTAATTATTGAATATTGTAGAAAAAAAAAAAATTCTTACCTATTCTTAATACGAACTTACTTTAATTTTTGTAATTTCAAGTAATTATTTTTTTTTAAATTATTAAATTTGTTAAAATTATTTTTCAAATAATATTAAAAATTTTATTAATAAAACACAAATAAAATTGTATAACTGAAAAAACTAAATAAATAAAAACACAAAGAAAAAATAAAATTTTTAAGACGCTCTCAAACGTTAATCTTTATACCAAAAATAAGTAACAACAATTTTTGAAAATAAATTCAAATATAATTGGAATGTATTAACTGTCAGGGTTTCACTTTGCAATATAAACCGGCGATATTATCGATTATCGATTTAACAATGTACTACAAAATTGAAGATTAAAGTTATAACAATTAGAAAAATGGATTATTAGGCGCTGTTGTAGATTAAATTTTTCTGAACTTATAATTTCCATTGAAAATTCAAATTCAAATATTAATTTCCGTTATTAATTTATTTTAATTTTTAAAAGAAATTTAAAAACGTTATCATGTTAGGTATACGTATGGAATTTATAATAAAAAAACAAAATGAATGTCTCATAATTTATATTGTATTTAATTGTATACTTTTAAAATAAAATTTACTCAAATAATTAAAAAAAAATTACATTTTTACATTAAAATTAAATTTTCAATTTTTTCTTGACCTTAAAAAAATTTTTTTTTTTTTGTTTTTTAGATATTACAAGAACTATTTAAAATAAACAAAATCATTACAAAAAGGCGTACAGTTTACAAAACATTAAAAAAAAAAAATTTTTTAAATTATAAACAAAAAATTACAATAAAATTAAAATCATCAAAATAATTTTTTTGTTTTGTTTGTTTTTTTTTTTTGTTAATTATAATCAAAATATAAATTGTAATAATAAATTAAAATGTTAACATTATTAGTAATTATAGATGATAAATTAATTCTTTCATTTGGATCAATTATTAACATTTTTTCACATAATTCTTTTAAATTTTTATTAATATTTGAACATGAACAATTTAAATATTTTTCATTATAATTAATTAATATATTTGGTGTATTTGTTAAATCATCAATATGTTCAATTAATATATGCATATTTGTACATAATTCATGTAATATACAACCAAGTGCCCATATATCTGATTTAAAACTGAATTGTTTAAATTTAAATAATTCTGGTGCTATATATATTATTGTACCAATCATATTGTTATTGTTGTTGTTATTGGTGCTGCTGCTGCTGCTGCTGCTACTATTATCATTAACATTAGAATTCATCATTAAATTTCTTTCTTGTTCATGATGTTGATAAATAAATGATATACCAAAATCAGCAATCTTAATTCGATCATCATATCCAATTAATAAATTTTCTGGTTTTAAATCACGATGTATAACATGTCTTATATGTAAATATTCTAAACCCATTAATATATCACAAAATATTTTTATTATTTTATTTATATTAATTAATTGAAATTTTTTATTATATTCATTTAATAAATCTCTTAATGTACCATTTGATGCATATTCCATAACAATATTAATATAATTAATTGTTATAAATACATTTAAAAATTTTATTATTCTTGGATGTTTTAATTGTGATAATATATAAATTTCAGCTTTAACTCTATTCATATCATAACGTGATTTTAATGTTAATAAATTAATTTTTTTAATACATACTAATTGTTGATTTAATTTATTTTTATATAATTCTGTTTTACCAAATCCACCATAACTAAGTGATTTTATAAATTCATATGATGATGAATTATCATCATCATCATTATATGTAGTGACCATTTTAGAATTATTCATAATTAAATGGATTTTATTTAATTTTTAAATATTTTATTTTTAAATTTAAATAAATTTTTTTTTTAATTTTAATTTTAATTTTAAATTACAAACAAAATGAAACAGAGCACAAAATTTTACAAGACTGAAACACCCAGCAAGAACACAATGTAAAATTTAAAAAAAAAAAAAAACGGTTATTAAAATTTTTTAAATTAGAATTTTTTTCTTTAGAAACAAAAACAATTCATATTTTACTGTATCCTATCCATATTATAATAAAAGTTTATGAAATATACAAAAAAAAAATTGTAAAAATTAAATAACAGGGTGGATTGTGAACATTATTTTTACTTTGATTTGTGAAATTTTAAAGAGAAAACCAGAAATATTTGGTAAGTAAAGTAGGACTAGGATAAGAATTTTAGAAAGGACTTTAACTTCTTTACTTGTTTTAAAATTTCCATGTAGGTATCTATCATGATACATGATTTTATTGTTTTATACACAAAACATTTTTTTGTTTTCATGCATAAATTTATAATTACGTGAAATACTCGTACACCCTACGCCTGTTGCTTTAAAAATAATGATTTAACCGTTATGTATTTTTTAGAAATAATTATTAGGATTATTAGGAATAATGAGACGATCGGATCGTATATATACGCGTACACATACAGCACAGTCAGATCACAATCAGTGTACGTGTGTAGATTACAATTAAAATTCCCGGAAAATATTAATTTCTTCTATTCAAAAATGATTTTACCCGACGATGTAAGTATTTTTTTCTAAAGAATTATTATTTGCTTTATATTCATTTTTTCTTTTTTCTGTTAAAATTATTGGTTTTTTTTTTTTTTTTTTAAATTAAAATTTTAAATATGAACAGGTGAAATGTAAAAAATGTTATAAAGTATTTTGCTGTTCAAAGTGCCGTTTAAATCATCAAGAGAAATTTCATTGTGATGAAAATAATGATAATGAAAATAATTTAATAATAAATAATGACGATAAAAATATAAATTTAAATGAATTTATGATTGATTGTGTAATTTGTTGTTATAATCAACCGTTTGTATTGTATGAAAGGAAAATTTCTGATGATTTATTAATTCATATGGCAAAAAATCATTTACCATTACATTGTAAAAAATGTTTTAAGGTAAGTACAAGTATACTCTGTCTACTAATATTATGCACTTAAGGTCTTATGGATGGACTTAAAGTGGTGCCATTTTACATGATATTTAAAAAATTCATCAGAATATATAATAAAAGCTTTGTGGATTGTGGTAATATTACTGCTCGTGAAACAGTTTAATTAGAAATTATGAGAGGTCTTAAATACACAATATTAGTGGACAGAGTATAGTTCACTTTTGTTTTTTTTTTTTTTATACAAAAATGCATGAACATATTTTTGGTATAATATATCTACTTACCAAATTAATTTAAATTTTTTCTTCTTTTTTTGTAGATTTATGATAGCATCGAAGATCTTGTGATTTTTTCAAAATGTACAAATGAATTAAAACATGAATGTAATTTATTTGAATGTAAAGATAAAAATAATTTAAAATTAAATAATTATAACGAAAATGAATTACATGAAGAAACACCAAAATTAAATACAGAAACATGTACTAGTGTTGGTATTCAAACATCTCCATACATAAATTCATGTTATATTGATAATATAGAAAATCATGATTTTAATCAACAATGTTCTAATAATAATAATAATAATAATAATAATAATAACATGAATAATGTAAATGACGGTTTAACACCAATATCAATGTTAAATTTAAAATGGAAATTAAAATCTAAATGTGAGGAGACAAAAACTGAATCAGGTTTAAATCATATAACAGATAGTGCATCATCAATTCGAAATTATTCATCAATTCATGGTAACAGTAAATGTGTATCAATTGAAACAAAAATTGATATTATACGAACTAAAACATCAACACCAATGCCAACAATTAATTCAATGATAAACAATCAAAAGGGATTCGATGCATCATCATGTCAAGTATCTAGTATACATGGTACAAGTACTGAATCAGATAATAATAGTCCTATTTTACAACAAAATAATCAGTAAGTAAAATGAAAAAAAAAAAAATCCATTCATAAACGATCGTATTTAAAATGGATATCACCGTGAGCAGACATAAATGATTATTTTTAAATTTTCTAGGACACCTCCGTCTCCATCAACTAAATCAAATAAAATAAATGAAATAAAAAGTATCGTGAGTACACAAAAAACTAAAAACCAAAATCGACCAAGAATGCATATTTCAACAACACCATTACGACAAGTGATGTCGAAGAGTATTCAGAAGGCTATCGTTGAACATGGAATCATGAGAGGTGCATACCCAAAAAAGATATTTGATTCATTAGATAGTAGTGGTAAATTTTTTTTTTTTTTAATACATTATTTTTAAATTTTGTACTTGTTATTTTTTATTTCTATTTTTTTTTTTTTTTTCAAGTTTCAATCTCTATAAATTCTCCACTCGATCTTCGAACAACACCAGCAATTCGAAGAACACAAAGTGAAGTATTACAAAGAAATTTGGAATCTAATGAGTTTCCTTCATCTGGCAGAACAGCATCTTCAACAACAACAACGAATAAAATACATTTTACATCAAAAAAATTAACAACTGAATATTTAATTTCATCGACATCAGCTACAACATCTACATCAAGTGCATCTTCATCATTATTATTAAAAAATTCAGAATTTGAAAAATCGAATACAATTTACAAAACATGTCATCAATCAATTGAATTCGTTACAACAACAACAGGAATACAAAAATTACAATATCAGAAACAGAATGATAAAGAAAATAAAAAATATAATGAAGAAAATAAAGATTCTATTAATTTTGATATTATAAATGAAAATGCAAATCAAAAACTTTCACATTTGTCGGTTACACCAAAAATTTCTGGTTCATCAATACCATCATTGAAAAAAACAATTTCATTTGAAACACCAAATTCAAATTGTGATAGCAGTTCAGATACATCTGATGAAGTATTTTATACTCCATTAAAATCGTATAATATGATTAAAATTAAAAATAATATTAATGATAATTTAGATGATGAACGTAAAACGTTGAAAAATAACGAAATAATGACGAAATCACAAGAACATGTAGAAGTAAAGAAACCCATAAATAATAATAATGGTGGAGGATTATGGTCTTTATTAACTTCTGTTATTCGTTTTAAATCATTTAGTGGAAAAGATGATAACAATAAGAAATGTGAAAATTCAGAACCATTATCATCATCGCTGATTAAGAGATGCGCTTCTTTTGCAGGTATAAATATTAAATAATAATGGTATTAAAAATTATACACAAAAAAAAATTTCCATTTAATTTTAGGAGTTTTAAGTAAATCAAAACCAATTGAAAATGATGATAGTATTAATCAAGCTTTAAAAAGGAGACGTACATCCACCCATGATATTTTAGATATAAAATTAACAACAATATCACCAAACAATTCAAATGGGTATGATTGTGATAGTCCACCAAAACGTATACGCAGAATTCAAGGACGAAAACCAATTGAAAGAATGAGAAATTTAACTTAAATAATTAGATAAATATAATAATAATTTTTTTAAATATTTTTTTTTTTTTTCGTTTTTTGCTTATATCAATTCTTGCATTTCAAAATAAAAAAAAAACGTATTTTAAAAATGTTTGAAAATTATATTAATTAATTCGATTAAAGTAGCAAATACACAAAAAAGCATACAGTGAGATCAAATATTTAAATAAGAAATATACATATATAAGTATTATATTCTAATTTTAATTAAAAGTCAATGTTACAATAGTTAAAATCACCTTCAGCATCAATCACTTTACGACCGTTGTAATAAAACACCAGTCGTTTAACATCATTTCCATTATTATATTCGTCATTTTCTCTATTGGCTCTATTATTATGATTACTTGGCCAACGATCAGGAGCAAATGGACAACCTTTTACCGGTATACCATGTGGACCAGTTACATTAGTTGCCTCAAAGCCGTTACGTCTTGTAAATACATCAAATTGCACTATTTCACCATTTCTCAAAGAACGTACAGCCTTACGTGGATTATTTCTAGTAATTGCTGTACAATGAACAAAAATAACATCTCTCGTATCACAACGTCGAATTAATCCAAAACCTCTACGTAGATTATACCATATTACCCTCCCAAATACATCAGCTGCAATCAATATTCTTGGCCGTCTCGGTGGTGATGAATTTCTGTGATGCCGTTGAAAATCTAAATCTTGTCCTTCATGCTCAGGAAGTATATCAGCCATAGTGATCTTCTAACCGTATTTTATTCAATTTTGTTTTTTTTTTTTTTCTTAATATTCGTTATTTAAATCCTTTGTTACAAAAAAATTAATTAATTAATGATTCAAGTTGAATTATAATAGAAATTAATTAGCAAAAAAAAAAATTTTTTAATTTTAATGTGTTAATTAATTATTCAAAAATAAAATTTATAAAGTTCAGTCAGTACATATAAAATAATTGTCTCGTTGAAATTTTTTTAATAATTGGAAAATCATTTAATTGTTCACCATTTTATTCAGTTCCAGCTGGAATATTTTGATCTGAAGGTTTTTGTTTTTTTTGTTTTTTTTAATTAATTTAAAATTATTGCCAAATAATAATTTTTAATTTACAGAGCCGTTATGTAACGATATGATCAAAAGAGAATCTATTGTACTTTTAATATGGTTTAATTGAAATTTTTTTTTTTATTAAATAAATTATTAATATTTCTATTTAATAAATGATCATAGAAAATGTCGCCTTTACAATTTTTTGCGAATTTTACGTATTCTATTGAATTTTCGTATTTGATTTTAATTTTTCTGTTTTAATTACGTTTCAATTTTAAATTTTTGATATGTTTATACAAATGTAACGTTGTGTAACGTATACATATTTCATTATTTACAAACAAGACGTGTATGATCGTTGTTTGATCGCAGCTTCACAATTGAAGCGATACAAATGGTACAAACAAACATGACTATATGGCATTACTTAAAAATCGGTACGAAGATTTGAAAATTAAAAAAAAAAAAAAAAAACAGGAAATTTCAAACTGTCATAATGACTAACTGACTGACTACTATCTTCATGCCATACAAAATCTGTACAATTGTATTGCCATTTGTTGGTTGCCTGTCGGTATATATTGTGTATTGCATTATATATACATGTGTGTTTTGTGTATTGTCAAATGAGATTTTTATATATGCGTTTTGTTGTATTTTTTTTTATATGGTGTAAAAATGTGTATAAATAAATGCATGTAGGTACATATTTTGAAATTTAACATTTGTTTGTTTTTTTTTTTTTGGCTAAAAGAAGAGTGAAGAATATATACGTATGTATGTAGTTGTAGTATATTTGTTTGTCTATACTTGAGAACACTTTTCTACTTAAAAGTGAATAGAAAAATATTTTATTTAACATGAATTTTAAATTAAAAGTTCATAGCAAATTAATGAAAATGAATAAATCAGTAAATAAAAAATGAATAGTAAAATAGAAAAATTACTTAAATAAAATTAACTACATTAATTTGGATGAGATGTTAAGTGATTGTTTTCGGGGTTTATAAATTGTTGATTTTGAATCTGATTGAAGTTCCCAAGTGTTTTCTTTTTTTGTCTTTATTGATATTTTGGACTATCAACAAGGCACTATCGATAAAAACCTTTTTCTTGTTTTTCTTAAAAAAAAAAAAAAAAAAAAAAAACGTAAAGTGAAGTGATCCATATCACAATCAAATGTTAATGAAATGGTTTAAAATTAATAGTTGACCCTTAATTGGGGGAATAAATATAAAACAAAAACAAAAAAAAAAAAAAGCAAAAAACAAACATGAAAATTTTCTCAATCCAATAACAAAAGAATTAAAAAAATTAAACAAACTTTTAATTTTTATTATACATACGTATGCAATTATTTTTAAATGGAAAATTTATCATCAGAGGAAGGACGCGGTTTTCGACACCGTAAAAAACAAACAGATCCGATATGTTGCCCAGTATGTGGTATTACAATAAGATCATCAGAAATTGAACAACATTATGCTATTGAAATTGATCGCTTAATAAAATTACAATTAAATCAAAAATTAAAGAAAACAATAAATAATGGTACAACATGCCATGATCCACTGCCAGGTTGTTCATCAAATGGTAATAGTAATAATGAATCCAGTGGTTGTCCATGGATTACATTTCAAAAGATACGAAGTAATAGATATTCAAGACTAAGAGTAAGTTTCAAAATTTTATATTTTATTTAAAATTTTTTTAAATAAAATGTTTCCTTTTAATTGTATTTATTTTAGATAAAAGCGAAAAAACGAAAACCAGACGAACCAATTTGTCCAATTTGCAATGAACATCCAACTGAAGATATAAATGCACACGTTGAAATGTGTTTACGTAAAAATGAGAATTCAAATAAATCAAATGGTGGAACGAATACAACAAATACTAGTGATGATGACGATGAGAGTATCGACATTGAAGGTGAATCATATGAAGAATATGAATGGGCTGGACAAAAACGAATACGTGCATCCAGTTTATTAGAAGGTGGATATTCTGGAGTTGGTTTAGGTGTTACAGTAACATCAAATCATAATAGTAGTAACAATAACATTGAAGGTGGTGAAGGAGGTTGTGATAATGATAATGATGAAGATGAAGATTTAAATGTTGATGGAGATGATTCACAAATTTATGGACCACCACAATATTCTGAACGTGACGTTATTCTACCATCAAATGAAGAATGCGATAATAACGAAAATAGTGATATCTATTTACGAAGATTAGTAACTGGACAACATATTCAAATTACATCATCATCATCATCATTGTCAACTTCAGGATCAATAGGTACTATAAATCCATTAAATCAAAATCATGTGATGACTACAATTAACAATGTTGGTAATCTAATAGAATCAAATACAGGAGATCAAAATAATGGTAACAATAATCACAAAACAATAATAGAATCATCGTCACAGAAAATTGATGACTTCAATTGTCATCATCATAACAGTTTAATTAATGATAATAATAGCCACAATAATTACAATAATAATAATAATAATAGTAATAGTCATATTATAGAATCTCTTAAAAATAAAATAAGAGAATATGAAAACCAAATAAATAATAAAATTAAATGTTTAATTTGTATGGATGAATTTCGTAAACCGGCTGTATCAATATGTTGTTGGCATGTACATTGTGAAGAATGTTGGTTAAGAACATTAGGAGCTAGAAAATTATGTCCACAATGTAATATGATAACATCACCTTCAGATTTACGAAGAATTTATATGTGATTTAATTTTCTACAGATTAAAGCAGTTATTTTAATTATTTTTAATGTAAGTTTAAAAGAGCAAATCACTTCTTTTCCTTTGCTATGCATTTTTGTTTTTTTTTTTTAAATTTCCTTTACACATAGATTGTGTATTTATTTGATTTTTAAGATTTAAATTTTATTTATTTTAATTTTACATTAATAATAAAAAGCTTTTCTTTCCTACTTATTTTCGTATTTTTAAGCCTTTTGAATAATGGAAATTACTAGATAGTTTATTATATACATATTATAAATTCATTTTAATGCATTAAATTTATCATTTTATAATTGTATTTATATATTCGATGTGAATAATTATTAATTAAATATAGTGTTAGGATGAAAAAAGAAAATAATGATGATAACAATAATAAATTTAAAAAAAAAAAAAAAAAATACGAATAAAAATAATGAAAAGCAAAATGCTTTAGTGAATAAAAAAGATAGATTCTTGTAAAATTCTATCAATTTTTGTATATTATAAAAGAATAATAAGTATTTTTTATAGAAAATGATTTTGATTTTTTTATTACTAGGAAAAAAAAAACCCTTAATTGTGAAATTTAATAAATTTTTCCCTGTTTACGAAACAGCTGATTATCATCCCTAAATCAATTAAATGCATACGTACATATATTCCACCCCATTAAATATATATAATATTTCACACATAATTCTTATTACAATGTATGTATTGTATAATTCAGTTATCTGGTTTACCTTTCTATTTTTGTTGGTTTTATATTTTTCAGTAGTATCTTGTATGCTCTTTTTCAAGAGGGTAATAATATATTAGTTACGGATCAATGAACATAAATGAAAAAATATACGTACAATAAATAAATTTTTATTTTAAACCACAAAGAAAAATGACAAAAAAAAAAACGACTTTTTTTTATGTATAAAAAAAAATTGGACTAAATCTTTTAATACAAAATAAAATATAATTGTAAACAGAATCAAAATTTTTAAGGTTTGAAAAATCGAATTTGGTTCAAGTCAGAAATTTAAAAACATAAATAAAAAAAAATCATTAAAATTATGCATAACGTCGAGTTTATTATGAAGAACTATGCCATACATCTGAGTTGTAAACTATGACTCGAATTTCAACAAGCGCAAGTGATCGAGGTGTGAATACCTCGAGAATCGAAAATGAGATTTGTCTTTTACTAGTTACAAGTAATGCCCAACTAAATTACTTTCCTCTAATACTGCACAAATATTTTTTATGAATTATGTAATTTTCTAAATTTACATGAATGAAAATAAAATGAGTTTTTCATTTTTCTTAATTTTATTACTTTTCCATCTGTTACTGTAAACGAAAAAAAAAATAAAATAAATAACTAAATAATAAAATTACATTTTTTTAAATTGTATATTAACCGCTTCACTGTTTAATGAATAGTCTTTATATCATAAAAATTAAATTTCTTCCTGATTTATACAAAGCTGTTGAAAATCATTAAAAGAAAAATTAAGTCAACTAATTAACAAACAAACAAAATATTTTATTTGTTTTTTCAATATTTTTCTTCAAATTTACATGTCTTTTATTTGTTATATTATAATAAAAACTAAAAATAAAAAAAAAATTAGAAACACTGTATTCACGAAAAAGAAAATAAGAGTTTATAATAATTTTATTTTATTTTTTTTTTACATTACATATAATAAAATATGTAAAATAGACCTCATCCGTAAGAAAACGATTATATATACATACATTTATGTACACACGTAAGTTTACATTTCACCGATTAATATTATGATTGTACAATATGTATCATGCCGTGCATTATGTGTACATACATTTAATTTGCTCCTATTTCGTAATTTCACTAAAATTTATTGCATGTCTATTATTAATATAACAATTAAAAATATAAACAAAAATAAAAATTTGGCAACAACTGGCATTTCTTTTTGTTATACATCAGAATTACTTTTTTTTTTTTTTTTTTTTAATATTGCAACCGGCGAGCATAAAACTTAAAATGTGAAAAATTAACAAATTACTAAAAATTATTTTGTTTTGCTTTTTAAATAAACTTTCACCATTTTACCGAAAACCCTAAAAGCCTAAATTTGTTAACATGTACAATAAACAGTTATAATTTTTTAAACTCTTAACACTAGAGCAGATTGAAAAACAAAAAGCAAAATTTACTCAAATACATTAATAATATAGCGAAAAATGTAGTAATATATTTCGATGTAGCTTCTCATGTGTAATATGATGGGGGTATAGTTAAATCACTTAAAACAGCTAATTGATCTTCAGTGAATTTTAATTGATGTACAGCCCAATTTTCATGATGTGTCCGTTTAAAATCACCAACTGTTTTACGAATAGTTGACTAAAGAATTAATTTAAAAAAAAAAATAAAAATAAAATAAAATAAAAGTAGATTACAATTAAAAAAATTAAATTATTAAATTAATTACCGGTATTGGTTGGGGATCATTTAAATGAGCACCAAGATGTTCAAATACATCTGGTACAAAATCGGGTATATCATATGGAAAAGCTGATATAAATGCACATAAACCGAGTACACCAGTATGTCTCATACGAACAGCATCGGTATCTGATGTATCAGATGTTGATCTATAAATAAGAAAAAAAAAAAATAAATAATAAAAAATAAATATATGTAAAGATATTAAACTTTGATTTCAATTCCCATAATATTTTACCTAACATCCATTGAACATGCATTCATTGATCGATATTGATTTCTTCTAACAACTTTTGTTTTACATTTTCTCTTAAATTGTTCTAAAAGTTTATCAGTAGCTGGTAAAAATGAACAATGTAAAAGACCTCCCAAAACTTGTGCAGCTTTCTCTCGTACTTCTAATGATGTATCTTCTAACAAACGTAAAACAATATCTTGAACTTTTTGTATCCATTCATCTTTACTTAATATTATTGACATATTATGAAAAACCAAAACTTGTAATGCATCAATAATTGCTAATCTTGAATTCCATGATGATGATTTTGATATTACATCAAATTTTTCTAATGCATAATCCATACGATTTGGTAATGTTAACGCTTGTGATATTAATGCTAATAATGATGTTGAAATTTCAGATAATTCAGCATCTTGCTCAGAATTTTCTAAACGGCATACATATGGTAGTAAATCAAAATATGATATTTCATTACCATTTGTACTACGTGATACGACACCAATTATCCATTGACAAACTAAACAGAAAAAGTAAAATTTTTGTAAAAAAAAAATTAAAAATTCATTAAATTAAAAAAAAAAAAAATAATGTATATTAGAAATTTTTGAGCTAACTTGTTTTATACAGTCTAATGGCCTCATCGTATTCCTTTTGTTCTTCAGTAACAGAGCTATCAGTATTTGTATCTTCACTTTTTGATGATTGATTTTGTGTAATATTGTCACAATTTAATGGTTTTAATTTATCTAAGACTTCATCAACCATATCTTTTATTCTTGGACATTCTGGTGGATTACCATTTTCAAATTGAAAATCAGCTTCAAATATATTAATAAGCATTGAACTCAAACGTATGCGAACATTTTGGAAAGGATGATTTAAATATGGTTTTAAATATTCTACAAAAAAAATAAAAAAATAAATAAATAAAAAATTTTTAAAAAAATCATTCGTAATCGTTCTTTTATATCATTTAAATTTTATACTTAATAAACGATGTGCATATGAATCCATTCTCCATACGTGTTGATTAAATGTTCCTTGTAAACAAAATATTCGGCAACAATCAACAAAACTTGTACTTTCTCTTAATGGATCTTCTATTAATACTTCATGTAACCAATATTGTCTACGTGGATCAATATGTTCTGATGCAGTTGCAAAACATGTACCCCAAAAATCATCAGTTTCAACTGTTATATTATCTAAAGCCAAATGTATTATTGGTATTAATTTCTCATATGTATTTTTAGTTTTATCATATGGCCAATGTTTCATTCCTCGCATAATACCACTCAATATTTCTGCAGCACAACGATGATTTGATTCAATTCGATTTTCTTTGATTAAATTTTCTAAATGTGGTAATAAATTATCCAAAAATGCATCACCATAAATTTTAAAAAGATACTATAAAAAAAAAAAAAAGAAACAAAAAATTAAAAAAATTGAAATTTTTTAGTCTCAATCACATTTGCTTACCTTAAATAATGAAAATCTTTGTTCTTTAAATTTTTCTTTTCCTTTAATTTCTTCTAATGATAAATATTTTATAAGTTTATTTAAATTATCTTTATCTATGAAAAAATCATAAATTATTTTTTCAATATCATTCATTTCATCACGTTGACGATCTAATTTTGGTTGTTGATTAGATGGTGCATAAATTTCAAAATTAGTTGACCAACCAAAGAATCCATCACATTTATGCATATACGGTTTATCCCAATCATTTTGATTTTTTGGTAATGTATCTAAGTTATATTGTAGCCAACGATTATCATCACGTATACCAAATGATAATTTTTCAAATGATGATGATGATGATTTTTTAATTCCAGCTATTTTAAATGGATCAATTTGTATACGAACATGTTTACGTTTTTGTTGTTCTAATATTGCATTTAATATACCAATTGATGATTTACGTTCTTTAATTGAATCATTTATTAAATTATTTACAACATATTTAGCTACATTTGTAGGATATTTAACATTTGGATGTACAAGAGTATGTAACATAATTGTTGCCATATAATGATATCTCCAATGTAAACTTGTATTTTTTGTTAAATCAACTATTGAATTTAATATACGATTATAACAATCGATATTATTCAAATTTTTTTGTATTAATAATTTTTTACAATTTTCTATATCATTTTCATTTATTTCCAATATATTTAAATTTTCATTATTATCATTTTCTTTAGTTTTTATTAATTTTAATCCATATTTAATTAAATCATCTGTTATATTTAATTCAATTGTTATTGTTGTAAATTCATCTGGTAAAATATATAATATAGCATCTAATAAACGTACTATTGATGGTTTCTCAGATGGTTTAGATTTTAATATAGCTAACCATAATTTTTCAATACATAACCAATTATTTTTAATTAATAATCTTGTCCATATTGTACCAATTATAACATATAATGCACCTTTAAATTGTTCATGATATTCAATTGAATCATATTTTAATAATTCAACTAAATCATCAATAATATCATAATATGAAAATTTATATGTATTTAATATTTGAAATAATTTTGATTGTGCTAATATACGTACAGCACTATAATATGATGTTGATAATTTTAATAAATATTTTAAAATATTTTTATGCATTTCTGTATAATTTGGTAATGATAATTCATCACGACATGTTTGCTGTATTAATACACGTTTTGATGTAATTAATTTACTTTGTGTACGACGTTTTTGTAAACGAAATTCTTGAAAACGTTTTAAATAACCATATGCTTTTAATTCATTTTCATATGAATTTATATGTGATTTACGTATATGTATACGATCTAATATTAATATAATTGATTTTAATGATTGTATATCATCACATGAATCATTTAATAATTTATCTTGTAATTTTAATATTGTTTTTAATATTGTTAAACGTACATTATCACCATTTGGCATATTAATATATTTATCATCAAAACCTAATGTTACATTTATTTCATTTAAATCAACAACAGTATTTTCATATAATAATACATTATTAACTGATTTATCATTCCAATTTGGTAAAAAATTTGACATACTTATAAATGATAGAATATAATTTAAATCTCTTAATAAATCTTCACGATTTATTGTTTCTATTGTACCATTTATATATAATTCAAATTTATCTAATATATTTGGTATATAACGATGTAATAATTTTTCACATATTAAACGTTCTAATTCACTTGGTATATACCAATCAAATTTATCATTTGATTTCATTTTTTCACCCCAATAACGTATTGGTAAATATTCAGATAATGGTTTTTTTAAATTTTCATCATTCGATTTATTATTAAAAATTTGCATACGTGATAAATTTATTAATGTATTAAATATTAAACCACATGTTATCTTTTGTGTTAATTTACATTTGAATTTTATAACATTATCTAATACAGGTATTAAATGATCATCTATATATTTGGTTACTTCACGTGGATCACCTTTATATAAATAGTAAAATATTGTTAAATAATATAGAAAATCATCAGATTGTTTTTCAATATTTTCAACATCATCGTGTTCTTTAATGTAATGTAATAATTTATCAGTTAAATAAGGCACTAATGTTTTGAATATATATGGACCAGATACTTGTGCAAATGATGATATTAATGCACCAACTAATGTAGCACCAGTTTGTGGATCGAGTACATTCGTTCGTACAAAATCTGTTACTTTTTTAGCAGCTGGTAATAAAATTTCCTATAAAGAAAATAAATTAAAATACTATTTCATTTTTACGATTAAACTATTATATATGTACCTCTGAACATTGTCCAAGTATTTGCAAACCACTTGATATTGAACTTTCAACAATTACATTATGTCTTGATCTATTATTATCAGTATTTGTTTGTTCCATTCGAACATTCTCTTGTGTATTAAATTTGATCATTAAAAATAACCTATCAATAAATTGTAATACAAAATCTTCTAGATTAGCTGTTTGTTCACAAATTAATGCTTCCTCTTCAGTTAAATCATCATAATATTGACCGGCTTTTGAACAATCAACAAGTGTCATTTGAAATATGAATGCCCCATAAAAATTCATTGTTAAAAATGCTTTTCTCATATCATTTGGATCGATACCAGGTAATGCTGCAAATAATATTGGTATAATATGTGTACGTCCTGTTGTATAACCATTATGTCCACATATTAATGCCCTTGATATACCAACTAAACATTGTAATGATGCTGTTAAACGATGTGGTTCAGTTAATGATTCTAAATTTGAATAAACACGATCTATTACACCCGGTATTATTAATTCTGGTCGTAAGTTTGATAAGCTACGAAACATTTTACATGCTTCATTTGAATCAATACGGGAATACATTACTTGAAATGCTGCCGATTTTAATGATTCAACAAAATCGGTAATACATTTTTCTGTTAATTTATAAGAATCTAAATAAAAACAAAAGGTAATAAATTTCACAATATATTAAAATTTTACAATACATTTCAAAAAAAAAAAAAAAAAAATAATGATCATTACCAGGAATTGGTTCCATCCAATATGGTTTACGATAACGTTCATATTCTAAACGATTTGTGAAATATTCTGGAAGACCAACTAGTATTTGTCCAATACTTTTTACCCATTTACCAATATTAGCTGGATGTATATAAGTTTCAATAGCACCAATAAATTTTGTCAAATATTTTTGACCCGAAGTGTTTGGGCCTAATACAGCAACAATCCATTCTAGAATAAAATAATTTTCCTTTTTGACAATAATTCGTTTTTTTTTTTAATTTTGACTTACTTGAAACACTTGATGGACAAATGTTATGATTACGTGATACTTTTAAATTTTTATATGTAACCGGTAAATCAAGCCAACGTAATATTCTTGAAAACATTATTGGTAAATGTGGTTCCCAATCAATTTTACCAATATTCTTATATGCTAAATTACTCATTATTTTCATCATATCTTCGCTCCATGTTGGATTATGATATGTATTCCATATATTCATAAAATCATCAAACCATAATTCATAATCATGATGATAATTTAAAAATAAATTTAATATTTCAAATATTTGACATGATTTTCCAGTATCTAAAGGTTGTAATTTTGGTAATATTTCACCAATTATTTCTTGTGTTGATGATTTTGGAAAATATCTAAATATACACATATTTTTGTAATTTATAAAAAATTTAATTAAAAAAGAAAAAAAAATTAATATTCCATTTGTAAAGTTTTTTCAACGTATTATTTGTAATAATATACATATATTAAATTTTGTTTTGAAAAAACTTTGTGAAATAAAAGATAAAACTCTTTATACTTACATAGAGCAATGTCGAATAAGGGTTCTCAAGTTGCATTGTAATCGACTAAATAAAATGGAAATGAAAAAGAAATAAAAAATAATTATAAAATTTCACTAGAAAATTTAAATGGAGAAAAAACATAGATCAGTAATTAGCCCAAAATTAATTTATTATCAATTCATGAATAACCCCTTTTTAAATGAGGATGAAATTTCTAATGATTGAAAATATCAATCTGCCTCTCAAATAAAATATTGTATTATAATGTATTCTTTTTATTTAATTTTAAGAAAATTATATTATATTATTTTACATTTTTCCTCTGATTTTTTTTTTAATTTTTGAAATCGCGGTTTAAAAAAAAAATGAAGATGAAAAGAAAAATTTGATCACAACCACCCTTGTTCAAAAAGCACCAAAAAACCATTAAAAAAAAAAAAAAAAAAAACAAATCAATTGATAATAAATTCATTAAAAACAGATTCACTTCAAAATATGTACCAAGATCTGAATACTTGAAGAATGTATCAGCAATTTAATTGCTTTATTTTCAAATTTCAAATATTTAGATCATGACCGGTTTTAATAATTAAGAAAATCTGTTGAAATGAAAACATTTTAAGGATATTCATTTCAATGTAAAAAATTTAAATCAAATATTATTTAAACAAAAAAAAGTAAAAAAGAAAAAACATTTTTCCTAATGAATTTACAAGTTATGATTTTGATATGAATATCCTTTTTTTATTTTTTTTCTAAAACAAAAAAGAAAACAATAATTTCTTTTTTTTAAATATTTTTGTTTTTTTTACTCGGTTTGTTCTTCTGAATCCAAACTTTGAAATGTATTTAAGAAGTCAAGTATATTAATTGTTCCGCCAAGATTTTTTGAAAATGTTGATAAAACATTTTCAATTATTGATTGCATTAGTTTCATATCGATGTTATTCTTGCTCTTTTTATACAATTTAAGATTTTTCCTATATTATATAGAATACATTAACATTATTACAAAAGAAAAATATTTTCAATGAAAATAATAATTTTACATATAAGAAAAAAAAATAAATAAAATAATAAAAATGATAAATAATTTTTCACTTACGGATAATATTGATAGAAACTTCCTTTATTTGATGTTTTATGTAAATAAATTTCAAATAAACGATATAACGGTTTCCATTCAATTTCAAGATCATCTGGTGATAGAATATAAGGTTTTCTGTAAATAAATAAATAAAAAAAATAAAAAAAAATTAGAAAAATTATTAAATTTTTCTTTTTTTTTTAATATTGTAACGACTTACTTCATCAATAGATTTAATAGTACACAGAATATATGCATTTTTGATGGTCCTAAACCTTCCAAACATATTGCTTTAATGAATATTTTTATGAAATTTACATGATCCTCTTTTGAAAATTTTAGTCCATACAATTTAATGTAGCTAAAAAGAAAGATAAATAAATTTTTTTTTATTATTATTATTTTTTTTTCAGTTTCTTTACAAGTAATAAAATTTAGTAGAAAAAATATTTTCTTTTAGCAGTGATTTCGAACATTTTTTCTTCATATAAGAATTAAAAGAATTAAAAATTATTCTAATTGAATATTCTGTCATCTAGTGAAAATTATGTGCAAAGTCATTCTTTAATGGTGAAATTCAATCCTAATAAGAATAAAAAATTATGACAATTGACAGTTTTTAAATCAATCAAATCAGATGATACAATTGTATGCATGCTCCTTCTTTTAAATTATTTTTTTCCATACATAATATACAACATCCTGTGCCTGTCTCATTTTTTGGTTACATTATAATATTTCCTCAAGAAATTGATTAACATTAATTTAAATCCAAAAAAACATACAAAAATACATAGTAAAACAAAACAAAAAAAAATTAAAAAAAGAAAAAAACTTTTTTGATCTAACTTACACAATGAGTTTAGTTGCATAAATTACAACACCTGGTTTTATATCACTCATTGCTATTGCTTTAGCTAAATTTATTTTAATATTTTCTAATATTAGCTGAGATTCATCATCTAATTTATCAGCATATGGTAAGTACTTATTCCATGGTAATTCTTTTTGTGGTTTAAAACCCAATTTATTATATCTTCCATGTAAATTTATTGTTAATATATCATTTGAATCACTTGTAATATCATTTAAATCATTTGTAATATCATCTTCATATTCTGAATCAGACATTATTCTTTTTTAAACTGTTTTTTTATTTTTTTCTCGAAAAAATTTATAAGCTGGTAAAATTGTGATTTGATAACAACAAAAATGTAATTTATACAAAAATAGAAAAAGCAAAAAAAAAAGATAATTAGTACAAGCGCGAATTTTTTATAATTTTGTCTTTTTTTGTTTTTTTTGAAACACCAAAAAACTGTTGCTAGTTTGTTAAATTCTTATTAATTTTTTTGTTTTTACTGTTTTCGTAATTCGAATTTTTATTTTTACTATTTTAATTTCTTAGTTTCAAGAAAAAAAAAAAATTATTGATGTTATTTTATTTAGAAATGAAATATAATAATTATTACTGGTACGAAAATCGATTGAAAACCAATTGAAATGTATCTTTTATTTATAAATTATGGAAAGTAGCAGAATAAAGAAATCCAGATACAGAGCAAGTCATGCCATGACATGACAACTGGTATTTTGGTGAATTTGTAAAAATTGAAAAAAATATGATGGTGGATGAGATTATGAATTTTTGTTGTGTCATTTGACATTTTCGTAAATTTTATAAATGAGAATAAATTTTTAATTATAAGATTTTATAGACATCTAGTGACGGTGATAAGAGTTAACTTTTCTTCTCTTTTTTTTTAAATATTTTAAGTAAAAATTTCACATAACAACTTATTAATGAATTTAATTAATTTTATTTTAGATTTATTACATTTGAAAAATATAAAATTAAAAATGTTATCATCAGCGAGATTCTTATTAAGACATAATTCTAACATAGTTAGCATAAATGAAAGAAATCTTGTTCGTAATTATTGGATTAGTACAACAACAAACTGTATTAATAAAGGTGAATTTTTTTTTAATATGATTTTTTAATAAAATTTACTCAAAATTTAATTTTATTAATTTCTTTTTTTTTTTTTTTTTTAGAATTGGTTTCTCATAAAAAAAATGATAGTCTTTTGGAAAATCTAAAATCATCAACAAATTCATTAAATCTTTTAAATACAATAAAAAATTTTGATAAACCGTTAAATTCTCAATATGCAATGGAATCACTTAGAACACTATTCCATTTACAAAAAAATAATGAGTATGTATCAAAAAAAATCCCATATTTAAAATTGTTTACCTTATTTTAATACAAAAAAAAAAAAAAATTTTTTTTTGTTTTGCTTACAGTTCATCTTTATCATCATCAGATATTTTAAAAAATCCAGAATTTGAAAAATTATGCAAATATTTACGTAATAAATCACATTTTTTACAAGTTAATGATTATATAGAAGCATTAAAAATTTTCTCATATTTTGGTTTAAAATCAAATACAAATATTATAAATATATTATTAAATCATTTACGTAAACGTATTAATGAATTACAATTAAAGCAAATAATATTTTTAGATTTTTTATTAAAAAAATTTGATAAAACACCATTAATTAATGCAATACAAATAGCATTACCATCAATATTTCAAATTCAATTAAATACACAAATTGATCATGAAAATGTACCAGAATTAATTGAATTATTAGAATATTCAATTAAATATAATTTATCACAACAATGTATAACAAGTATAATTAGTTCATTAACATTACATGGTACTAATATTAAATTAGATAATGTTAAAATAATAATACGTTCATTATGTAATTTACGAAAATTAAAATTATCAATATATGAAAAATTACTATTAAATTGCTTTATTATATTAAATCAAAATTTTAATAATTATCAATTTAATGATATTGAAAATATATTAATGAAATTAATTGAAAAATATGATGCTAAATATGAGATATTTTACAATGAAGAATTTTTTAATAAATGTGCATTATATGCTGTTGAAATGGATATTGGTTTACAAAAATGTGGATTTTTAATTAAAAAATTTAATAAAATTGTAAGTTATTAATTATCATTTAATTGTTATTAAGATAATAATAATTTTTTTTTTTTTTTTGTATTTTTCTTTATAACAGAATTACGTTAATATCATCCTATTAGATTATATGATTGATGAAATTATAGATAATCCTAAACAATTTTATGATCATCCACATGGATTATATATTTCTTTATTAACAGCATTATCAAATGCTAATTATATACCAAAAAAATGGGAAAAATTTAAATTAATTATTTTATCACATCCTATATTACAATCACAAAGAAATGATTTACCATGGATGAGAATATGTACAGATTTAATGGCACTTGAATGTTATAATGAACAATTAATAAATAAAGTATTTGATAATGAATTTCTTGAAGAACATTTATCTAGAGATAATAATTTCTTAGATTATATACAAATGTTAAATTTATATCAAGCTGTTGTAATTTTAATGAAAGATTATAAAGGAAATTTACCAAATATAATCATTTTAGATAAAGCAATTGAATTAAATCGAAATCGTAATTTATTTCCATTAAAAAATATTCTAGAATATATAATGGGCGATAAGAAATATGTTATTAATAATGTAAATACAAAATATGGACATATAATTGATCATGTAATTATTTTTGATGAACATGATAAACCATTAGAAATAAATAACACAGATGAAGTAGAAAATAATCAGCTTGTATTCTTGGAGGATCTTCCGTTAAATCAAAAAGTGTAAGTACATGTTTAAAATATTCGAAGTCATAAATTAATATAATTTTTTACAGCATAGCAGTGGAGAGTTATCCAAAATCACGTTATGTACTTAATTTCCCACGATTAAGAGGTGTCTTTGAACTGAGACTAAAAACATTAGAAGCACTTGGTATATCGGTGATTCCAATTAATATTGAAAAATGGGGTAATATGGCAGAAAAAGAACGATTACCATTTATTGAACGAGAAATAAAATTTAAATTAAAAAAAATTAATAAATTAGTTGCACAATAAATAAAAATTTTATTTAAATGCCAAGAAAAGAAATTTTTTATTTTTAATTAAAATTAAAAAGAATTATAAGCCAAAAATATATATAGATTAAAATAGCAAAAAAAAAAAGAAAGAAAAAAATTTTTCAAATTTATTCATATTGAAAGTTATCCTAAATAAATATTCAATTTCCACCCCGAAGACGTAACACCAAGTGGAGTGTTGATTCTTTTTGGATATTGTAGTCAGATAGAGTACGACCATCTTCGAGCTGTTTACCAGCAAAGATTAAACGTTGTTGGTCTGGAGGAATTCCTTCCTTGTCTTGAATTTTAGCTTTGACATTCTCGATGGTATCAGATGGTTCTACTTCAAGCGTAATTGTTTTTCCAGTTAATGTCTTAACGAAGATCTGCATACCTCCACGAAGACGTAACACCAAGTGGAGTGTTGATTCCTTTTGGATATTGTAGTCAGATAGAGTACGGCCATCTTCGAGCTGTTTACCAGCAAAGATTAAACGTTGTTGGTCTGGAGGAATTCCTTCCTTGTCTTGAATTTTAGCTTTGACATTCTCGATGGTATCAGATGGTTCTACTTCAAGAGTGATGGTTTTTCCAGTTAATGTCTTAACGAAGATCTGCATACCTCCACGAAGACGTAACACCAAGTGGAGTGTTGATTCCTTTTGGATATTGTAGTCAGATAGAGTACGGCCATCTTCGAGCTGTTTACCAGCAAAGATTAAACGTTGTTGGTCTGGAGGAATTCCTTCCTTGTCTTGAATTTTAGCTTTGACATTCTCGATGGTATCAGATGGTTCTACTTCAAGCGTAATTGTTTTTCCAGTTAATGTCTTAACGAAGATCTGCATACCTCCTCGAAGACGTAACACCAAGTGGAGGGTTGATTCTTTCTGGATATTGTAGTCAGATAGAGTACGGCCATCTTCGAGCTGTTTACCAGCAAAGATTAAACGTTGTTGGTCTGGAGGAATTCCTTCCTTGTCTTGAATTTTAGCTTTGACATTCTCGATGGTATCAGATGGTTCTACTTCAAGAGTGATGGTTTTTCCAGTTAATGTCTTAACGAAGATCTGCATACCTCCACGAAGACGTAACACCAAGTGGAGTGTTGATTCCTTTTGGATATTGTAGTCAGATAGAGTACGGCCATCTTCGAGCTGTTTACCAGCAAAGATTAAACGTTGTTGGTCTGGAGGAATTCCTTCCTTGTCTTGAATTTTAGCTTTGACATTCTCGATGGTATCAGATGGTTCTACTTCAAGAGTGATGGTTTTTCCAGTTAATGTCTTAACGAAGATCTGCATACCTCCACGAAGACGTAATACCAAGTGGAGTGTTGATTCTTTCTGGATGTTGTAGTCAGATAGAGTACGGCCATCTTCGAGCTGTTTACCAGCAAAGATTAAACGTTGTTGGTCTGGAGGAATTCCTTCCTTGTCTTGAATTTTAGCTTTGACATTCTCGATGGTATCAGATGGTTCTACTTCAAGAGTGATGGTTTTTCCAGTTAATGTCTTAACGAAGATCTGCATACCTCCACGAAGACGTAACACCAAGTGGAGTGTTGATTCTTTCTGGATATTGTAGTCAGATAGAGTACGGCCATCTTCGAGCTGTTTACCAGCAAAGATTAAACGTTGTTGGTCTGGAGGAATTCCTTCCTTGTCTTGAATTTTAGCTTTGACATTCTCGATGGTATCAGATGGTTCTACTTCAAGCGTAATTGTTTTTCCAGTTAATGTCTTAACGAAGATCTGCATACCTCCACGAAGACGTAACACCAAGTGGAGTGTTGATTCTTTCTGGATGTTGTAGTCAGATAGAGTACGGCCATCTTCGAGCTGTTTACCAGCAAAGATTAAACGTTGTTGGTCTGGAGGAATTCCTTCCTTGTCTTGAATTTTAGCTTTGACATTCTCGATGGTATCAGATGGTTCTACTTCAAGCGTAATTGTTTTTCCAGTTAATGTCTTAACGAAGATCTGCATACCTCCACGAAGACGTAACACCAAGTGGAGTGTTGATTCTTTCTGGATGTTGTAGTCAGATAGAGTACGGCCATCTTCGAGCTGTTTACCAGCAAAGATTAAACGTTGTTGGTCTGGAGGAATTCCTTCCTTGTCTTGAATTTTAGCTTTGACATTCTCGATGGTATCAGATGGTTCCACTTCAAGAGTGATGGTTTTTCCAGTTAATGTCTTGACGAAGATCTGCATACCTCCACGAAGACGTAACACCAAGTGGAGTGTTGATTCTTTCTGGATGTTGTAGTCAGATAGAGTACGGCCATCTTCGAGCTGTTTACCAGCAAAGATTAAACGTTGTTGGTCTGGAGGGATTCCTTCCTTGTCTTGAATTTTAGCTTTGACATTCTCGATGGTGTCGGATGGTTCCACTTCAAGAGTGATGGTTTTTCCAGTTAATGTCTTGACGAAGATCTGCATTCTGAATAAATAAAAAAGAAAAAAATGGTCATATGTTTCCTTTCCAATATACCTTAATATAGAGATAGAAAATTTTGAATTTAATTGTTTGCTATCTTTTATCAAAGTTTTTATAGCCATTAATAATATAAAATTAGGAAACGTATGTATGTACATAATTATTATTCAATAATCAGGTGATGTGAAAATGATTCAGGGGCGTGGGGCTCACATTAAAAAAAAACATGGCGACACTTTCTATATTTTAAATATGTACTTAAGTATGTACATACATAACTTCATAATTCCGTAAATTGCAATTACTTATTTCCTAATTTTTATTGACCTATTTATTGAAAAATTTGTTTCAAGACTATTGTTCATAAAAATTTTGAATAAATTTAGAGATGGGACATCGAACAAAGAAAATTTCCAGAAAATTCGAAAAAAAAATGTAAACTAAAATTTTGATTTTTTTAAATTAATTTTTGAAAAATATGTGATGATAAAAAATTAATAAAATTTAATGAACTATTGTTTTGCATTTGTATAACAAATATGTACATCAAATGCAAATTTTTAATTTTATAATTTTCTACAAAAATGGCGTCATATTGAATAAATTCTGAGGAAAAAAAAAATTTTTTTTTTTATGTTAATTTGATGAAATAATTTAAAGAAAATTCCCAATATATTTAATTTTTTACTTACTTGCTTATGTAGATTTAAAAACTTATTTTATTTTCGTAAAATGTATTTAATAATGTAATTAAAAATTTTTTGAATTATATTTTAATTGAATTTGATAAATATTTTATTTAGAAATAACACAAATATTCCACACTTCACTTGTAATTATAACTTTACTTTGCTGATGCTGATTGCCACGGGCTGATTGCTACGCACTTATTGAAATTTTCTCGGAAAATGGTGGTGAATTTATATACGAAATCGTATAAAAAAAATAATTTCTGTTTTTATTCGTTTCAATTCGTTTTCCGATATTTTCCCGTTTTTCGAAATCAGTCAAATCGATTTATTCGCGTCGAAATAGACTTGAGTCGGATCGAATTGATTGATTTACAATTCTCCCAGATTTAAAATTTAGGAAAAGGAATTTTTTTAAAAATATAATTCCGTTTTTTTTTTCAAATTGCTGAAATAAGATATGCACATTTACTGTAATCAAAATGAAAAACTAATAAAATTAACAAATAATTTTTATTTTATTTTAAATAAATATTTTTATTTGTTTTCATGGAACATTTTTACTTGTTCACAAATTTCTTTAATTTCTTCAACATATAAAGTTGTTTGAAGAGCTTCATTGTACGGCTCAGTAAATAAATCTGGATATTGTTTTCCAATTTCTAAAATGGATTCTATAAAAATAACAATAGTAAACGTTACAATAATAAATTTCAATTTGAATTCTGTTTGTTACCTTTGATAAGATCTTTTAACACATTTTCAGGTTCATCAAAATGAACAAAAAGTATTTTTAGAGCATATTTAATAAATGTATGCCAACTTTCGATTTCATCTTCTTGAATTTCATTTGAATCAAATTTACATAGCACTTGTACAGCCCATTTTCTGACTTCTGGACAAAAATCGTCTAAACGTTGTGTAACACCTGAGAAAATTCATATAGAAATAAATTAATCAAAAATTTATTATGTACATTTGGTTTTTACATACCGTATGCTATTGGTCTTAGATATTCATATTTTATTGGTCCAAAATTCATAAGACATCGTACAGCATAAATACGTGTTTTCATTGAATTATCTTCAATTAAATTTTGAAAATATAATGCAAATTCTGGTAAAACCTTTGGTGCCTCTTCAGATGCACCTTGAGTTAACGAGCAAAGTGTCATTGTTGCCATTGATCTTAATGATTCAGCACATGCACCTGGTTTCCATAACAAATGCGGTTCAATGATATCTTTAATGAATTCTCTAAGTAATAAAACATTATCACACAAATTTTCAACATCGTACATTGTTTTATCCCATGTTAACATTGCAATGGAAATAGCTGTAAAAATTTTTAATTTTGCATCAGCGGCACCATGTTCCCACACTGTTTGAATGGATTTCTTCAATAAATTCAAGTAGATTTTTTGAAAACCACATGTTCTAATAATACCATAAAGTAATAAAATCGGTTCAGCGAATTCATCTAATTCGGCATCTAATGAATCAAATGTCTCAATAACCGAATTCAAGTATGCACCATGCAAAACTGGTATTAATTTTTCATTATATTTTACAAATTTTCGTAGTAATTCTTGTCCATGTGATTGAATTAAATTGTCCGGATTTAAATCATCAAATGACAAAGCAATAATTTTGATTAATGCATGATAAAGATATCTTTCAGTTTCGTCATTTTCTAATTTCATTTTTTCCATTGCTGTTTCTAAAGATTCATCAATATTGGATTGAGATTGATATCTTTCCAACAAAATATCAATTAATTTCAGTAAATATATTTGCATTTCAGGCTTAAAAAAAAATAAAACTTATCAAATACAAATTTAAATCTATTAATATTAAAATATGAAAATTTACCTTTAAACTATTTGAAAATTCCTTTTTAGCTAAAATTTTTGCAATTGCTAAAATATTATCTGAATTTTTATTATCTGAGCCAAAGTACAAAAAATAAAAACATTTTAAACATCCAATTTTTGGATATTGTTCTAAATGTTCAAGAGCCAATTGAAACCAATCTTCATAATTTAATAGATTACCCATTAGTTCTGCTACTTTGGCTGCCTGAAAAGAAAAACAAAAATTAGAAATTTTCTCAAAAAATCTGTACAGTTGAAAAGACATTCGTTTTTACCATTTTAGATACATTTACATCAGAATCGGCGCAAGCTATACATAAATCTGGATAAATTTCCATAAACTTAGCAGTTAATGCAGTTTCAGCATGAATAACAATTTGCCATAACAATTTTAATGAATGCAATCTCACTTCTTCTTTCCAATCACTTGTTTCATACATCACACTTTTTATTATCTTCAAATTCCTTTGTATTAATGCTCTACAACCTAATATTGGTCTTTTTACATTTTTTGGATAATTTTTTGCTTGTCTATCTAGTATTTCAATTTTATTTAATTCATTTTCATTCTCTTCAAAATATTGTTGTCCACATTTTAACCACAATTCTTCGATATGCTGTTGTACTTCGGGTGAATCATCATGTAAACTATAATAGAAATTATCATGAATTTTAATTATGAATTAAAAAAATAAATTTTAAATAATAAAATGAAATAAAAATTACCAGCACAATGGTAATGGTAAAATTCTTTCAAAATATGAATAACGATCTCTTAATTTTAGCAACCACATACATCCAACTTTACCACATTCTTTACGCACTAATGGCATTGGATCCATTAATAATGGTGAAATTTCCGAAATTATTTGTATAATACAATTTGTATTTGTTAAAATATGTAGACATATAATACCTAATGTTTCAATGGCTGCAATACGATTTACAGAATGTTTATGATGTAACATTGAATACAATGGTTTTGTTAATGTTTCAGCTCTATAATGAAATGATGGTGTTGCTGATGCTAATTGTTTAATACAACTGCATGCTTCTCTTTGTGCAGCTGGATATGGATCTGTTAAAGTCTTTAACAGTATATCAATTATATCATTATAAGATTTTAATAAATAATCTCCTTCTCTTCGTGCTTTATTATCATTATCGCCATCATCATTACTATCATCTTTATGCAATTTATCACAACGAAATTTATCAATTAAAAAATTCAATTGTTGTAAATAAATTAAACGCATCTCTTCACTTTGCTCTTGTAGCTCCTTTTGACCACATCTTAACATAATTGCATTAATTATATGTTGTAAATAATATTCATTTTTTGGTAATCGTTTTATAAATTCTGTAATTACATTACATGCTAATTCACGACAATTCTCATATCTATCTGAATAACATTTAAGTATATGTAAATAACAATCATCATAAATTGATATTAATGTATCTGATTTAGTTAATTGATCTTCACAAAATTCTAATAGTAATTTTAAACCTTTTTGACGATCTAAACGTTCTGAACTTTGAAGTTTTGTACAAATTAAATCGGTATCCATGAAATAAATTTGAAATTCTTTTGTTGTACTTTTCTGTAAACTAAATTATTTAAATTGAAAAGTATAGAAATAATAGAAATAATTCAAGTATAGAAATAATTCAAAATTAAATAAAAACTTTGATAATTTTTTTTTTTTTTCACTAACTTACCAAGTGTAAATTTTTTGATTCTCGGATTTATCGAACACCGGAACTGATTCAGGATTTACTATGGCTTTTGGCATAATAATTAATATTAGTAATTGTTAATAAAAATAAATTTTAATTTGTTAGTTTGCTTTGTTTGATCAATAAAAATAAACAATGGTGCGTGATATTACCGATCGACTATCGTTGTTGATTGTCAAGTCAACTACTTTTTAATTTTTATTGTTTATAAGCATACTATATGTACGTATTGTACATTTGTTATGTATGTATGTAAATTGTAAACATGTGCTGAGAATTAAAAACACAGCAGAGTATAGGAACTAGGAAGTAACTTAAATGAATTGCAAATAAGATAATTACTTTAATACGTATATGGAAAGCTTTCAAATAGTCAATATGTAATGTACATATCATGAAATAATGTAATTTGCAGTTTCAAGTTTGTATAGTTATTTTAAAACATTTAGGCAAGTACTTACATACCCTTTGGTATGTCCTTATAATTTTCCAAAAATACAAAATTTTTTTTTTCTTCCAAAACTTTCAAAAAAAAAAATTTTTTTTATTAATTTATACAATTTATTAAAAACCAAAATATACTTTTACAACATAAAAAATTAAAAGTCAAATGTTTATTAAAAAATTGAACATGATTATATAGTCTTACGTACTACGACATTTTGTGAATAATCAATACTTTTCAATATAATTGAAATCTCTTATACAAAGTAATGAGCTTTACGAACTGTAATTCCATAATCTGCTAATGCTGGTGCCAAATCTTCCATAGTTAATGTATATTTACGATCTTTTGATGGTTTTTGACCACCAGTATTACCACCTTTTGATGTACCATGACCTGAATTTGGTGCATTATTGGTACGTGTTTTACAATGTTGTAATGCATCATTAGCAACATCTGAAATAAATTTTTGTGCTGCTATCGATATAAGACGAATAATACGTGGATCTGTTGTATCGAAGCCAGCTGTATTTAAATAATGTGATGTTACTGCATCTGGTATAGTTGGTGTATAATCTTCTAGTTGAAGTAAGAAATCACTTAAAATTTGCCCTTGTGTCCTTTCATCATCATTATTATTAGCGTTACGACGTCCCGATTGTCCTCTATGAATACCAAAATTATCTGCATTCATATTAATTTTTATTTTTTCTTTTTTTTTTTTTCAATTCAATTTAATTATTATGAATAAAAAATTAAAAAATTTAAAATTTCAAAATTTCTTTTCTATATTTTCTTTTTTTTTTCAAATTGTAAATTGTCTCGTAACTCGCTCGTAATTGTTCGTACAGCTTGTCAGTTGTCACTTTGTCACTTATCTTTTTTATTGTTTTGTTCATGATTCTTGAAAAACAACTTCAATTTCCATATCTGTGAACAAATGATACACAAACAACAATAATGACAAACAGTGCTATCGTTTCACATAACTTGAAAGCAGTTTAACAAGTATGAAAAAATCGTTTACTTAATCGAAATTAAGGCGTTAATCAAAGTAATATATTTTTTTTTATATCAAATTAAATGCATGTAATTCTAAAAAGCAGTATTTTCGTCAAGACGACAGTACATGTTGTAATATCAGACATCGAAATGCAGTAAAAATACTGCAATTCCAGTAAAACGATAGCACTGATGACAAATGAAACATACATATTTGGTTGGTATTTTTAAATTGTATATTCACCTCAACTTTGAATTCTTTGGGTTGGGTGGGGTATAAGATCTTGATTTTAATTTTTGTTTATAATAATCTCATAATTTTTAATTAAAAGGTGTATGTGGATTGTAGAGTATTTAAAAAACTATTACAGTACAGGAATATCACGGCAACAGGAATATATAAGATATACTTGAATTTTGGCTTTCCTTAATCCTTACTAATGCTCGATTTTTTTTTTCATTTTACTAAAATTAGTTTTGGTCTGAGTCCCTTATATGAAAAGTTGATCATATTCAATAAAAAGCAAAGAAAATATATGAATAACATACAAGAATATTTTTTAAAACATTTATTTTTATTTCTATTCCATTTTTAATTCATATTTTTGTAAGATTTTAAATTTTTTTTTCAAAATATTTTTTTTTTTTTTCTCAATTTTTATACACCTTTATCATGTGTGTATCTACTGTTTTGAAATTATATAACTGAAAAAAAAAAAAATAACTTTTTTAAGAATTATACATAATATGTAAATTCAAAATATCAATAATTTATCTATTTTATAGAAAATTTTCCATTTTTTCGTTATATCTCTTTTCTCTAATAAAACATAATAAAATTAAAAATTAACAGAAACTATAAATACAAATAGCAACTACAATGATTAATTCACGTAAGCATACATTATTTATTTAAAAATATATACTTTTTTTTTTTTTTTAATCTTCTTTCATAATAAAATGATTAAATTAAAATTGATTTTCAAAATTTTAAATGTTATTATTTTTTTTACTGGTTTTAGAAGTGTTGAAAAATCTTCTTTTATTATTTCTTCAAATTTTATTTAAATTTTCGAATTTAAGAATATTTATAATAATATGTTTTACACAATAACTTATTAAATATATCTTAACACAATTAAAATAATTTTTTACTTATTTTTATTAAATTCTACTATATACGTGCAATTTGAAAAAAAAAGAAAGAATTATTGCAACAAAATCAGTTTTACCTATCTGTTTATCTTATATGGTGCAGTTATACTTAATATATTTTTTTTTTTTTTTTTGTTATGTGAAAAGGAAAAATAAAAATAACAATTACATTTATGTACAAATTGTAAATCCTGTAAATGAAATAGAAAATTTAATTAAATTAATAAGTATATTTTAAAATTATGACAAAAATAATTACCTAATATTATTGAAAAGTGGCATTTAAAAAAAACAAAAAAAATCAATTAGTAGATAGTAATTTTATAGCAATATAAATTTATCTAATTCATCTCCTTTATTACATCGATGTATCATTTTTGTGGTTTAATAAAATGATTTTAAAAAATAAACGAAAAAAACAAATTGATTTTCACTTTTCATTTTGTATTGATTTTGTGATATTTAATTTTCTTATTTTCTTTTTCATTGCGATTATAATTTTTTTAAATATGCTGCACATTTAACTGCACTGCTTACTTGTCCAGTAGCAATACCAATTCCAAGTTTATTACGTTGTCGGAATTTCTTCACATACGCTTCAACCAGATTTTGTATCTTTTTTGGATTTATTTCTCCTGATTTACTGTGACATATCTACATTATATTATACAAAAAAAAAAAATAAAATAAAATAAAAAATAAAAAAATTAAATTACAATTCAAATTTTCTAGTTAAAATAATTGATTTTTACCTTCGGTACTGCTCTTCTTAAAATTTCTTTATAATCTTCCTTAGAGATATGTTTTTTAATATAATGCGGTTTTAAAACCAGTTTTACTTCATCAACAACACGCTCTTGACGATATAATTTTCGTAAGAACTAAAAATAATTCAAAATATATTTCTTGTATATATACGTATATATAAAAAATCAAGAAATAAATTTTGTATTTTAATTACCTTATCTTTAACTTGCATTTCTACAGCAGAATTTGGTAATTCGTCAAATACTTTAATTTGATCATCATTTGTTGATGGCATTTTTGCCACTAAAAGAGAAAAAAAAATTTTTTTTATTTTTTATTATTTATTTTTAATTTATATTTTCATTTTTGTGCAAAATAAATATGGTAAGAAAATATTTAAATTCTCTTCAAGAATGCATTTTGTTTCTATTTAATTTGATTTTCATTAACAAAGTTAAAATAAACATCGATGTGATGTGCTTTATCTTACTCTATTTTTGCATTTAGCAATTCTCTTTAAGTCGAAAATTTAAATTATTCCAATTTAACGACATATTCACTTTGTAAATACGTTAATAATTCATGTACGAGAATCTCATGAATTGACTACAAAATGACTATGCGCGATATGTATTAAAAATTATTGTGCCCGAAAAATTTGGTAACGATCATAATAATAAATAGAAATATGTAATGTAAATATAAAATTTCAATACTGTTTTTTTTTTCTTTTATAGTTTTAATGTTTATCCTCTGTCTCAATAAACTAACAAAAAAAAAAAAATAAATAAAATGAAAGATATCTAGAATCTCGAGATAAAGTCTTTAGAATTATATTCCCAAAAGTAAATTGATTAGTACAAAAAAATAAAAAAAAATTTTTCTAAAATTGTTTCAAAATTATCATGAAATAATTATTGAAAATTTTTCTTTGATTTTATAGTAGACTTTTATATATTGTACTTTTACTCTATTAATTTAATTTTTTTTTTGTTTTTCATTTTTAAAATTAGTTAAAAATAAAAAATTAAACAAAGACCTAAAGATAAACAAACCCAACAATTTAAGAAACAACAAAGTTTGGTAATTATAATTATTTAAATTACTTTTTTTCTTTTTTTTTTTTTTTTTTAAACCCACCTTTAACTGGAGTCTTTTTATTTGCTTTACTACTACTGCTAGTACTTGTATGTTTTCTATTTACTGTTGATGCTGTATAACTTGGCAATCTAACTTGACCCATTACGGGTGAAGTACTGCCAAATAAATTATCAAACATTTCTGTTTTATTATTTTTATTGTTATTATTACCGCCGCCACCGCTAGGACCACCACCTACACCACTATTATTTACAATCGTATTTGATGATTTATTACGTGGTCTAGATGATAATTGAGCTAAAGATATTGAATTATCATTTGGCGGTGGTTCAAATAAATCTTCGTAATCTTCTGATCCAGGTGAATATGGGGATTCAATTTCATTTAATACATTATCATCATTCACTGTTCCACTACCACCACCACCACCACCACTACCATTTTGACGAGAATTTGAATTACTACCGATTTTTGGCAATGGAAGTTTTGAAATAATACTTTGCGAATTTATATTGCAACTACCAATTGTTTGAGGTGTTTTTGATATTGGGCTGGCAATTGTTGAAATATTTGATGATGATGGTCGATGAGATTTTATTGGTGTTATTAAAACATTTGAAACGACTGTAATATTTTTTGATCCTGTACCATTATCTTCTAGTTTTTCATGTGATTCACCACATAAATCTCCAGTACCTGGAATCGTGAATTGTGATTCAGGATTTGTGTTTGTTGCCGCCTCTTGTAGTTGTTTAGTTTTTGAACTCATTAATGCCATAACTAATTCAACCGGATTTATATTTTTATCTTGAGTAATAACTGAACTTGAATTGCGAGGTTCCTCTGGCAATGGATGATGTTCTTGGTCTGGTATAGATGATGTCATTTCGTTAGTAGTTGATGGAGATGGTGATACTGATGGTGATTTTGTTGGATCGAATGGATCGTAGGCATCTGGTGAACAAGGGCCAGATTCTGGTGGTGTATTCGGTCCAATTTTATTTGTATTTTGAATTTCTAATCCATGATCATGTTCTTCGTGTTCGGATGGTTGATCTTCCATTTCTTCTTGCTCGTCATGTAATGGATTTCGAGCTTTATTGACTTGTTTATTTTTCGTCGATAAAGTAAATTTAATTACTGGAGGCTCAGGCGGTGTTTTTGGGCCAAGCTGTTGTTGCAATTCAAATGGTTCTTCTGAAATATTTTCTTCGTGGTGAGCGTTTATACTCTGATCAACTGTATTTAATTGACATACGTGTTCTTGCTCACTTTGTTCATTCATAGGTTGTATTTCCATTCGATTATTATGACATTCGTTAACATCAGGTCGACCTTCAGTTTCATGATCGCTATCAGTTAAAACGATTATATCTCGCGGAGATTGCAGTATTTCTTGGAATGGTGAGCGATCAAGATCAATTATAGCAACAGGTTTTGTATCAATTTTTTTATGACGTCTTTGTGGTTTTTCTTTGACTTTTTTCTGTTTTTTTGATTTATCTGGCGTACGACGCTTCGATACAATTTCTTCTCTTGTCGGTGGTAATGTAACAACTGTTGTTTGTTGTTGCGGGGGTATATTGCCCTCCTTATTGAAACTGACACTTACTAGAATGTTGTCACCAGAAGCAAAAACTTCTTTTGAAGGTGCTACAGGACTTTCTCGCATTTCACTTCGTCTTTTTCGTTTCTCTTTTCTTACAATTGGGTCACGACGTTTTTCTGATTTTTTCTTTTTTTCTTTTTTCTTTTTACTTGAAGATACGTTTTCTTTATCGTTGTTTAGTACAACTCTCAGGCTCGGAGGATGACTTGGTGAAAGTAGTGGTGGTGTCCAAGAAGTATCATTAGTCGGTAACAGAGATATTTGATCTTCTTGTGGTGGTGGGCTAGGCGACCAAGCCATCGGTTGATCGTCAAGGGGAGATCTTGTTCTTGTGCGTTTTTTCTTCTTTTTAACAATTGGTAGCGGAGGTGGTCTTTCCAAAGGTCTAGATTGTCGAGAACGTCGACTTGTTTGAGGCGACGGTGTTAAAGTTCGCTGGAGTTTTTTCACTTTTTTCTTTTTGCGATCTTTTGAACGTCTTCTTTTTCTTTTAATCGGACTTAAACTTGTTGACTTACTCTTTTTCGGTGATAATGGTCGCATTCTTGAATTTGATCTTGATCTGGACATTAATCTAGATCTATGTCTAGATTTAGATAACGATTTTGGGGGTGAGCACATTGACGGTGATCTTCTATAGGGGGGACGTTTACTACCATTCAAACGAGATCTTGAATTTGAACGCGATCTGATACGTAAAGGGCTTCGAGATCTTTTTCGAATTGGTGATCTACGCGACAATCGTGATCTTCGACGTGATCTAGGACGACGAGGTGAAAGAGATCGTCGACGACGTTCTTGTGATAACTTTCTATATGATGGTTCTGGTGATGGAGATATAGAAAAACTATGATTTCTTTTTGATGACAATGATCTTGATCTTGACCGTGACCGTGATCTAGATTGTGAGTTAGACATCAATCGTGGTGATTTAGTTCTTCTACGACGACTTCGTGATCTAGAATGTGTTCTTGATCGTGGAGGTCGCGATGTATCTCTACCATAGCGATCTTTATATGTTCTAGGCTGATTTATTACATTTCTAACGTTATATCTCTCAATTTCCTTTCGTTTAATCTTCTTATTACGATCTAGTTTTTCTGAATCTCGTCTATTTCTATTTCTTGATCGTGAACGACTTTTTGATCTTTGTTTTGGCCTTTCACGTTCTTTATTATCCCCCCTGTAATTACGCTCTTTTGTATTTTTACTTATCTTTTTAAATTGTTCTTTTTTCACTTTTTTACCAATTTGAATTTTATTATTTTTATCATTTTTCTTTTTATTTTCATTATTTTGCTCCTCATTTAAGATTTCTTCGTCTTCACCTTCTGATATTAATTCAGTTTCCATACCATCAATTACTGTCATTGTTGATATTTCAATTTTATCACTTTCAGATTTTTCATTATCGTTGTTATTATCTCTTTTTAATACTGGTGTCCTAGGTTCTGTTTCTTTTTCATCTTCTTCTTCATCATCATCATCATCATCATCTATTACTCTCTCTGGTGTAATGATAATATCTTGATCTGTTTTTTCATCTAAACAAGGTGTATAAGAACGATCTTGTTCTTCAGTTTCACTAACTGTAGATGCTGCTGTTTCATTGGATTCTACATTTTCCATTTCGATTGTATTTTCTGTTACTTTTTTCTCGTCTTTTGAAGTACGTTTCTTTTTTTCTGGTGGTGTATAACTTCTTTCTGTTTCTTCTAGAGTTTTTGGTCCAATTATTGGCTTTTCAATATTCCACTCTTCCCAATCGCTATCATCATAAAGTTCTAAAATACCTTTTTTCTTTGAATCAATATCTTTTGATTTTTTAGTATTAGTAACAGATTTCATATTAATCGCTGCATTACAACTATCATCATTATAATCTTCATTATCAGACATGCTATTTGATAAATTCATTTGAGAATTCGAATCATCATCATTATTTTCTTTATTTTTATTAAATTCACGTATTTGAGAAGTATTTTGGCTACTTCCATTACTTTCAATTTTATTATCATTTATGATCGTATCATTTGTTGTAGTTTCAAAAGAATCATCATTAATATTTGTCGGTTTTTTACTCTCATCATTATTATTATCATTTTCGCGATCAGTAATAAAATCGTCGTGACTATTGTTACTCTCATTATTGTTATCGATATTTTCGCCGATACTTTCATTGTCTTCATTATTATCATCATCATTTTCACCAGTTGGATTTTCTGGTTCATAAATATTAGATTCATTTGATTCTTTCTTTTCATCATTATCATTATTATTATCAATAGCTGTAGGGATATCATCATCATCCCCCAACTGTACTAAATCTTCCACTTTTTCATCATATTCGTCTTCCTATAAATTTTTTTTGTTTAGAAAAAAAAAAATTGGAAAAAAAAGAAAAATGATATATAATGGTTAGTACCATTTATTTCATTACATTCATAAGTCGAATGTGTTTTTATTTTTGTTGGACAGTCAATTGTTTTTTTTTTTCATTTTTGAAAGTTCGAGCCAAAAAGAATTGAATTGGCTAAAAAAAAAAAGTGAGATTCTTCACAAAATTCTTTAGAAATTATATTTGTATTTTTAACGTTAATATTGAATCAAATTATAAATTAATTATCTGTATTTTTCAACAAATGCGATTAGGTCAATTAAATGGATAATTAGAAATATTTGTAGATTTGTAAAAGTATTTACGAAATTCATAGAAAAAATTTATGAACGTAATAGAATTTTTACAATAGGTTTATATTTTTTTTAAAAATATAATTATGAAGAAAACACAAAAATTTTTATTTCCTAAATTTTTTTAAACTTAAAATATTCTAAGTTTTAGTTTTCTTGGGACTTGTTTCAAAATCGAAATAAAAATAGTTTAAATGCATTCTTGAAGTAGGATAAGAAGAAAAATAACAAAAATTCAAAAAAATAAAATAAAATAACGTTTATAAACCTATCCTACCTGCTGTGCTTTATTTGAATCTTTCGATGATTCTTTTTCTGTATCTGATGATCTAGCAACTTGAAGTGATTTAGCTGAATAAATAGAGAAATTTGGACAATTACTGTTGTCATCGTCATCGTCATCATCACCGTAATCATCAGTTAAACGGAATAAATTATTATTCCATGGTGGAGGTGCTAATGGTGGTACTGTTGTACTTGCTGTTGTAGATGCAATTGTTGTATTTGTTGTTTGTAACGATGGACCTGAAACTTGAGTTGTTGACATCTCTTCAATTTTCTGCGTTTGTGATTCAAAGTAATTCAATGGCATTGGACCATATACAGGTGGAGGTACACTCATATTCAATGATGAATTATTAGCGCTACTGCCACTATTGTTTGATAGTCCAGCAATGTTATGCATTTGATTGAATTGTTGAGCTAGAGGTGGTGGTCCAGATGATATAGGTGGTGGTATTGATTGCATATGTTGTAAAGAAGGAATTGGGTGTATTGACTGTTGTAACTGTTGTTGTGGTGGAGGTTGTATGGATTGTACCGACATTGGCAATACAGATGGCATTGATTGAGTTTGTCTTGTTTGAATTGAAGGTGGTGGTATGTGCGTTGCACATGGTACAAGATTTTGATTAGACGAGGAGGTTGAAATATCTATGTTTTGATTCTGATTTGAATTAAAATTTCTAATGTTTGGAAATGGTATTAAATTTCTACGGTCAAATCTTTGTTGCTGTTGCTGTTGTTGTTGACTCTGCTGATTCTGTTGATTTTGATTTCTGTTGAAACGATTTCGATTGGTTAAATTATTATTTGGTGGCATTAATAGAAAATTGTGATCTTCTTGTTGTTGACGAAACGTGTTAAAACTGAAACTGAATGTTCCAGATGAATTTCTATTACTATTATATTGTCCAGAATTATTTCCAGAATTTCCTCTATAATTTGATTGATTATTATATCGATTACCACCGCTACTTCCTCCCCCTCCACCTGTTCCAGAAAAATTTTGATTACCTCCACCGTTAGAATACAATGGTGCATTAATAATATCATTTGAATTGATACTGCTGTTATTATTTCCATTCGATTTTTCTTCTTTTTTATTCGTTTGTTTTAAATTATTTGAATTTTGTAATTCATTGAAATCTAAAGTACCATCTGATTCAATTCTAACAGAATCCATTCTTTGTGATGCATTATGCCATCGATCTTGAAGCTCCATAATACTTGATAATACATCAATTGTGTCTGATTGTTGTATTGGAGGTTGAATATCATGAATGATTCTTTTTCGTCGATTTAATGATGAACCTAAATGAGTTCGGATTGATGCTCGGACAGCTGTACTTAATCCCCCTCCTCCTATTCCACTTTCACTAGTCCCGTTGATATTATAATTACTGTCACTTTCGTCATCGGTAAAATATTCCAAACTATTTGGATTACCAAAAATTGAAAATCGTGGTCGTTCTATTGTTGAAATCTTTACTTCTGTTGCATCAATACCAAGTGCAACAGCCAATCTGCTTCTATTGCTATTCGAAATTTTTACAGACTGTCCCACTCTTTGAGAACGGCTAGATTTCCTTTTACGGCTTCGTCGTTTTCGGACATATTTTTTTGCTGTTTTTAAAGCAAATTTTTCATCATAATTATTAATATCATACTCAACAACATATGTTCGACGTCTTCTTCTTGTCTTTCTTCGTTTTTTTCTGGTATTTGTATATTTTCTCATTCGGTTTGATGTTGTAGATGTTGAAGCTTCAATTTGTTGACTTCGTCGTCGAGCTGACGATGGTATTTCTAAAGTGATACTGTCACTTTGTCGAGTTCTTGCTACTATATTAGCTCGAATTCGTTCACTTTGTCGGGTTCTTAGTATACGTGGTTGATGAAAATCTCTAACATCTGCATAAACAGTATCCAATTGTCTTATATATATTCCACCACCATCATTTTCATCTGAATCTGAACAATTACTACAATACCAATACCCATCAGGAATTTCATTTAACGGTGGTGTTAAACAATCCATATGATAACCTTCATTACATCCATCACATAATAGCATTATATCTTCTCGATTACTTTGTCCACATATCTCACAACATGTTATATCATTATTTTGTGATACATTTGTTTCATTCGATTCCTTTTTTTCTTTTTCATTTTCATCACCAATTCTAATTTCACGTACAATTTTTTTTGTCGTAAATGAATCACGTACTATAATTATTTTAAATTCACGACGATCAATTGGACATGTTTGTACACATTTTGACCATTCTTCAATGCATATTGCACAAAATACATGATCACATGTTTCTGGTGTCCCAATTTCTTGATTTCTAAATGATAATAAACAAATTGGACATTTTTCAAGTCTTTCATCGCTGCTACTATCTGTTGTAAATTCATTTTCATCCCCATCATCATCATTATCTTCTCTATCTGTTTGTTGATTCATTTTTGTTGCCTCTGGTGTTGGTGATTTATCTTTATCTTCGTCAATGATAACATTTTTACGAAATTTTTTATCTTTGACTACAATCGTTCTTGTAATCTGAAAATTGAAGTAGAAAAAAAAGAACGATCAGCCTATACAATTAATGGAATAAACAAATTTATTTTCAAAAATTTTATTCCTCGAATGTATTTCAAAAATTTTAATATACAATACATGTCTTATAATTTAAAATAAATGGTAAATCGTATTTTAAATCTAAATTTCAATTTACTCCTCCATATTACTTACAGTTTTTTTTTATTAAATACCTACATTCAATAATATAGATATTGTAATAACAAAATATGTAGTACTTATTTTTTTTTTTTTTTTTAATTAGTAATGAATAACTAATGTATGTTTTTATTTTAAAGAATTACAATCAGCTAGAAGGTAATGTAAGTGTAACCAAGAAGTGAAATATTTAAGAGATTTGGGATTTAAGCTATTAAGGGGGTGCACACTTTCAAACAACATTATGTAGGTATTTTATTTATTATCGCCAGGCCAAAGAAATTATAGATTTTCCATATTATTTACAAGTGCACAAAATTAAAAGGAATTTTTTAAATTAGATTCAATTTTAATGTTACTGCAACTATTACAAATTACAATAAATAATTTTTCCTGATCTAAAAAAAACTAAATGTTATGAGGGAAGTATCTAATTTTTTTAATCCATTGAAAAAGCATTGAATTTGTTTTTATAATATTGTATCATTGTATGTATCATTGTATTCTGAAGTCTGAAGTTGAAAAATCAAAATAAATATAAAAATATTAAATATTTATCCTTTCAAACATACTATATATGAATTAAAATCAAACAACTTTATATAATAATTTTATATACAATTTTCTTTTTTCTTATCATTACATGATTAAATTCGAAATGAACCTATATAAGAATAAATTTATAAATAAAACAAAAATTTATTAATTTCCACTTTTAGTTGTGCATTTTGTTTTGAAAGATGTAGATGCGTATACACAACTTGTATACATATGATTCACATTTGGCTGCTTATAGTAATGCAATTTATGTAGATATTTAGTAGACATTATCTGTATTTGTACCTGTTTGTTTTTCAAATGAAAAAAGAATTCAACCACAAAAAAAAAGAAAACAAAACAAAACAAAGCAAAGAATTTTTTGTTTTTCTTTTAGAAAAAGAGATTTTACCTCACTTCCACTTGTAGAAATATCATCATCATCACTAGATAACAATAAACGTTTGCCTTTAAATTTTCTTCTTTTATTATAACTGCATGATGGTTTAATAACATCGTCATTATCATCAGTTATACTTCCACTACTACTGTTTGTCTCATCAGAATTATCAAATTCAATTTTCATCACAATTTTTCTTTTATTGTTATTATTATTACCATTGTTTGTTCCGCCGCGTCGATTTAATCGTTTTGAACAATCATCACTACTATCGTCACCACCGGTGTCCGACATTTTTTATTTCCTTTTTGTTTTATATATTTAAATCTCACTTATAAAAAAAAAAAAAAAGTTCATTTACACAGATAAAATTTTCTTTTTGTTATTGTTTTTCTAATTACAAACATTACATTACAATACATAAACTAACATTTTGAAAAAAAAATATATATACATACATACATATATATATATTTTTTTAAAATTCGTCACATACGCAAAATAAAATCCTTTCAATGTTTCCCATTTCTCTATTGTACAATACGAACAAGATAAGGTGCAATTATGATATAAATACAAATTTTATTTTGAATCGATATACATATTTTAAAAAAGTAAAAATATTATGTGAACAATAATCAAAGAATAAGAAAAATAAAATAAAATAAATTAAAAAGTAATTTCAAAGCCAACACTACAATTTTTTTTTTTTTCAATATGGATTAGAATGCTTTTGACACAAAATCTTTTTTTCTTCCCACTGCTTTTTCTTTTTTCAGTAAAGATATCTGAGGACCACTAAATTTTTCTTTTTCAATTTATTATCACTTTTTTCTAGTTTCCGTGAATAATAAAATTTTATTTAGTTTATTTATTATTTTATTTGCATTCTTATAATATAATTTTATTGATTTGAGCAATTTTATTATTTAAAAACTTCACTTTTCTTTTTAGCACAAAGATTCGTACCAACAGCCATCTTGTTAGTTGAATTGAATTTCCTTTTCGTTTTTTTTTTTTTACATTCTTTTCTTTTTAGATTTTTCTATTATCTGTTCGTTCGTATTGTATTATCCTAACAAGATCGAAATTTGACATTTGACATTTATTATTATTTGTTTCAAATTTTCGAATTGAACGAAATTTGAGATTTTATTTCAAATGTACAATTGTGAATATGTATGTTTGTTTTTGTTCATCTGTCATCATATCTGTTGTTGTCATTATCGTTTGTTTTGCTAATTGTTTCCATTAGGTAATATTTGTTTTGCTTAATTAAAGTATAATTATTGTAAATTTTAACAAAAATTTTCAAAAATATTATAAAATATAAAAATATATATAATTAAGTATGGGTGATAGTGATGACGGAAATAAAATTAAAAAAAGACGTATCGAATGGTTAGGTCCAGATGTTGAATATTTAATAGATTTATGGGAAGATGGTAATGAATTGAGAAAGGCTAGACAATATAGAAAATTATATGATAATATTCGTCTTCAATTAAAAGAAATTGATTTACATAGAACTTCAGAAGAAATACGTACAAAAATAAATAATTTAATTAAAACATATAAAAAGCAATCTAAAATAGCAGAGGAAACTGGACAACCATCACAATGGGTTTATTTTGATAGAGTTAAGAGAATTGTTGAAGACGAATATCTTTTAGAAGAAAAACATGGAAATGATGTAATTTATTGTACATTTGTTGTTAGACCAGTATTAAAGGTATTCAATTTTTATTTTCTTTTAGAATTTGGATAGCTCAAACTTAGGTCCAGGGGAATCACAAGATTCTTTTGCTTTGAATTCTATTTTAGAAGAATTTACAGAAAACAAACCTTCACCATTAAAAAATAGTCCAAGTCCAGAACCAATCACTTCAATACCATCAACAAAGAAGAAAAAACTAGAAAATGTAAAACCAATAGAAAATAGTAATAATTATTCAGTATACAAAGAACTCTTGAATGAATTTAAAAGATCAAATAAAGTAGTTGAAGAAGAAATTAAAAGATCAAATAAGGCAGTTGAAGAAGAATTAAAAAAATCAAATATATTAGCTGAACAGAGTATTAGTATTCAAAAGGAAATTTTACAACTTTTTCAATCCACAAAAACTGAAATATAAATTTTTAAAAACTATTAATTACGTCTTTACTATTATATATTATTAAAGAACAATATTAAATAGATACATTTATTTTGATCTGTGATTAGTTGAATTACTTGAAAGCGAAATTAACAAATGAGTTAATAATTGTGCTCGTCTTTTGTGAAGAATTGCTTTTCTTCTATGTAAATTTATTATTTGCTCACGACTTTTTAATGTCATCAACAAAAGTAACAACTGATGAATCTTTTGAACATTTTGTATTCTAGACAATGTAGTAATATCAGTCATTTCCAATGTACCAGATACTGATTGGTGTGAGTCTTCTTGGACTGATTGGTCAGTATTTTCAGTAGAACCATTTTGATCCTGAAAAATATAACTTTTTGCTAGTCAATGTAATTTATAAATATTAAAGTAATAATTATTTTATCATATTTACCAATACCATAATGATAATGTGAACAATAAACAAATCTTATTTATGTTTATTTTTATATTTATCTGCGCTTATTTATTAAGTCAACACTTCTTGATTTTAATAACGATTTGACGATTATCATTTCATTTCAATTTCCATTTGTTTTAAAATTCTCAACTTTCTCATTTCAATCCGAATTAATTTTTGTCATATATACGTGTATACGTACTCTATTATCCGTTCATTCGTTCGTATTATCCTAACAAGATTGAAATTTGGCATTTGACATTTATTTTTATTCGTTTCAAATATTCGATTTGAACGAAATTTGAGATTTACTCTTTTTTGTTTTATTTTGGATGTACATTGTACAATTGTGAAATGTGAATATGTTTGGTTTTGTTCAATGTTCATCTTCACTATCATATCTGTTCACTGTTGATTGTTGTTGTAATGACAATAACTAAGATCTACAATAACAACATTTTGATAAAAACATCGTTTATATGTTTATATTTTGCTAATTGCTTTGTTTTCATTAGGTAAAATTTGTTTGTTAATTTAAACTTTAAAGTATAATTCTTTTAATAAAATTTTAAAAAACATTTTAAAATATTCACATATGTATATGTATGTAATTAAATATGGGTGATAGTGATGACGGAAATAAAATTAAAAAACGACGTGCTGTATGGTCAGGTCCAGATGTTGAATATTTAATAGATTTGTGGGAAGAAGGCAATGAATTAAGAAAGGCTAGACAATATAAAAAATTATATGAACATATGCGTCTTCAATTTGAAGAAATTGATTTAGATAAAACTGCCAAAGAAATACGTGTAAAAATAAATAATTTAATTGAAACATATAAAAGGGAATCTAAAATAGCAGAGGTTTGTGGAAAACCATCAAAATGGATTTATTTTGATAGAGTTAAGAGAATTGTTGAAGAAGAATATCTTTTAGAAGAAAAAAATGTGAATGATGTAATGTATTATACATTTGTTGTTAGACTAGTATTTAAATTTTAAGGTATTCAATTTTTATTTTCTTTTAGGATTTGGATAGCTCAAGTTTTGGTCCGGGGGAATCACAAGAATCCTTGGATTTGAAATGTATTTTAGAAGAATTTACAGAAAACAAACCTTCGCCATTACAAAATAGTCCAAGTCCAGAACCAATCACGCCAATACCACCAACAAAAAAGAAAAAACTAGAAAATGTAAAACCAAGAGAAAATAGTAGTAATTAAGAATATAAGCATTTAAGATATTCCATTTTTACTTTTTTAGAATTTAGATGTCTCAAACTTTGGTTCAAGGGAATCACAAGATTCTTTTTCTCTTAATTGTACTTTCAAAGAATTTACAAATAACAAGCCTTCATCATTAAGAAATAGTCCAACTCAAGAACGAACCACTCCAATGTCACCAACAAAAAAGAAACAACTAGAAAATGTAAAACCAATAGAAAATAGTAGTAATTATTCAATATACAGAGAACTCTTGACTGAAATTAAAAGATCAAATAAAGCAATTGAAGAAGAATTTAAAAAATCAAATATATTAGCTGAACAGAGTATTAGTATTCAAAAGGAAATTTTACAGCTTTTTCAATCCACAAAAAATAACTGAAATATAAATTTTTAAAAACTATTAATTACGTCTTTAGTATTAAATAGATACAATCATTTTGATCTGTGATTAGTTGAATTACTTGAAAGCGAAATTAACAAATGAGTTAATAATTGTGCTCGTCTTTTGTGAAGAATTGCTTTTCTTCTATGTAAATTTATTATTTGCTCACGACTTTTTAATGTTATCAAAAAAGGTAACAACTGATTAATCTTTTGAACATTTTGTATTCTAGACATTGTAATCATATCAGTCATTTCCAATGATCGAGATACTGATTGGTGTGGATCCTTCTGGACTGATTGGTCAGTATTTTCAGTAGAAGCATTTTGATTCTGAAAAACACCACTTTTTGTTAGTTAATGTAATTTATAAATATTAAAGTGATAATTATTTTATCATATACCATAAATGTAAAGAAAAACAAAATCGTTATGTTTATTGTTTATATTTTTCTGTGTTTTATGTTTATTTTGTTGTTAACTTCAAAGCTGTATTGGATTGTAAGAGGTGGTATGTGTTATTATGTGGTTGTTTTTTAATTGTATTCTTCGTTTTATTACCGATTATCATCTCATTTCATTCCGTTTTTTTTAAAATTGTCAACTTTGGTCATTTTTGATTATCAGTACCAGTACTAGGCTAGTACCAGTTTACCACCAGTTTACAATTAAAATTATTCCCAAGGTTGGTTAAACTGTATCCATTCTATTCTTTTTCCCATTTTTAATTCAACTGAACAACTGTAAAAAAGAAAATACAAAAACAATAAAGAAGAAAAAATGTGAAGTAAATTTAAGCTGTCAAAGTCAAAGTTTTCTAGTTGTTAAAAAATTAAGAAAATTTTTTACATCCGTTTCATTCTTTCTTTTTGTGTACTAGCAAGAAATCTGACAAGATGGGTCGTATGCACGCTCCTGGGTAAAAATTTATAATTTTTTAATTAAATTAGCTTAAAATTATATTAATTTAATTTAAATAAGTGCAATAATTACAATTATTTTGAAAAATTAAATTTGTATTCAAATAATTTTGATATTAGCTTAGAAAATGTCATCTACATTATACGCCATGTGCAAAGTATGATGGAGAACTATAAATGTTGGATAGTAATGGAGTTATTTTTCTTTGTTTTTCAGTAAGGGTATATCCCAATCAGCTTTACCATACAGAAGATCAGTTCCATCATGGTTAAAATTAACCGCTGAAGATGTTAAGGAACAAATTAAAAAACTTGGAAAGAAGGGTATGACACCATCGAAAATTGGTAAGTTTTAAGGTTATGTTGTAATGTAAAGCAAAAGTGGTTCACAATTACTTTTATCCATAGGTATTATACTTCGAGATTCGCATGGTGTTGCACAGGTACGTTTTGTAAATGGCAACAAAATTTTACGTATTATGAAATCAGTTGGTCTAAAACCAGATATTCCAGAAGATCTTTATTATTTGATTAAAAAAGCTGTCGCCATTCGTAAACATTTGGAAAGAAATCGTAAAGATAAAGACAGCAAATTTAGATTAATTTTGGTTGAATCAAGAATTCATAGATTAGCCAGATATTATAAAACAAAAAGTGTATTACCACCAAATTGGAAATATGAATCAAGCACAGCATCTGCTTTAGTTGCTTAAAAGAAAAATTATATTGATTTTATAATGCAAATAAACTAAAAAATAAATAAAAAAATTAAATTCATTTTTTCCTTTATTAAAATCATAAATTCATATATAAAGAATACAAAAACTAGAAATATATATTTTTTAAAAATATAGTCATAGTGGTGAGAAAAAGTAAAGTTGAACTTGAATGATTAAGGCACATTCTAAATTCAATTTAATTGGCCTTCTCTTATTTTGTTCACTCCTCTTCTACCAAGTACTTTTAGTATTCTGCAAAATACAAAAAAAAATAAAATCTTAAAATAGTCTAGTTTTTTTTTTGTTTTATAATCTTCAGCTTCATTTACATTATCCTTAAATTTGGAAAATATTGCACAATATACAGCAGAAGTGATACAGGAAATAATCCAACCCATGACAACATTGTTTTGTTAGCTAATGCAACAGCAAGTAGTTCACCGCATCTTTCGGCTGTCATTCTTTTATCATTTTCGCCGATTGGTTTTCCATATTTCTAATAAAAAATATTTTAAAATTACAAGAACAAAACAAAACGTTAAGGAAATACTTCATCCGCTTTTTCTGTAAAACTTTCTTGTAAAAAGTTTGTTGCAATTGGACCAGGACAGAAAACGGTGATATCAATTGATGGTTCTTCAATTTTTAGTGAACCAAAATATCCCTGAAAAAAATTTAATTTAATTAAATTGTGAAGATCAAACAAATATGATAAATTTTACATGTATAGCATGTTTAGCTCCTGAATAACTGCAAGAGTATGGCAAAGGTGTTAAACCAGCACCACTTGATGTTATTGCTATGTGTCCTTTACCACCACCAACCGTTTTAAAATGTCTAACAGCAATTCTTGATAAATTTATAACCGAAAATACGTCCAATTCAAATAGATCTCTATCAACTTGTATATCAATATTTTCCCATTTTGCACGTTGTGATCTACCAGCATTATTTACTAATATATCAATTCGACCAAAATGATTGATAATAGCATCAAAACAATTTTGATGTTCGTCAAAAATTAATAAATCCATTGGTAGAACGAATACATCGTCTCTAGCTAATAAACCATTTGAATTAGCTGCAAGAAAATTAATTTTTAAATTAAAATTTTATCAATAAAAATTTTCATAAAATATATTTTAAATAAAACCTAAACATAATTCCTTAACATTATCCAGTTCATCTTTTCGTCTTGACGATAATGCTAATTTTACTCCACGTTTAGCTAACGATAAAGCAAGAAATTTGCCGATACCACTTGATGCTCCAGTTATCCATACAACTTTACCACGTAATGAAGCTTTTAAAGTAGAAAAAAAAAAAAAAAAAAAAAAAAATTAATTTTCAAATTGACGAAAAAGTAATTTCATATTTGTGTATTTACATATCGGTTGTCCAAATTTCTCTTTGAATGCGAGTTCAATATCACAATCAAGTGTTATCCAAAGAATAATATTAATTAAATAATAAATAACTGCTATAACACCAATTAATTCAAAAAATCCCATTATCTAAAACACAAACAATATGAAAATGTATATTTAAATTTATATTCAATTTACCTTTAAATTTTAGATTAAAAAAAAAAAAAACTTTATTAAACAAATATATTTAAAAAAAAAGAAAAATAAAATGATTTGCACTTTTTCGAATAAATGCGCAATGATAAATTCAGACGGAATTTTCTTTTTTTCTTTTTACGGAAAATAAAGTAATAGAAAATTGATAAAATTTGAAAAAAAAAAAAACAACTTATTAACATTAAAAATATTTTCACATATTGATCATAATCTCATATGTCTAAAAATTTATTGGTCTTGTTTATGTATACACTTTTTTTTTTTTTTGAAATTATAATTATTCTACCACCTTAAAATCTAATCTAAAAGATGTATGTTCATTCTACTGAGTACTGTTTCTGTAGGCTGTATATCGCAAGTCGCAACAAATAAAATAATTGTATGTATATTAATTGTATATAGTTAATAGCTATATGTCGACCATATGCATATGACCATTCTTCTCAAATTGCACTTTTGTAATTTTGTATACATACATACATATTGTATTGCGTTGCTTGTATACTTACATGTTGCGTTGCATATGCACTTAGAAATGTTGTATATAATTTTGATAATTATTGATAAGCTGAAATAAATCAAAAAATCAGCTGTTATATTGGAAAGCTGTTTTTACGTTTTTATTTGTTTTATTTTAATTCAATTTTAGAACGGAAATGTAATTACCATTTTTTTTTTTTTTTTCTTCAAAACAAAAATAAGAAAATACCAGTGATGCCATATACATATATTTAAATATTGAATACAAAAAATTACATTATTCGATTTAAAAACTGTTATAAAATGGCATTTAAATTTTTTCTTGCTCTTTTGAAAATTTGAATTTTAATTAAAACAAAATTATAGAATTTCGTATATTTTATATGTAAATTATTTTTCTTGTTGAAAATTTAGAAAATTTTTTAAATTAGAAAAAAAAATTCCCAGCATGTGAATGTAAATTATTTTGTGTATATTTTTCATGTGTTTTATGTGTTAGATGAATGACATGACAGTCGATGTCATTCAAGTTCGATATAAATTTATGAATGAAATATAAATATAAAATGTAAATACAAAAACAAAATAGAATGATAATATCAAGTCAATTCAATTTTAATAGTGAAAAGCGAACCAATAACCAACCAATAACCAAAGCAAAATCTAATCCAGCCAGTTAGTATAATAGTGACAGTGTTTGTTTATATGTATGTACTTATATATGTATATGAAATCAAAAAGTATAAAAGTGACTCTCAAAATAACCTAATAAAGTGCATGCATATATGTACAATAACAATTTCTTATTTGAAAGTTTTATAAACAGTAGATACATGTATAGTAAATTGCATTCAATTAAATTTTCTAATAAATTTTAATTAAAATATATTATTGTAAGTGATACTATGTATTCACTATACTATAATTCAATGACTTTTAAGTATAAAATGTAAATTTAAAAAAAAAAAATAAATAAATTTTGTTCATTCAATTTCAATGTGTTCAAATCGAGTTCCTTTCCATATATTTTGATTAAACATAAGAAGAAGAAGATAGGGAGGCTATTGCAATTGTTGCAATTTATTTATATATATTTATATTGTAGATTTTTTATGTATGTGTGTTAAACTTGTGATTAAAGTGAAAGTGGAATTGAATAGTGTTAAGTGCATAAAATAAAATTTTTATTGAATTTTTTATGAATTAAAAAAGTGAAAAATTATTTTCTTATTACACTATATATGTATATACGGGATACTAAAGGTAAATTATTTTTAATTCTTATAAATTTTTTATTGTAAATATTTTTTTTCTTTTTTTGCTTTAATTTTAATTGCAAATTAGATTAATATAGGTACCTACTTTTAACAATGCAGACTATTCACATAACTATAGATATGCCGGCTTTTTATTACAAAATAAATCGATATTAAATAATATCATTTATTTATTATGTACCTAAATATGTAAAAATATCTAGATACAATAAAAATGTAAATTAAATAAGAAACTTTTCATTATCAAGAAAATTCAAATTATTCAGTCATGGTGTTGAATTTATGTGCTTGTGATATATATTTACTGCATATGTATGTCTAATTGTAAATACCTATGTAAAAGTATGTTAATCATATGATGAACAAATGGACGGGTATTTTTAGCTTTTCATTATTTTTAATTTTCTTTAAATAATATAAAAGAATATTCATTTAAAATTTTTGTAACATAAAAATATAAAATACCTATACGTTAAATGTGTGTAGTTGAATACATATACCTACATACATGTCGTATGTGTATAATATGGGATTTTGAAAAATGTTTATAAATTATATATTCTTTCAAAAAATACAAATTCACTATATTCTGTATTAAAATTTTACATACCTATGTACATATCTAAATACATGTACCTGCCTGTATATAATGTATAGACGTATTTCTTAAAAATAGATATGGTTGTATGTAATTCTACTATACCTATATATAAATAGATAAAATAGTCATAAATATTTTTGTTTTCTCAATCAGTCGAATATTTTCATTTCAATTGTAAAAATGTACAATAAAGTATAGGTATATAAATAAAAACATTGTAAATATAATAATGACAACATTTACCTATATGTACATTTTTTCGCACGAAGTGGACAAATCGCATATTTAAAAAAAAAAAAAAAAAAAAAAAAAAAAAAAAAAAATGTTTACATGTACAATTATGTATAGCATAATTGAACGTTGACTTTTTATTATACATAATAATTATTTGCTTATTTTTTTAAATTTTTGTTATTATCTATAATACAATACAGTTACAAATTATCTTTTACAAAGCGTATGAAAAGCTTTATTTGAAAATTTCTATAAATTCATACATATGTAATAATTTAAAGTACTGTAAGTGCTTATATATGTACCTATACCTATGCATGGGTATGTAGGTACTTATGTATATATTTTGGGTGTACATACTCATAGTATATGTTAAATGTTTTAATATAATTCATTCATATTATATTTATGCATATGTGTACCGTTTTATACATAAATAAACATACACTAATTAATTATTATTTATATATCGTATACATATTCAAGTATATATATATATAACACAGCAAAGTACACAGTACATAAATTGTATTATTATTATGTATGCTATTATTCATACCGTTGTATATTTGTTTTTATTCCTTTTTAAACTTTTAATTTTTATAAGCTTATTTTTTATTTATATGTATTCTATCTATATTCTGTCCATTAATTATATGCACTTAAGATCTTATGGAGATTACTTAAAGTGATACCATTTTACATCATGATGTATTGATATTCAAAAAATTCATCTGATATAAAATAAAAGCTTTGTGGATTGTGGTAAGACTGCTCGTGAAACAGTCTCAATTAGAAATTATAAAGAGAAGAAAAAAGACATATGTACTCCTATAAGACCTTAAGTGCATAATATTAGTGGACAGAGTATATAACATATGTATAGAAATTTTTTAAAAACTTTTTCAAATATATATGTACATACATACTATGTACTTGCACACATATGTATACACTTTATATTTAAGTATACGTATATGATAACTTATTGTATATAGGTATATATTGAATTAAAAACATAATACTACACTTTATTGCACAATTAACAGTCGAACGGTGTAGAATATACTAGAGAGTTAATATTCAATCATCATCATAGCTATTAGCACTATTAGTACTTAATTAGAAGCGGTCACGTTGGCGACAATACCTTTCGGTTTAGTAAAATTTAATATTTTATTAATATTGTTATTACAAAAAAAAAATTTTTTTTTTCTTCAATTTTTCCGTTCACAGTGATTTTAATTTAAAAAAATTTTCCAACGATTTTATTTTTTATTTGAAAATAATTTAAAAGCTAGTAATTTTTATACAAAATAATTAAAAATGTTACTTTGTATAAATTTGAATTGAAAACGTTAAGAAAAAAAAAAAAAATAAATAAATAATAGTTAAATGCGATGATAATAAAAATTCAACATCAATCACAATTTGAGTAATGCAAAAGTAAATTTAATAAAATAAAATAAAATAATAGGTTACATGATTTTTCAACAGTTATTACATTACCTACCTATTTAATTTTTTTTTTTTTTATTAACCCAGTGAGAAAATTATATTATTAGAAAAAAAAAAAAAAAAAAAAAGAAAATTATATAGACAATAATAACACAAAACTATAAAGACTTTATTTTTACTTATTACCTACTGTGAATTTTATGTGAAAATTATAAAAAGTAATTTTGATACATCTATACATAGCTAATATCATTTTATATATAGTACACAGTACACTTGAATGTCTGTACGTAAATTATAAGGTAGGTAATTATATCTATATTATATGTAATTTTTGTTATATACATATATACATTATTAAATCTAAAATAAACAAAAATATAAAAAAAAAAAAAAAACGGTATTTTACGAATAGAATAAATGTATATAATTTTTGCAATATTCACATGAATCGTTTAAAAATACACAAAAACTTAAAAGAAGCTTTATAAGAATATTTTACAATATTGCACTATCGTCAGTATTACATTATATGCATTTAACTACGTATATATACCATAAAATATTTATGTACATGTACCAATGTCCATACATACATATTTCGTTTTAACTATGTACGTAGTGAACTCAAATTTTTTTTTTGTTTTGTTTATTTATTTAATTTTTTTTAAATTTATTAAATTGCATCAATGTTTTTCATTTATCATTTTATAATTTTTAATTAATAAATGAAAATTAATTGAATAGATGATTGCAAAAAAAAATAAAAAAAATAATAATCTTATAAAATATTTTATAATGGTCAAAAATATAAAAATAAAATAAATTTTACATAAGATTTGTTTAAAAAAGAAAGAGTTTGGGAAAAGAATTTTAAATTAACAATATTTAGTTACTTATACCAGAGAACCTACTTAGGGTAGGTACTTGTATCTAATCTTAGATATTGGTTCTCTGCTTATATCAAACTGAAAAAATCAACTCTGAACAATGGTCTTTTTAAAATATGTTAGTCTTTTTTTTTTTATAAACAAAATAAAATAGCATAGAAAAATGTGTACTTAAATAATTACCTTTTTTTTATGTGTAATGAATTAAATCCATTTAATTTATGGTAATTTATCATTTTTTATTACAAACAATATAAATATATTAAGCACTCTGTAATATAATTGTAATGGTTAAAAAAAATAATTTAACTAGGTACCTACCTACAATTCTAGTAGGTATGGTACGTGTACGAGTATATGTACCTATTTTATATCACAAATTTAAAATAAAAAAAATTTTTTTTTTAAATGACTACCTTATACTTTGTCCAGAGTGATGTAAAATGGTACTACTTTAAGTAATCGTCATAAGACCTTAAGTGCATAATATTAGTGAACAGAGTGTAGATATAAAAATGTCGATTTAATAATTTTTTTTTTCATTCAGAAAATTTTTTTTATTTAATTTCATGAATGAAATTAGTTTAAAAAATTATTTTTATTTATTTATTTCACTTTCTTCTTGTTTTTTGATTTTTTTTTTTTTTTTTTTAAAGTAATATTTACATATTTTGCTTCACTTTCAATTATAGAAAATTATTCTATTGAATATACAATTAATAAAATTAATTTAATAATTTTTTAATATTCATTTGAAAAAAGTCAATAAAATGTTATAAAATATTTTTTTTATTATTATTGATAAATGAATTAAATTAGAAATTGAAATCCCACGTGTGATAAAAATATAAAATTTAAATTTACATATTGTACGTGACCTAATATCTCAACACAAATATTCTTTATATGTAAATATATTTTATCGACATAATCATTTGAAATTTTTATTATTCCACAATAATAACATATTCGCATTATTTATTAATAAAATTCCTTTTTTTTTATTTATTTATTAAAATTTTGTCAAAAAAATAAACTTTATACTTTATTCACTAATATTATGCACTTAAGGTCTAATGGGAGTGTCGTTTTTCTTCTCTTATAATTTCTAATTTAGACTGTTTCACGAGCAGTATTACCACAATCCACAAAGCTTTTATTTTATATCAGATGAATTTTTTGAATATCAATACATAGTGATGTAAAATGGTACCACTTAAGATAATCTCATTAAGACCATTAGTGAATATCATTAGTAGACATAGTATAACAATTTTCTATAGCACACACCTACATTAAGTATATTAGTTAGACTCTCTCAGTTAGACTTTTACCTTTCTTTTTAATTATAAAATCACGTGTTTTAAATTTATTTTAAAAAAAAAAAAAAAAAATTATAAAATATTTTATTTAAATTTTAAATGGAATCAAAATGAATTCATAGTGTGAATACTGTTTACACTATATGCACAGTATGTTGTGTAATGATTCTATGCAATATGCATATAAAGATAAATTTTCCGTGATATCAATTCATCATCAGTATAGTCTCTAAACAAACAGGTGTACAACTTTTTTGTTTTTCATTTATTTATTAATTTAAATTGGCAAATACTTCTATAGTAATTGTACAAAAGATGAAAAAAAAATAAATAAATAATAAATAAATGATCGTACTGAGACTATTAAATGTATTTTGCATTTTTAATTTTATTATGTGCAAGCAAAATAAAAACAAAAAAAATAAAAAGCTACATAAAAATTTCAATGTAGTAAATTGATTAATTGTTTAATTATTTTTATAATTTTTTGATTAAAAAAAAAAAAAAAAAAAACAAAAAAACATTTAAGTGAAATTTGATAGGATTACGAATAAGATGATTTTTAATTTCCTTTTTATATCTATAAAATGTAATGAAAATTTTGTACAAAGTGCAAAATAACTAAAGGAAATAAAATCAGTTACGTTTACTCAGAATTAATTATGAATTTTAGAAATTTAAAAATGGGATTTTATTTAATATAAAATTTATTCTGATTATTTGAAAATTTCATCAAAAAAAAAAATCAAACGCCTACATTCGCATATGAAAAATGATTAAGGGGAATTTTCGCAAATTTCACAATGATAAGTTTTCATATCGCACTAAATTACCTACAAAAGAATTGTAATTTAAATAAAAATAAATGAACAATAAAAATTATCTTTATTAATGAAATAAAGATGTATGAACGTATGTTACATATAGAATATATTACTATACACATATGCTTGTAATAAATTTATATTAAAACTGATTAAAGTGTGTTAGATGATTTAATTAAGCTGAAAACACATAAATTAAAAAAAAAGAAAAATAATAGTAATAAACTTAACATCATCGTTTTTTGTCCGCATATCAATTTTGATATCATATTCGACGTTTTGTACATATATGTACATGGGTATGTATGCGTACATATGTATGTACATATCTATACTTCATACAATAATTCCGTTCAGTTAAGGTCTAATGGGAGTATACACGTATATGTAATAAGATCATCTCACGAGCAGTGTTACCACAATCTATAAAGTCATCATATAATACGAGATGAATTTTTTGAACATCAATATACAGCGACGTAAAGTGGTACTACTTTATATCATTTTCATAAGACCTTTAACTGCATAGAATTAGTGTATGGAGTGTATGGATGTATGTACAAAACAAATATGTGATGTTATCATACTATAGAGTAAAGACATGGTACATGATAGACCATTATTGTCTTATAAACAATTTCTTGTTTATATAACTGTGTTTTTAGGTTTGTCTGATTTTGATTTGATCGCATTTTTTTTTTTTTTTCATTTTGTTCAAGAAATTCAGTTTTATTCAGATTTATGTTTTGTTGCGTGTCGTTTGATATAAAACAAAAATAACAATAAATAACAATTTGTTAAATTCATTTTTGAAAATTATTTTTAATATTTATCTACCTTACTAACTTTTTTATTTATTCATTTATTTATCATTTTGCTTGTCATGCTCAATGATTATACATAAATTAATTTTATCAATTATAGATGTGCACATAGTAATAAAGTACATAACGTAATATATTCATAGGTGTACATACATACAAACATATGAGACTGGAATGATGTGTGATTTATACATATATGAATTGTGTACATAAAGTGGAGGCAAATATACAGACTGTAGATATGCTTATCATAGATATCTAAATGAAATTTTTTATATGTACATCCATATGTATGTAAATCGTGATATGTATGTATACGTATGTATGTTAAAAGTGTACTAAATAGGTACTTTGACTTAAATTTCAAATTAAAAACCATTCAAACATTAACATGTGGTGTATTACAGGTATTATCAAAAATAATTCAAAATCTCATAAAAAAAAATTATGAAACAATTTTAAAGATTCTAGAAAAAGTAAATACATATCACAATAGATATCATAGATTAAGTATAAATCAATTAAAATACTTGAGTACGAATGAAACAGTAATATTGAACAAAAATATTGATTGATAATTATTATAGATACCTACATATACTCTGTCTACTAATGATATGCACTTAAGGTCTTATATGGAGATTACTTAAAGTGGTACCATTTAACATCACTATGAATTGATATTCAAAAAATTTATCTGATATAAAATAAAAGCTTTGAGGATTAAGGTAACACTACTCGTGAAACAGTTTAATTAGAAATTATGAGAGAAGGAAAAAGATATACATACATATATCCTCCCATGAGACCTTAAGTGCTTAATATTAGTGGACAGACTATAGTTATTTTGATATAAATTTTCTGTAAAATAATAGCATTTCCTTTTTGTTTTTTTTTTTTTTTTTTTTTTTAATTAAATTATTAATTTATTTGTTCTAATTTGTGTCCTAAGTCCTGACTTCTAGAAACCCTTATACGTTATTGTAATTCATGCAGTTATTTTTATCTGTGTATGTACAAAAGATTTTATTTATTTACAGAATAAATTTACTGTAGATTTATTGTGTTTAATATTTTTATCGTGTAATTCTCAATAATAAAAGAATAATTATACCTAAAATTGTTTCAAGATCTGTAAATATTAGTTATATGTATGTAAATTATTTATCTTCAATTTTCACTTTCTACCTATGTAAATAATATTACATAAATATTACGTGTTATTTAATTAAAATTTATAATTATCGTATAATAATGTAACATTTTCACGGTTTAAGTTACTACAAGTAAGTAGTACATCACGGTTTAAGTACATACAAGTCTTTATGCAATTTAAATAAATTTAAATGTAATCGTATATAAATGAGATCTTTGTTTCATGACATGCATTTCATGTATTATTTAATCACATATTTAAAATAATATTGCCATAATTATATTTCACATCAAATGAAAATAATAAAGCATTAAGATAATAAATAAATTATATTTAAATAAATTAAATGAATGAAAAGTGTAATCTTTTGTCATTAAAAAAAAAAAAATAATAATAACAAATGTTTTTATATACATGTAGGTAATACGTATACGTAATGGTGTACGATATAATCTTTTTTCGTTATAATGCACTTCAATTTGAAAGCATGATATAGAGTCATGTTTTGAAGTGTTTATGGGTAAAATTGCTTTTCAAATAAAGTACTATACTTTGTCCATTAATATTATGCACTTAAGGTCTTGTATGGAGATTACTTAAAGTGGTGCCATTTTACATCACTATGTATTGATGTTCAAAAAATTCATCTGATATAAAATAAAAGGTTTGTGGATTGTAGCAATCCTGCTCGTGAAACAGTCTAATTAGAAATTATAAAGAGAAGAAAAAAGACATACATATGTACTCCTATAAGACCTTAAGTGCATAATATTAATGAACAGAGTATAGCTCAAAAAACAAACGAATATTTTAAAATATTGATATTCTGTCAATTTGTATTGATTTGCGTTCAACAAAAGAAACAATGCATGTACATATGTACATATGTTATGTGGAAATGTAGAAGTTTATGGAAATTTTTATATAAAAAAATTTTCAATTGCTTATATTAATTCAATTGATTTGAATTGATCATATGTTTGTTTTAATTTTCAATTTTGAATTTTTTAAAATTTATTTTATAAGATATTTTATTAATGGTTAAAGAATTTAAAAGTGAAAGTTTCCGGGGACGTAAACAAACAGTTTAGGAACATTGATTAATTGTGGACGTTCAGGTTTAATACCCTTTTATTAAGATAATAGAATTTCCACAATTAATACCCATTCATATATGCATACAAATTTTTCTATGTTACATCCTAATTTACAATATAACATTTTTTTTTTTTCAAAAATAAATATGACCTTAATATGCATTCGCTGTAATATAATCAGTGTATATACAACCCATATACATATATGTACCTAGTTACATATATTTAAAAGTTAAACCTATCCAACAAATTTTAAATTAAACCAATTTATCAAGATTTATGCTATGAAAGTAGTCTAAGTACACAAAAACAAAAAAAAAAAATAATAATAATGTAAGATAAAAGACAACGAATATAAAATTAAATACATGCATTACAATATTATATATATACGTTATGTACAGATACATTAAATTTATTACTGAAATTTAGGGACAATAAAATAAAAAGAAGTTACATTTTTGCAGACATCTCCAAGAACTCTTAAAGTATGTTATTTATATTCTCAATCTATGTAGTATAGTCATGACTGTTAAATTATAAATATTAAATATTTGTTTGTGTATTATCTCTCTACCTTAAAAGCATTATTATTTCTATTTATTATATTACAAAATTTTGTTTTTTATGATTTTATAAAAAAAATTTTCAAAAAAAAAAAAAAAAAAAAAAAAAAATCATTCTCATTTAATTAAATGTTTTATTTTTATTTATTATTTTATTTTTAATTTACCTTCCGTTATTTACAACACAGAACTGTTTTATTTTAATCCTCATAAAGTAAACTTGAAATTCATTAAAAAAAAAAAAAAAAAAAAAAAAAAAAAAAAAAAAAAAAAAATACAAAATACAAAAATTAAATAAAAACAATAATCACTGTACTAAGGTTTTTCTTTATCATTTTTGTAAACAATACGATAAAATTTTATAATTACATACAGTAAATAATATTTTATAAGTAAGTATATTTAAAAATTGGTTTAAATAAATGAAGAAGGTATCATACCTTATTTTATAAGAAAAAATTAAATTATATTTGTAACCAAGTACATGAAAATTTATTTCATGAAATTATGAAATATTTTTTTTTGCAATGAAAAACAAATTTGTTTACATTTTTCTTTTCTTTTCTTTTTTCGTGTAAAACAGATAAAATATGGAATCAGTTAAAGCTAAAGAATTACCACAAAATCCAAGAGAAAGAGCTAATCCATTATCATTTTTATTTTTTTGGTAAGTATTTAATCAAAAAATTAAAAATTTTTTTATCTAAAATAATTGTAATTTATAAGTATAGGTAAATAGTTTTAAGTTATGATAATGTTTTTATTACAAATTATAATTTATTATGATTGATAAATTTTGATTAAAAAAAAAAAAAAAAATTTTTTTTTATCAATATTTATTGCATAATATTGAAAATTATTACGACATGAAAAAATTCGGTAAATATGTAGATCCAGGTATACAAGATCGCTCGTCGGTGTGAGTGGGTGGGGGAGATAAAGGAGGTCGAGTAGAACACTGATCAAGTATTTTTATGTGGAGTACGAGCAAGGGCGCCACAGGAGGAGGGGATGAAAATTGAGTTTTTAAGTGTCGATTGAATAGTTGGTTGTAGAGGGGAAAAAGTGAGTAAAAATAGATGGTCAGGGTAGAAAAATGTTTGATAAATCTGTCCCAATCACAAAAAAGTAGAATCAGTGGGTTGCGAACCACTGAGTAGAAACTTAAATTCAATTTTGTATGATGGGGCTTAGACCAATCCATATTAAAAAGTACATATGTATAATAAGAAAATTGTACACAAGAAAGCAATGTAAACAAGAAAATAAATATAATCAATATTAACAATTTTTTTTTTTTTTTTTTTTTTTTTAATAAGCTATCTGTTACACATATTGAATTTAAAATTAATCAAGAAATAAATTTATTTTTCTTTCCTATGAGAATTTATCTATATATTTGATTTGTTCTATATAAAATACAAATATTGACGTGAAAAAAATAATATAAAAATTTGATGAAATTTTAATTAATTTTTTATTTTTTTATTTTTTTCAGTTGGACTTTACCAATATTTTTTAAAGGACGTAAAAAAGAATTAGATACATCAGATTTATATAAAGCACTTAAAGAGCATAGATCAGGTAGGTGGACAATTTTAAATTTTTATATTTACATTTTTTTTTGCTATTAATATGCAATAGTATCATATTGTAAAAAAAAAAAAATGAAAATTTATTAGCCGTTATAATTTTTAAATTCAAATTTTTCTTTTTTTTTTCAAATTTCACATTTACATTAATTTGAAGTAGGTACATGTGATATTATTAATTAATATTTATTAAATTTTTTTAGTCTTCATAAAGTCAAAAAAAAAAATTAATAAAATAAATAAAAATAAAATTTGTCATGTTTGTAACGATGATTAAATTCAAAAATGCATCACTGATTATTTGATGCGATTATCCAGTTTATTATGATTTTAAGCTATAAATATCGCATCAAATAGGCAGTGTTGCAATTTTTTGAATTTACCCCAATATTAACTTTATTTCTGTTTATCTTATATGAATTTAGATGTTTTACAAAAACGAAAATTATTTTTGATAATTTTTTTTATCAGATATTTTGTTGATAGTAATATGAATACGTATTTTCTGGAACCTACAAAGTAGATAATTTTTGTTTCATAAAACTCTTTTTTCATGCTTGATTGATGCATCTATGTACGTATACATAAATAAACATTTAGTTTTTTATTTATCTATGCACATTATTTTATTAATTTGATATGAAATTTTCTCAATTAAAAATTTTCATTTAATAATTCATTCATTCTCTGTTGAATAGTTTATAAACATTATTCTTTATATTTTTCTCGCGTCATTGAATTAAAATTTATACTTTTTCATTATTATCTCCAATCAAATAAAAAGAAAAAAAAAACAAAAACAAACAACAGCAACAAATAAAATAAAAACAAAATCAAAAATAAAATATAAATTCATTTGATCAATTTGATTTCAAAGAATAATTATTATACAATTATTTTGATTGCATGTTATAAAAATATTTTACTTTTTTTTTTGATTTTGTCTTTTTGTATTTAATTTAAAATTTTTTTTTTTTTTGTTTTTTATTTCAATCATCAATTTACTTGACAACTTAGAAAAAATAAATGATTATAAAAAGAAATAAAAAAAAAAAAAATATTACTTAAATGATACCCATAAGAATTGACATCATTATAATCGCCTTGCTCTGGTTTATTGATATTTATTTCAGTCAAGCAGAAAACGAAAAATTCAAATTGCTATGAAATTCATATTAAATGTTATAAAAATAATTTGCAAAATAACATAATGTGATATGACAAGAAAAAAAAAAAAACAAATATTTTATTTTTATTCTCATTAGAGATTCTAGTTAATATAAAAATAATAAAAAGTGAATTAAATTTGTGTTCATAGGAATAAATTCAAAATAATCATTTTGTATTTATTTACTAATAAAGATATTTTCATTTCTCTTTGAAAAATTATTATACTCTGTTTACTAAGGTCTTATATGGTCTTAAGGTCGTATATAAGAGTACATATGTCTTTTTTCTTCTTTCATAATTTCTAATTAGACTGTTTCATGAACAGTAATACCAAAATCCTCAAAGCTTTTATTATTATATCAGATAAATTTTTTGTGTATCAATACATAGTGATGTAAAATGGTACGACTTTAAGTAATCGCCATAAGACCTTAAGTGCACAATATTAGCAGACAGAGTATAGATGAATGTTTCAGTAATCCTTTAAATTAGATTAAATGTAATGAAAAATATTATTATTTAAATACGAATTAATTACGGTCAATAATCATGTTTAAATTTGCTACATGAGTTTTGAACCATGATTAATTGATGGAAAAATTGCAATATGGACTGATAAATGTTAAATTATATAATCTGTATCTTTGGCCTTTCTTAAAATATTTTAGAAGTTCATTTAAATATGTTCATGCATATGTTTAATGTATGCGTTCATGATTATGTATTGTGATCAAAAATAACGTCATTTTTTTTTTTTTCAGTTCCGTATACTTATTCACGAAGGCCAAAAATCGACGGTTTTTTGATAACCTAGTAAAAATAAGATTCCAAGAATTCATAATTATAGTAAACATCTTGAGATATTATTTAAATATTTTTATTTGCAAGACTAATATTCTCTCATTTACATGAATGTATGAACAATGCCATTATTCGTAATCATTATTAAAATGCTAATTGCATCGTTATCAAAATTTTGAATATATTATTTTACATTTTTATTAAAGTCACTCACATTTTTGACAGAATATTAATTACATTATAATTAACATATTAACACATTTAAAGGAAAACAAATGTTTCTTTCACATTGGCTATTTCATTATTATCGTGATTACTTTTATGAATCATACAATAATTGCATAATATTTTATTCAATTTTTTTGAATTTTTTCAGTTATTTTTTAAATTTTCAAATATAAAATAAGGAAGAATATTTTTAAAAAAAAAAGAAAATTTTAAATACAAATTATTGATGATTAAAAAATTTAAATAATCAATTTTATACTTTGAACTGATATTTTTGTTTTTTAAACATATTTTATGAATTTTATGTTTTCTATTCAAACAAAAAAAAAAAAAAAAGAATCATTTATTAATTACTTACGTTTATACATACCCATTATATTACTCATACTGCTTTTAATTAATAAAAATGATACGAGCTTTTTAACACATTACTATGTTGTTTAAAAACAAATTCATGTAAAAAAAGGATGAATAAAAAAAAAATACGATGATAAATAAACAACGATGATAATAATTAAAAGCCATGTATAGTTAGTTACATAGGTCATTAATCTTATTTTTGATAATAATATTTTAGAAAAATAGTAAAATAAATTATGAATGTTTTTTCATTTGTAGTACATTCAATTTCAATTATTTGTTTTTTAAAAAAATTATTTTGGTTTAATTAAATTAAATCAAAAATGGCAAAATGTAACTATAAACTTTAGAAACATGTCTATACTCCATATATTAATTCGATGCAGTTAAGGTTTTATGGAAATGACATAAAGTAGTTTCACTTTACGTCGCTGTATATTGGATATTAAAAAAAATTCATCTCGTGTTATATGATCACTTTACAGATTGTGGTAACACTGCTCGTGAGATGATCTTATTAAGAAATTACGAGAAAAGAAAAAGGACACTTATACTCCCATAAGACCTTAACTGCATCGAATTAGTGTATGGAGTATAGTAAGAAATATTGAAAAATATAAAAACCTTCATGTTGTAGTAATTTCTGTCCAATTTAAATCAGATATTTTTATTAAATTCAAAAAGTCAGTTAGGATGTCCTTACCTTAAATATGTATATAGTATGTACGTATATTGAATGTATTTTAATGAATTTGATGATTCCTTCCTTTGGCGCAACAGCTCGATGTGAGCCAGGGCCAAATCATCATTTGATGATATTCACAAAAAATTGCGTCATGTACAAGTAGCACCTACCTACATTTGAATATATTTATCACAGTATGAATGTGTCCGTTTCTATTTATATGTATATCTAAGTATAGCAAAGGAAGTATAGGAAAGGCACTCATAACATTTATAAATGCGACACATTATCTTGTATTATGATAAGAATATTAGTTAAAGCAATAATTAATGAGTAATAACAAAAAATAAAAGATTATACAAATTTTTACACAGAGGGTGTCTCAAAATGTTTGTACATATATCACTTAGCTTAGTTTTTTTAAAATCACATTCATCAGATCTTGATCAAAAATATCTTCTGGAAAAACACAAATTTCATCTTTAATTAGTGTACAGAATAATTCAAAGGGATATTGCTATATAAAATTAGTGCAGAAAGTTTATGTTTTGCTACAGATATTCTGAGCTTTAAGTAAAATAGACTTTTTTATTTAAGACCATTCATTTCAAGACATCTTGTACGTACATACGTCTATGTATGTGTTTTGATTTGATTATCATTATACGTTGCTGATATATTCTGCATTCTCATGGTATATACATTTTTGCGTGTTTATTTATGTACATAACGAAAAATGGATTTGAATTTTATAATACCTTACTAATCTAGCTCATGTATCTTTACAAAAAAACAAAAAATAAATAAATAAATTTTAATTACATACAAATAACTTCAAAAAAAAAAAAAACAAAAATAGAAAAAATTATGGTTGGAAACAGTATGTATAGGAGCTTAAGTACATACATTTGTATGTATAAATTTTATTATATTTAAATAAAACATTAAAAATTTACCGAATAAATGTATTTCAAAGACTATACATATTGTACATATACAAATTATATTATTTTAATTATTTGATGTACAAAATATACTTTATGTAGATTTGACCTTTCTTATCCGTATCTATTATATACTTAGTTTTGATTTGTTTTTCTTTTCTATTGAAATTTAATTTGTTTTTTTTTTTTTTTTTTTTTTTTTTTTACAAAAATTTTTAATATATTTTCATAATAATTTTGAATATTACATTATAACATTATTTTAACTTTTTGATAACAAAATTATGATCATAATTTGCGTAATAATTAAAATAATAATAATAATAATAGAAAGAATATTAGAAATTGGAAAATTTTTTCTAAGAAAATATTTATCAATAGACTACATATGTAAACTTATGAGTATTTTTACAGATTTTTTTTTTTTTTTACAGAAAAATAAAGTCAATAAATATTTATTATTAACTTCCTTTTATCAATGGAAATTTTTTTTTTCATGTATTTTGTCGGCTAAACTAAAATTACTATCAATAATAATTATTTTGTTAAATGTACACAATATCAATTTAAATAAAATTTTGTTAAATTATTTATTGTACGTTAATAGTCTGACAAAATTTAAATTTAAATCGTATTTACTGGTCATTATATGATTTTTTAAAACATTGAAATTTATTTAGAATATTGCGTAATCCTATTTTTTTTTTTTTTTTAAATGAAAATGTTAAGGATTTCGAAAATATATTTTTTTTAAATGCTTAAAGTACTATTCATATTACTACGTGAACATCATCATCAATGGGCAATGGCGCAACAGATTGCTGTGAGCCAGGGCCTAATCATCAATATTTTTATTAAAAAAAATATAAATAAAAAAAAATTTTTTTTTTTAATTGCAGAAATTTTAGGTGATAAATTATGTAAATCATGGGAAAATGAATTAAATAAAAAACGTTTAAAAGGCAAAGAGCCAAGTTTAATGAAAGCATTAATTAGAGTATTTGGTTGGCAAATAGCTTTACTAGGATTAATATTACTTGCCATAGAATTATGCCTAAGGTAAGATACATTTATATACATGTAGTTGTATTTTTTTCTTTTTTATATATATTTTTATATTGGCTAACGTAAAAAGAAAATGTTTATATATAGAACATTTTTTGTTTATATAGAAATATTAATTTTCTACAAAATTATATAGTTAAAAAAATGATTAAAAAAAAAAATTAAAAAATAATTAAACATGTTTCGAATTATTTATTATTAAAAAAACGATTATGTTTCTATGTTGTAAAAATTAATAAAGAAAACAAAAAGTAAATAAACACTTAAATATATGTAATTTGAAATTTTTACTTGATGGTAGATAAAGTAAATAAATTAGTAAAGTAATTACATCATATTATGTAGGTTTGTAAAGATACGCTTGGATACTATCTAAACTTCATATTACTGATTTTATATGTATGAAATCACTTGATTGTAACGAAAATTATAAATTTTACAAAAATTAACAAAATTTGTTAAAATGTTAAAAGGAAAATTTTTTATTCGTTTGTTTTTTTTTTTTTTATTCTGTGAAATAAAAATAATTTTTTTAAAATTTAAATTAAGCGTATAAAGCTTTTCTGAAATGGAAAATAAAAATGAATACAGAAATGAGAAAATTTTTCAAGGTTTTAGGCACAGTTTTAGGTATCAAATTTTCAACAAAATTATTTTAATTGAATTTTATTAGATTCTCGATACAAAGCTTAAGCTAAGAATGTTCTGATCGTTCTAAACCAGTTAAAATTCATTACAGACCAGAGATTTAGCCACTTGAACGGGTTAAAAACGTTCTTAAATCCCGTTCTGTCGGCCTTATTACACTCTGTACAGACACAATCAAAATTTCGTAGATATTTGATTTATGTTGTTTTTTTGTTTTTTATAATATCCTTTACTCTCACTTTAATTTATTCTCTCTCACAGATGTAATAAATAACTTACTTGAAGATATTTTTTTATTTTTATTAAAATTATTGTAATTTGTAAATTAAAAAAAAAACTGTAAAATAGAGCATCTTTATTTGTAATTGTTGTTTCGTGAATACTTCTGTAAAATATTTGATTATCTTTTTTTTTTTATTTCAATTTTTATTCTTTTTTTTTTTTTTAAATAATGTCTAAGTATTTTTATTTTGTTTATATTATTTTTTTTTTTTTATATTTATAATACAGGATACATCAACCGCTTTTCCTTGGAAATTTAATTGCCTACTATTCGAAAAATAATCATACGTAATAGGGTTTGGATTATAATTTTTGTAAAAGACAAAAAAAAAAAAAAGAAAACATTTTTTAAGAAAATATAAAAAAAATAAAAATCATTTTGTTTTTTTTTATTTTTTTGTATTTTTGAATAATTTTCTAATTTTTCTGTTATTTTATTGTATATGTAGAGTATAATTCATTTATATTATATTGTCTATAATTATGTATTTAATTATACACGTAATCTTGCTTTACTACACAACCATTGTATAGTTTTAGTGCTTTAATTTAATGTTTGTTTCAAATCTCTTGTTATTTTTTGTTTTATTTGTAAAAAAAAAAAAAAAATGTGCACATGTACAATACATCGTGCTTAATTTTTTTTAAAACAAAACACTTTTACTGATGTGTATTTATTGATTACCAAGATTACTTGTACTATAATCTGTCTATTAATTCGGTGCAGTTAAAGTCTTATGGAAATGACATAAAATAGTACCACCGTACGTATCGCTATAATATTGATATTAAAAAAAAAAAAAAAATTGATTTCGTATTATTAGATCACTTTACAGATTGTGGTAACACTACTCTTAAGATGATCTTATTAGAAATTATGAGAGAAGAAAAAATGATGTATATACTCCCATTAGACCTTAACTGCATCGCATTAGTAAGCAGACTATGTGGGTACAATAATTTTTTTAAATTGTTAATATTGTTATTTGGTTAATTTGTATAATAATTTGTTTTTCAACACGTTTTTGTGTATATATATTAACTAAAAACAAGAGAAAAAAAAAAGGATAACAGTAAACTGATATCACAAAATAGCACACATTTTCCTTTTAAAATTACACAAAATTTTCAAATAATAAGCACCTTTCCAAAAATCATTTACAAAGTATTAAAAATTTGAAATTTTCAATCTAAACGTTAAGAAAATTTTAAATTTAATTCAAATTTTTGGTAAATCGTTTTTTTTTTTTTTTTATTAAATAAAAAAAAATCCTTTTTAAAGAACAGACAATTGAGAAATTATCATTGACATTGCTTTTTAATCAATAGAAGATTTAACTATTTTTTCAGATTGTTATTTTGTTTACCATTTATGCATTTAGATATATATTCATATTTCATATCTAAAGTCATATCGAAATACATAAATACATACATACATATGTACCTATGTTAATTGAACATTTTGTAAAATTAATTATTTTGTAGTGCTTACATTAAATATCTAGATAAGCTGTATTCCAAAATTGCAACTACAGAGAATTTAAAACAACATAAACATAAAATATTATATTCGTTATACACATTGTAATTTGATAAAAGGTGATAGTGATCTTTCTTTAGTGTCTTTGTCATATCTCCATGATCATCAAATCTTTATTGTAATGTTAATTTTCTATTTGTTGTTTTTTGTTTCATATTTTTCAAATCAATTCTAATCATAATCTTGTTATTTCAGTTATTTTCAAATATCAAAGAATATTACAAATTGCTTTAATATAGGCTTAGAATTTTATGAATTTTAATTTAATTTTAATTTAATTTTTATTATTATTATTTTTTTTTTAAATATATTTTTTTTTTTAGGATATCACAACCAATATTTCTTGGTCGTTTAGTTGCATTTTATTCAAAACAAGGTGGAAATATAAATGAAGCATATTTATATGCTGGAGCTGTTGTATTATGCAGTGCTATAAATGTTATGTTTATACATCCATTTATGTTAGGACAAATGCATATGGGAATGAAATTACGTGTTGCATTATGTAGCATGATTTATCGTAAAGCATTACGTTTAAGTAAAACAGCATTAGGTGATACAACAGCTGGACAAGTTGTTAATTTATTATCAAATGATGTTGGACGTTTAGATTTATCAATAATATTTTTACATTATTTATGGGTTGGACCAACAGAAACTGTTATTGTTACATATCTGATGTATAGAGAGGTAAATGATGAATTAATGTAAAATATGCGATATCATATATTAAAAAAAAAAAAAAATTTGTTTCTTTTTTCTTCGTAGATTGGTATTGCCGCTGTTTTTGGTGTTGCATTTATGTTAATGTTTATCCCATTACAAGGATATCTTGGTAAAAAGACATCTGTATTACGTTTAAAAACTGCATTACGTACTGATGAACGTGTACGTTTAATGAACGAAATAATACAAGGTATACAAGTAATTAAAATGTATGCATGGGAAAAACCATTTGGTAAAATGGTTGAATTAGCTAGAAAAAAAGAAATTCGTGTTATACGTTATGTATCATATATACGTGGTATATTGTTATCATTTATAATGTTTGTAACTCGTGTCTCAATATTCATGAGTTTAGTTGCATATGCATTACTTGGTAATATTGTAACAGCTGAAGAAGCATTCGTCATAACAGCATATTATAATATATTAAGGCAAACTATGACTGTTTTCTTTCCACAAGGTAATTTGAAATATTAAAAATTGAAAATCGTAATGAATATTTTTATTGAGAATGGTAATCGGAAAAATAAATAAAATAAATAAAATTTTTCATAGGTATCTCTCAGTTAGCTGAAACAATTGTTTCCGTCCGAAGAATACAAAAATATATGTTGTATGATGAAACACAAATTAATGAAGTTGCAGATGAAATGAAAATAAATGAAGAAAGTAGTGCTGATTCAACAATTACAAAAGAAGCTGCTGAAAAATTACTATATAATAATGAAAGTAATGGTGCAGTAGGTGGTGTTGATAATATGGCTAGTCTATCAGAAGCTGGTATTGTTATAACAAATTTAAAGGCAAGATGGGATCCTGCATCAATCGAATACACACTTGATGGTGTAAATCTGAGAGCACAACCTGGAACTTTGGTAGCAATTATTGGTCCTGTAGGTTCAGGAAAATCGAGGTAAATCTTATTTTTCTTATTGCTTTTTAAATTAACAAATTTAATTGAAAATAAATAAATTTCGTTGTTTAGTTTAATTCAAACAATTCTTGGTGAATTACCAGTCGAATCTGGTAGTGTTAAAGTAAATGGTACAATATCTTATGCTTCACAAGAGCCATGGTTATTTACTGGAACTGTTCGACAAAATATCCTTTTTGGTCAACCAATGGATAAAAGACGTTATAAGACTGTTATACAAAAATGTGCCTTACAAAGAGATTTTGAATTACTGCCATACGGTGATAAGACAATTGTTGGAGAACGTGGAGCTTCATTATCAGGTGGTCAAAAAGCTAGAATTAGTTTAGCTCGAGCTGTTTATCGTCGTTCATCAATTTATCTGCTCGATGATCCATTAAGTGCTGTTGATACTCATGTTGGACGACATTTATTCGATCAATGCATGAGAGATTATTTAAGAGGCAATGTTGTTATTTTAGTTACTCATCAATTGCAATTTTTACAACATGCCGATCAAATTGTTATCTTAGATCATGGAAAAGTTAGTGCTGTTGGTACATATGATAGTTTACGTGAATCTGGATTAGATTTTGCTCAATTACTTGCTGCTCCAGAAAATGAAGAGGAAGAAGGTTTAAGTAGATCAAGATCAGGTAGTAAATTACATAAAAGACAAAGTAGTGAAGGTTCAGTAAATAGTATAGAACCTGATGATAATCAAATGCAAGTTGTTGAAAGTCAAGAACACGGTGCTATCGGTTTATCATTGTATGGAAAATATTTTAGGGCTGGTGGTGGATTTTGTTATGTTGCGATTATGGTAACATTTTGCATTTTAGCACAATTACTTGCTTCTGGTGGTGATTTTTACTTATCATATTGGGTTAATAAAGAAGAAAGACCACCAATTGAAATAATAAAGACTACTACGCCATCAGAAAATATTACTTCTGGATATTTGGTCGCCAGTTATGAAGATCTTGTAGATGAGCCGTTAGATAGTATATACCCGAAATCAGAATCTTTAATATTGAATTCGTTTAATGATTCTTTTGCTGAGAATTTTGGATCAGCACCCACAAATACTACTGAAGAAGGTTTCTTTGAACATATATGGAGAGTTTTACAAAAAACAACCACAGATGATCTATTAGATGTGTACATATTCTCAGGGATAACAGTTGCTACAGTTCTAATAACATTATGCCGAAGTTTTCTGTTTTTCAATGTAGCTATGAAAGCATCAAAAAATTTACATAATGCCATGTTTAGTGGTATAACAAGAGCAACAATGTATTTCTTTAATACAAATCCATCTGGTCGAATTTTAAACCGTTTCTCAAAAGATATGGGTCAAATTGATGAAATCTTGCCATCAGTTATGATCGATGTAATTCAAATCTTTTTACAATTATTTGGTATTGTAGTAGTAGTAGCAATTGTAAATCCTTATTTTATGATACCAACAGTTCTAATGGGAATTATTTTCTATAATTTGAGAACATTTTATTTGAAAACATCAAGAGACGTAAAACGTATGGAAGCTGTTACACGATCACCAGTTTATTCTCATTTATCTGCATCACTAATGGGTTTATCGACTATACGTGCATTTGGTGCACAAAAAATTCTTATACAAGAATTTGATAATCATCAAAATTTGCATAGTTCAGCATTTTATATGTTCCTTTCGACGAGTAGAGCGTTTGGTTTTTGGTTAGATTGCTTCTGTGTACTATATTTGGGTATTGTAACTGGAAGCTTTTTCGTATTTGGCAGTGAACATGGTGGTAATGTTGGTTTAGCTATAACACAGGCAATGGGTATGACTGGCATGGTACAATGGGGCATGCGACAATCAGCTGAACTTGAAAATACGATGACGTCGGTTGAACGTGTTGTTGAATATCAAACGATTGATCCAGAAGGGGAATTAGATACACCAGCGGATAAAAAGCCACCAAAAGAATGGCCAAATAAAGGTCGTATAATATTTGATAATTTATCACTTCGTTATATGCCAGACCCAGAAACCGAATATGTATTGAAATCACTTAAATTTGAAATTTTATCATGTGAAAAAATTGGAATTGTTGGACGTACTGGTGCTGGAAAATCATCATTAATTAATGCATTATTCCGATTATCATACAATGAAGGATCAATAATTATCGATGGTCGAGATACTAAAAATTTGGGTCTACATGATTTAAGAGCTAAAATTTCAATTATACCACAAGAGCCAGTATTATTTTCTGGTACAATGCGTTATAATCTAGATCCATTCGATGAATATTCTGATTCAAAATTATGGCAAGCCTTAGAAGAGGTAAATCGTTGTTGAATCCTTTTTTGTTTTTTTAAAACCGATTTTTTTTTTTTTTTTTTTTAATAATAATTTTCCAACAATTTATTTTACAGGTAAAATTAAAGGATGTTGTTTCAGAATTACCAAGCGGTTTACAAAGTAAAATATCTGAAGGTGGTAGCAATTTTAGTGTTGGTCAACGTCAATTAGTTTGTTTAGCACGTGCTATATTACGTGAAAATAAAATTCTTGTAATGGATGAAGCCACTGCTAATGTTGATCCACAGACTGATGTTTTAATTCAAACAACAATACGTAATAAATTTAAAGATTGTACAGTACTAACGATCGCACATCGTTTGCATACAGTAATGGATTCAGATAAAGTATTAGTTATGGATGCTGGACGTGTTGTTGAATTTGGTTCACCATATGAATTATTAACACAATCTGAAGCTAAAATATTTTATGGTATGGTTAAGCAAACTGGTAAATCAACATTTGAAACTTTATTCAAGGTTGCACAAAAGGTAAGAAACTTTTGAAATTCAATTGTAAAAATTAATAAAAAAAAACTATGTTTGTATGTTTGAAATTTTCATTTTTCCAGGCTTATGAAGAAAAACAAATGCATTAAGATTTAAGAAGAAATGATAATATTATAAGAAAAAAATAAAGAGAAGAAAAAAACATTCCTGTGGATTAATGTTTTTTTTTTTTTTTTTAAATTATTTTTATTTAAAAAATATACAAGCGAATATGATTCAGATCAATAAGAAGAAAAAACAAATTAAGCAAGAAAATAAAATTTTTTATTTTTTACATAGATGTGTATAGGTGATGATATCGAATTTCTAAAATTGTGAATTTTGTTTTAAATGAAAAATTATCAACTGTGTATAATAAAATACTATTTAGAAAATTGTATAAGAAATAAAATTTAAAAGCCTTAGTAATATGAGAGAAAAAAAAAAAAGAAACACAAAAGTGCCGTCACAAGTCTTGTTTAGTTTTTAAGTTCAAGAAAATAAAAATATGGAAGAAATTTACATTGTAAATTTATATAACTTAAATTTTTTTTTTTTTTTTTTTAATTAAATTAAACTAAGTAAAAAATTAGTTAAAAATAAAATGAAAAATTTTGAAAAAAAAATTTGTGTAATATTTCTAACATAGAGAAATGAATAATTAGTAAGAAAAAAGAAATTTTAGCCGAAATTATATGTACTATTCTTGGCCTATCAAAGAACAAATACGATCATGAGAAATTTTTTTAAATTTAAATTTAAAGTGATAAATGTGTAAATAGAAAACTTTTTTTTTTTTAATATTAAGAAAAAATAAATTGTAAAAATCAAATGTACAATATGTAATGTATTTTTTTTAAAAAGTAATTATTTTTGTATTCAACTACTGTACATTCGCAAATAAATTCTTTTGTTTTCTTATGATAAAATCAAATAAATATAAATATATATTTGTTAAATAAATAAGAAAATAAAATGCCATGGCTTTTCAATAAAACATATAAAAATATAAATAAATGAATGTATGATACACAAAAAAGAAAAAAACATATTAACCGAATTATATGGTAGTATCTATTAAATAAAATTAATATTTTGTGCCCTGCGATAATTTTTTGATTTTTTTTATTTTTATTTTAAAATACAAATAAACATTTAATAATTAAATATTTATAGCAGTAAATTTCTATCTGAATTAAATTTCAGTATTAAATATTGCCCAAAATGTCCTTGTTTATTTTTTATTTGCATTTCATTTTAAAAAAAATGTAAAAATAAAATAACAGATTTTATTTTTAAATTGTAAATAAAAGTTAATAGAAGTAAAAAATAATAAATAAATATCATTTAATGATAATAGGAAAATTCGAATTTTAATTTGAAAATTTTATAAAAATTTTCAAAAACTTGATTCCAAATTCATATGTTTAGAATTAAGTTAAAATAATACAATATATCAATTATTTGTATGTTTAATATCTTGTTCAATTTTTTGTTACTTTTAATGTAGAATTTAATTTTTAATAAAAAAAATGTATTGTTAAGTTTGGATTCAATTATGCTAATAGAAGAAAAATAAATTTTTTGCCAGGCTAATCTTTTATCTGATAACACCTATATGAAATGGCGCATTATAATTTCTTAAAAAAAAAAAAAAAATAAATATATGTTTTATTTATTCTTTATTAGGGACAGAACTGTTACTAATTCATAAAGAAAATTAACAAATTTTAAGAGAAATTTTTGTTAAGTTAAATTGAATCACAATATCCAATAATAATAAAATAAATTCGGTTGTATATTTAATTTAATCAACTTTTTTTTTATTGATATCTTCTGTTTTCATGCATACTTTAGTTTCAATTTTTTCGAATAATTTATGAGTTATTTCAAAAAATAGATATACAAAATAAATTAAAAAATTTATAAAAGTAAAATATATACATACATATGTACTACGCACAAGGGCGAAACAATTTTTGTTTTAAACACAAAAAAAAAAAGACAAAAAACTTAAGAACTTTCGCAGCAAAACTATAAAAGCATTGTTAACCAAGCCAAAATAAGGCAAAATCCTCCAATTGGTGCAAGTCGACTATATTTTCGATCACCAGTGAATGCTCGATAATAGCAAGTACCACTAAATAATGCTGTTCCTAGAACCATTAATGGTCCAGTCTATAATCAAAAAGATATATACATAAATTAATTTTATTAATTTATATTTTTAAACATTCAATTTACTTACAATAATTGGTTGACGACACAACGGTATACCCATTAATGCGATTGAATGAAAAAAATGAAATCTGTTTGCAGTTTCAAATATTGCTTTAGATTCACCTTTATCATCGGGATATTGTCTATGGCTACCATAAGCACCTAAAATAACTGCTGCTGCACCACTTAAACCAGCTATTCTAATAAAATTTATATTTTGTCCAGCTAATTTCCATAATGGCAATATGCTTGGCATAATTTTCGATTTAGCTGGTACTATGTTACTCTGTTTTGTAGAAACAAGACCCTTTATATAAATATATTAACAAAAAACGAAAAAAACTCAAATTTTTTTTAAAACATACAATTATGGTTAAAAATTTTAAATTTCTATCCATTTATCAAATTAAATGATCTTCGATTAAATTATCTAAAATGTAATTTTTCTTTTTTTGTAATTTATAAAATAAGAAATTACTAGAACTTACAGTTTTTTTTGCTATACTTGATGCAGCTGATATTAATTGATGACTTACGGGATTTCCAACAAAGAGATAGTGAACACTATCACCAAAAGACATTATTGTTTTTTAATTTTTTAAAGATTTTATTTTTATTTTTCGTGATTTTTTTTTTATAAAATGCGAAACTGATGATGTTAAGATGAAATACAAAAAATCATATACTAATTGCCGATAAATGAGAACTATTTTATTTGTTACTATAGGCGAACTACTAGATTACAATACACGTAATGTGTATACATACGTACCGTAATTCAATATTGTCTTTTTATTTAACTACCGCTAAATTACCATTTACCACTGTAATATAAAATAAAATGGGAATAACCGGAAAAAATGAATTTTTATTATGGTTGAATATGGATATGATGATGATGAGTAAAACCAAAATAAAACACACTATTCTTTACACCCTTTATCAGATGTAGATGTGGGATGAAAATCAACTGAAAATAAACGAAATAGTCAAAAATTTGTTAAGTTACTTGAATACAATTTACTTGAATTTGGCAAATTTTTGACTTTATAGAATAGTGTAGACAGGTGTAGATTTGTAGAATAGCAGCAGATCAGCTGATTTTGATTTTATAAATTTTTTGTTGCTCAATTTGTTTGATTCGGGTTCGAGTTCGAGATCGAGCTTTTTTGTCAATGCAACAGGCAATCGAATCGGTAATGTGTGAATTCAGAATTGTGAACTTCTCTATTTCAACTCGATTCCTTTTACATGAAAATGTTTTTCCTAATTTTAATTTTTATTTTCTAAAAAAGAATAAAAACAATTTTTTTTTTTTTTTACTTTTTTTTATTTTAAAACAAATACAAATTTATTAATTTTTTATACCACGAAAATTTTTTGCTAATAAAAATATTTCTGATGAATCTAATCTACTTGATTTTGGTTTAATTCTTTTAACATTTTCAAAAAATCTTAATATATCTTTTTCTAATTTAATTATTTGATTAGTATTCCATATTTTCATTAATAAATTACTACCTTCAGTACATGTTATTATTGAGAATTTTAACACTGCATAACATAATTCTATGATACGTTCTTGATCTAATGATTGTATACCAGTTGCATTTGGTGCCATATCAGATATTATACAATTAACATATTTACCATTTAAAATTGTTTTAATTTTATCTTGTGTTGTTGTTTTTGTAAAATCCATTTTATTTAAAATTATAGCACCCTAAAAATGAGAAAAATAATATTTTAATTATCACAATGGAATACTACATACATATGTTACTTTAATTATTATTATGATTGATTTTTATTTCTTACATTAATTGGATGAATTGGTAAAAGATCTATACTTATAACTGTACCCTTTGATATTTCTTTTCCAATTGAATTATCTGAATTAGTTCGTTTAACTGCTATTTGACTCCAACTACCTGGAGCAGCACCACAATCAATTACAACATCACCTGGCTTAAAAATTTTATATTTATCATCAATTTCTAATAATTTAAATGCACTTCTACATCGATAATTCATCATTTTAGCTTTCTCAACATATGGATCAGCTAATTGTCGTAATAACCATTCTTGTGAACTTTTACTTTTTCCCTTTAAATTTGTTGGAATAATTTTAGCACTATCAAAATATATTTTTGTTGATAATTTACGTAGCTGATATTTAAAAATCATTTTTCTTTTAATTTTGTTTTTATTATTTTAACAAAATTGTTTTATAAAATTTTTAATTATTTAAAAAAAAAGAAAAAAAATCAATCTTTTGGTTTTGTTTACAATTTTAGTGTTTGTGTACTCATGTACTGCTAGCTAACTGCCATGCTAGTGCATATTTAAATGTCAAATATCAAAAAATAAACATATGGATTATCATCAGCTGTTTCGGTGTTTGATACAACATTTGACTTGTTTGTGTTGAGATGTTGGATTGGATATGCGAAGAAAAACAAATATGTACATTGTACATGCGTTTTGAATTGTGTTTTGTTTTTAAAAAGTATATAGGAAAAAAAATAAAAGAAAAAAGTGTATTAAGGAAATATATACACAACCACAGGCACATACATTTCATTTTCTTGTCTTGTCAGTCAGTCAGTCGGCCAAACAAAAATGTGAAATTAATACATAGAATAAAATAGAACTCGAACAAAAGTAGAAAGAACGTCAAAATATGTTCAATATCCATTTTAAATATTTTTTGAGGATGTGTCAATTTATCTTACATATGGATAATGCTAAATAATTTAGAATAAAAGTGTTATTGTGCTTTATTTATGAATTTTTCTATTTTATTTTTATAAATAAATTTAAAATTTTTTTTTTCTATTTTTTGTATAAAAGTAATTTTTAATACCTGCAGTGAATGTGAAATAAAATCAAAGACTTTTGTTTTTTTTTTGTTTTTTTGTTTTTAATTTAATATAAAAGTCATGAAGAATTTAATTATCATATTGCTATTGTTTAGTGCTCAATTTTCTTTTAATAATCAAAAGGTTGTTGCTGAAAAAGAGGTAGGCGTTTTTATCAACCCACATAAATTATCTCTGTATTGCGTTCCATAAAAGACGATACATATTCATTTAATTATTTATTATAAATTTTTTTTTTTTTTTTTTAAATGCAGGATTGCACTGATTTAGCAAGAGATGAAGAAACGCTTTTAGTGTTTTCAACATTGGGGGGCGGTTTAACAGCCATTGATCCATTATCAAGTGAGATTAGATGGACAATTGCAGATGGTAATTAGAAGAAATTGAAGCAAAAAAAAAAAAAAAAACAAACAAAAGAATCTAAAATATTAAAAATATCTATTAATTTAAGTGGATTATGCAATCGGAATTAATTTAATTGAAATTATTAATCTAATATTTCATATTTCTGTACTTTAATATTCATATGATTGATAGTGGATATGTCCATGTTTGTACACTAATATGTATATACGTATACCTAGTGTACATACATAAAAAATTTTTATTTCAATACCATTATTACTAATATTGTTCTGTTTGCTTATCACAAGTGTTTTTTTTTTTTCTTTTTTAAATCGTATTTTTAAGTAATATTCATATCAATATAGGTATTGTATTTTCGAACTTTTCATTATCAAAAGTATATAATTATCTTAGTTACAATACATATTTTTTATGTTTTCTTAAAATGAAAAAAAAAAAAATAATAATAAAAAAATAAAATATACATATAGGATATAGGTAATTTATTAACTACACTATAAGGGATTGTTTTTGTTATGCCAATTACATAAATTAATGTTCTTGTTTCACGTAATTTAATTTTTATTTTTAAATGTAATAATTAGTTAAATATGTTTTCATTATTTCAGAGTTTGTAAATTAAAAAATTTGAAATTTTTTTTTTAAAAAAATTTAAAGAAAACATTTTTCTATCTGTAATTGGGTTCATATTATCATTTAATTAGCTTCCTTACAATTTATGGCATAAATCGAAATAGGTAATTACATATTTTGTATAAGTTAGTTGACATGAAATGGCACCTTGAAAATACAATTACGATTTTATCAATTAATATAAGAAACTATGGCAGTAAAACACATGTTTGAAGACAAAATATTTACCTATATTAAGTAAACTTTACTTAGTAGCGGAGTTTGGTAAAAATTTTTTAATTATTTTAAATTTTATTTTTTGACAATGTTAAATGAGCAACAAATATGTAAATACTTTAAAACTTTTTTGGAATTTTATAACTTTTGACGTAAATCATTTTGCAAATTTAAATTTTAATGTTTATATTGTACATTTTACACTTAAAATTATTATAGAAAAGAAAAAAAAAATGTTTGCCTTTTTTTTTAAACAAGGCATTTTAACATGTAAATTCAAAAAATAAAATATCTTGTTATGTACAAATTAATTCTAGGAAATTTGAGAGCAAATTATTCAGTAATAGTAAATATTTATTTATTTATTATTTGTTTTCATTAAAAATATATTTAATTTAATTTTATTATGTTCACATTGTACAAGTGTACATCTTAATTTAGAAATTTTTCCGTTATTAATGCAAATATGTATGTAATTTAAATTTTTTGATCTAAGATGGGTTATAGAATTAAGATTTTAAAGAATTTTTTTTAAAAAAAATTTCCATTAAAGAACATACATGTAATTGAGGTTTACGTTGTCTACAAGTTTTCAACAACCTTTAACATTTTTTCTTGTTGATTTTTTTTGTTTAGAGAATATTTAATTATTTTCAAATAATGATATATAAAATTAGTATCATAAACATCTTTTTTTCTCTTTCGAATAATTTAAAAATGATTTTTCATTTATTTTGTCTTTTAATTGTAGAACCAGTAGTAAAAGCTGCAAATGAAAATGATTTTTCATTACCACAATATTTGCCAAATCCCAGAGATGGTAGCATATATCATCTTGGTAATATGGGAGATTTAAAAAAGTTACCATATACAATACCAGAATTAGTAGCAAATGCACCATGTCGTTCATCAGATGGAATTTTATATTCAGGAAAAAAATCAGATACATGGTTTTTAATTGATCCAAAAACAGGTAAACGTGAAAAATTAATGGGTTTTGGACCAATGGATAATGGTGATGGAGCAGGAACATCAAAATTTGATGAATCAATCGGATGGGCAACATCAAGATCAGTATATTTAGGTAGAACACAATATACAGTATTAATGTATGATAGCTTATCAAAAGAGAAACATACAAAGCCATGGAATATAACATTTTATGATTATGCTTCACATACAATGGCACCAGAGATATCAAATGAATATGGTACGAATTTTGTAATTTTATTTTTAAATTGTTATAAATTGTTTATAAAAATCTTTTTTGAAATAATTTTAGAATATTTACATTTGGCTGGAAGCTCATCTGGTCTAATAGTGACTTTAAATCGACAAAATGGGAAGTTCATTTGGCAAAAGGATCTATCATCCCCAGTTATTGCAGTTTTTTTATTAAGTTCTGAAGGTTTACTAAGTGTTCCTCTTACTACAGTATCAGATGAAGCCTTAAGAGGTATAATTGAAGAAGCAAAAAATGGAGGAATTGATGAAATAAAATTATTGTAAGTGAATTGAATTAAAAATGCAAAGAGAAAGTTATAAGAAACAATTCATTAATTTTGAAATATTTTGTTTGTAGCCAAACATTATATGTTGGTGAACATTCATATGGTTTCTATGCAATTCCGTCATTGGTTGATAAAAATATAGCAACAATATCTGTTAATCCATCAGCAAAATTGATTGAAGGAAATGGCCCTAGTGATAAAAAAGAAATTGATTCAAAACAAAAATTCGTATACATTGACAAATTACTTGAAAAAGAGAAAAATGTTATTGTGCTAGGACATTATCAAATGCCAAAAATTGCAAAAGAAATTGAATTAAAAATATCTGCATCAAATAGAAAATCAATCGATAATAAACAATTATCGACAATAACAAATTTAAATATAATTCAAACTGATAAAGATTTTATTCTTGTTGATGGAGGGGCAGGGACAAATTCAATTGGAATTCAAACTGATTCAGAAGACTTAATACAAGATGATGTCGTTATAAATACAACAGCAAAAATATTATCAAATGTTACATCATCGGATAGAAAAGGTTTAACAAAACTTTTTAATGATTCAAAGGCTTGGTTAACGGATCAACAAAGTGGATTAGTTCATCAAATATTGATTGTTTTGATTTTGGCTGTAATCGGAATGTTTTGGTATACCTGTAGTACAGTAAGAGAATTACGTCAAAATAGTCAAAATGGTTCGCAATCAATGAATCGAGGTTCTGGCAGTAACAATTTGAATTGCCAAGATTTAATAGATCTTGGCAATGGGGAAATAAAAATTGGAAAGATAAGCTTTAATTGTAATGAAGTGTTAGGGAAAGGTTGTGAGGGAACTTTTGTTTTTAAAGGATCATTTGAAAAGCGAGATGTTGCGGTTAAACGACTTTTGCCAGAATGTTTTAGTTTTGCTGATCGAGAAGTAACGTTATTACGCGAAAGCGATACACATGAAAATGTTGTGCGATATTTTTGTACTGAACAAGATCGTCAATTTCGTTATATAGCTGTTGAACTGTGTGCAGCCACTTTACAAGATTACACGGTTGGAGAAATGTCAAAAGAGTTGCGGACAAAAATTGAAGTTTGGGATGTTTTACGACAAGCAACAAATGGTGTAGCTCATCTGCATTCATTGAACATAGTTCATAGAGATATTAAACCACAAAATGTTTTGTTATCATTACCTGATGTTAATAATCGTGTCAGAGCGATGATTTCAGATTTTGGTCTTTGTAAGAAATTAAATTATGGCAAGACTAGTTTTTCACGACGATCTGGTATAACTGGCACTGAAGGTTGGATTGCACCAGAAATGATAAAAGGACAGAGAACGGTAAATACTATTATCATTGGGATTGTTTTTTTGTTTTTTTAAAGTACATATTTTGTCACGTGTAATTGATTAAAACTATTTTTTAGACAACATCAGTAGACATTTTTTCACTGGGTTGTGTATTTCATTATGTCTTAACGTATGGTGATCATCCATTTGGTGACAATTTAAAGAGACAAGCAAACATTTTGTCAAATGAATACGATTTAAAGAAGTTAACATCAGAGGAAAAGCATAGCCAATTAGTAAGTTCAAGAATTAATAAGAAATGTGTCTTTTAAAGTCGAATTTTAATTTCAATTTTTTCATGCTTTCAGATTTTAGCTGAACAATTAATAGCTGATATGATACATCATGATGCACAAAAACGCCCGTCAGCATATGCTATTTGTAATCATCCTATGTTCTGGAATAAAGAAAAAATTTTATCTTTCTTACAAGATGTTAGTGATCGTGTTGAAAAATTAATGTATACTGCCGAACCATTAAGAACATTGGAAAAGAATGGAAAATTCATAGTACGTGATGATTGGAATTTACATTTAGAAGCGGTCATTACAGATGATTTAAGGAAATATCGTGGTTATACTGGTATTAGTGTACGTGATTTACTTAGAGCTATTCGAAATAAACGACATCATTATCATGAATTATCAATCGAAGCTCAAACAACTTTAGGTAGTATACCACATGAGTTCACAAATTATTGGATAAAAAAATTCCCATATTTGTTATCACATGCGTATCATGCTTTACGAATGTGTTCAAAAGAGAATCCATTTAAATCATATTATGATATTAATTATAATTTTTCATATCCAGATTATTTTTATGATGAAAGTTGTGAAAGTTCTTTAGTTTTGGAAGGTGGAATAAAGTTATTGAATAATAATAAAAATAATGGAAATGGTGGTAATAATAATAATTATAGTCCAAAAAAATCCTCAACAGACAAAGTGCAGAAAACTTACAAAGGATCTTATAATTTTCATCGAAATCAAAACCAAAATCATCAACAAAATGATAAAATAAATTATGTTAATAATAATTTAGGTAATATTATTGAAGAAGAGAAGAATGTAGGGGAAGAAAAACGATATTTTACAAATTTTCGATTTCGAAATAGACCAAAAAATAAACAACAATTTACAAAAAATGTCACTTGGGTACTTGATAAAAATAATGAAGAAAATAATTAAAAACCAAAAAAAAAATTTTTTTTTGTTCATAATAATTTGTTCCTAACATTTACAAAGATTTAAAAAACCAAACGATTTTAGTCTCAAAGAAATTGATATTTGTACTTGTGTTTTGGGATTTTTTGATACACAATTTATATTTTGTGTTTATTTTGTTTATTTTATGAAATCATTGTTATTTGTATGTAAAGGATTTGATTTCTTTTTGGAAATGATTGTATTTTATTAGTTAATTAATTTTTGAGTATTTTTAGTTCATGAATATTACATTTAAAAAAAAAACAAAAAAAAATTAATTAATTGAAAAATTTACTATCTTTAAAGTGCCATCAAAAAATTTTCAAATTTCAAATATTTTGAAAATTTTAACTTTTGATTAGAAAATTTTCTTACTTTAAAATTATTTTCTATTATATAATATAATTCTTACAAATTTGAAAGAAATTACTATTTTGAAATCAGCAAAAATAGAAGAAAAAAAGATACTAATAACCATTACAAAACCAATAAATTTGTTTTTCTACGACCTTTAACTATTTTTCTATGTATTGAATAAAAGCTTTAAAAGTAGAAACGAATTTAAAAAAAAAAAAAAAATTACATTTAATTTGCTAGGATGGCATTGATGCATTTTGGTTACCTTTTAATCAAGTTTAAGATTTTAATGACGAATTAATTTCATCGAATCAAATTGTACTACACTTTTAAAAATATATTTAAAAAAAACAAATTTATTTTGAAAAAGAGAAGGACATTACTTAATTATATTTTTAAGTATAATAATACACATTTACGTGTATATACCATGTATTTTGATGTATTTTTATATTTTTATTTTTTATTTTTGTTTTTGGTTTTTTTTTTTTTGTATAGTACGTGTTTTTCTGCACTTTGACTGTGATATAATATTATGTGTTATTTAAATTGAATTTAAAAATATAGCACGTGAGAAAACAAAAAAAAAAAAAAAATTAAACTATAAATGAAAAGTTTACAAAAATTTTGATAATAAATGGATATATGTAAATATATATCTTTTTATAAAAATTTTTAAACTTTTTTTTATATATATTAATATTGTAAATATTTTTAATAAGAATTTAAGTAATTTAAAAATGATGAATATTAAAATTTATAAATTGTAAGTAAATTTTATGTTTTAATGAAAATTAAATAAAATATAAAAGTTTGAAAAAACAAAAAAAAAAAAAAATAATAATGGGAAAATAATATACATTTTAATTGTAGTTTATTATTAAATATTATGTAACAGACTAGAAAAATATATTTACAAGAATAATTTTTATTAAAAAATTTATTTTTATTTTTTTTCTTAATTACTTAAGGAGATTTAATATTCTATTTTTGTTAAGTTTATTTTATGTTTAACATTCCTGTTCAATAATTTTTTTTAGAATATTTTATCTTTTTTCTTTTAAGATTTATAAATATGAAAAATTTATATTAAAATGCATTTAAAAGTTGCAATAAGAAGAAAAAAAAAAAAAACACTTGAAATAAATTATCATTTACCATGTAATCAATTTTGTATTTGAAGTGTCTATTTTTGTTATGTACCTATTTATTTGTTTTTTATTTGGATATAAGAAATTGAGATAGATTTTTCGCATGGTTTTAAATTTTGTGATTTTAAAAAAAAGTTTTATAAATTTGTATTTTATATGATTGATTTATTTTTAATAATTGAAATGTATACATAAATCTTTAACTGAAAGTGTATACACAATGTTATTAATTAATGTTTTCAGGATTTTTGAATTTCATTTAAAAAAATTATTTGTGAGTTGTTTTATTGAGAAAAGGTAAATTTCTAAAATTATTTTTGGTATTGAATATCGATTTTAATTTGGTAAATAAAACGATTTTTTTTTTCTTTTTAACATTTAACAAATTTTTAAAAATTTTATTTCTTAGGTATTTATTTGGTGTGAGAAAACAAAAACAATATATATTATAATAAATTTTAATTAATAACAAAAACTTTAACAATCCTATAAAAAAATAAAAATTAAAACAAAAATACTGTTAAACTGAATAATACAAAATTTGAGAAAAACAATCCTGAATTTTTACAATAAAATTGTAAAAATTGTAAATGTAATAAACAAAAAAACAAAAAAACAAAAAATTAATTAAAATTCATTAAACGTTGCTATGCAACAAAAATAATAGATAATTAAATAGAAAATAAATATTTCAACATTTCTTAAGTATAAATATATAATTAAATACAAAAACAAAAAAACAAAAAAGAAATTGGTACCTATATGAATACCTCATATTAATAATATCATTTTATAAATTCAAAATTGTCATCAAATGCAATAGAGTTAATTTTATATATTACATAATATTAAATTTTATGTTGAAAGAAGAATATTTGTTCATTTTTTAAGTATTTTTGGCAAAGAATTTTTTTTTCTTTTGTTCGAATACATATTTAAAAAGAAGATTTAACTCAATTGTGCTTGTTTCATTTCTTGTTTTAAACAATGTTTAAATGCTTCCCATCCTTCAGCCTTGGCTGTTGACTGTAAAAATTCAATTTAAAATTAACAATAAAATATAATTTGCTTATTATGAAATGAAATGTGAAAACTTAAAAAAATTTTTCTGAGTCTTCACAATTAATAGATGGATAATAATGCAAAACAAGCTTAAATATTTAATTACAGTTAAAACAAAATGATTAATAAAAAAGCTTGAATTTAAAAAATGTGATAATATTGATTTTGAATACTAGAAGAAGTGAAGACTATGAATTTATGTTTTTAAGCAAAATATTATTAATTTTTTTTTTGTGTCATTTAGTTCACAACACTTTAAAATTGAATGCAAATAAAATATTAATTGAATAAAAATTTTGAATATAAAGAAAGAATAATTTAAACAAATTTTGAGAACAAAATATTCAAGCATTGGATGAATTGTGTGACCAACAGATTGTTAATGGGAAATGTGTAAATGGACTCAGGATTTTAAAAAAAAAAAAAAAAAAATTAATAATTTTGAAAAATTAAACAAACAAAACGTTAGATACAAACAAAATGTTTTAATGTTTGAAAAAAAAAAAAAAAATAAATTTTAAAAAAAAATCAGTTACATGAAGCACTTATTATATTAAATGTACATTAATGTATGCAAGTTTATCTCTATGTAGTATGTATCTGTACACCGACTAAAAAATGATCAGTCTCATTGTGGATTTTGCTAGTAAAATCAAAAATGTTTTTTTTTTTTTTTTTAATACATCATTTGTTGTTCAGTGTACAAATTACATACAGTCAAAAATTACAAAAAGCATATTAAACACAATGAACAGAAATAAAAAAAAATATATATTTTATCAATATATATATTACAAAGACTAGAACACAAAATTAAATCTCTTTAAAAACAATCAATATAAATTCAATATAAATTATAATAAAGATAACGTCTAACTCTACGGCAGGCTCGTGATTTTAACATTGAAAATATTGGTGGAAAACGTGGATCATCATCATCATATAATAATTCTTCATTATATTCAATACCATATGCACTTACTTTAAAACCTCGATGTAAACGATCTTTCATAATTGCAATAAATTCTTTATATGATAATAATCCATCACCATCTTCATCAAAAATTGCAAATACAGTATCAATTAGATGAGGTGTTAATGTATATCCAGTACATATTTTAACTGCACGAGAGAATTCTTCTGCAAAAAAAAAAAAAAAAAAATTTGTAATGATTACCATCATTCATTCAAAAAATTATTGATTGCAAAAAAAAAATTTTTTTTTTATCTCCTTTTTTTACCTTGTGATATTGAACGATCTGCTAATGTATACATTCGCATTGCTATTGAAAAATCTTCTAAATTGTTTAAAAATTGACAAAAATCTTTAAATTCTTTAAATGTAATTCCTTTTTCATCTTTAACACGATCTAATAAACGATCTAAAAACATATCATATTCATCAGTATCTAAATATGTGTATCTTAATAAAATTTTAGCAAAATCAACTTCAGTTATTGCTAAATTCCCTTTTGAAAATTCATTAAATTCAATTTCTAATACTTCTGTTTGTAAATTATCCATAAATTTATAGAATCCTTCAAAATGTAGATCTTTATTACCCTTCTTACCAAAGAAATGAACCTGTAATGTTGTATCAACTTTGTGTTTACGTTGTAGACCTTCTTCATCATCAACGTAATCATTTTGTTCCTTGTTTTTTTTTTTTTTTAAATAGAAAATATGAAAATATAATCAGGATAAACTATTTCAAATGTTTAATTAATATTATACCTGATCTTGTACTTGATCTTGGCTTTCTTTATTAGCATCATCTGATATTCCACGTTTATCTTTCCATGCTCCACTAAAAATTTTCTCCATCTAGAAAATATTTTTTAAAAAAAATGTTCAAATTAAATTATTTATTATTTTAATAATTTCCACAAAATCCGGTTAATATAAATAAACAAAAAAAAAAAAAAAAACAAAAAAAAAAAAAAACAAAAAAAAAAATAGAAAGAAAAAATTAATTAAAGAAAATTAGAAGTTTCTAAGAGAAAATTAGAATTTACGAGAATTAAGTTTAAGAAAGGGAGACCCAAAAAGCCTTAAAGTATAAATTAATACAAAGGAATATAAAACTAAATTATGAACAATTATCACAAAAACAAAAAAAGGGTAAAATAATAATTAATCCGTTGCTTTAGATATCCTTCTTGGTATCGTCTTTCTGAATATCTAATCATTTAACAGTTATGTAAGTATAGTTGATTTTTTAAAATGATGATCATTTTACTATTTGGCGCAAGTATATATAGTAATTGGTCGCATTTTTAAATTTTTCAGCATTAAATAACACATTTAAATACTTTATTATTATTGGCATAAAATATACATAAAAAAGAAGAGCAATTATGTATTATTTTGTGTTTGAATATAATTTCAAAATATGAAAAAAGAAAGCAAGTAATTACACACACAATTGATATACAAAAAAAAATTCACTTCAACTCTATATAACTTACTATAGATCTTGGCTTTGGTTGAGGTTTCCTTAATAAATTACGTGCTTGTTCATTAGTTGAAAGTAATCTAAAAAGCTTTAAAAGTATAATTGATGAATATAGTCCAAGACTTATACATTATTAAAATGTAAAATGATAAACATTTTGTATTACACATCATATTTAACAAAGAATTGTAAATTTCGTGATGGTATTTACAATTTTGTAGAATGATTTAATTTAATTAAAAAAAAAAAAAAAAAAATTACACAATTTAAATTGAAATTCAATGTATAGAAAATTGTGTAATTTGTGTACTTTTAAAAATGTACAAAATTTTTTATTTAGAATATTTTCACTACACTGTGGAAAATATATTGCACACTCTGATACAAAAAAAAAAAAAAAAAAAAAACAACAAAATTTAAAAGAATTACAAAGTGCAAAATATTTTCTAATTCACAGTGTGTGTATAATCTTGTATTTTATAGAATTTGATCTGATTTTTGAAATTTAATTTAATATGCATAGATACAAGTACTTTGGCAAAAACAAAAAAAAAAAAAAAAAAAAACTAAAACAACCCTTACTGCTTTACGTGTTCTCTCATCCATATCAAGGCGTTTAAGTGATCCACCTAAAATACTTCGAATCTGATAAATAAAATTTTGAAAAATAAAAAAATAAAAAAAATAATAATAAAATCCAATAAATTAAATAAAAATAAAAATTAAAATAAAGCAAAAAAATTAAATAAAAATAAAAATTAAATAAATTTTGAAAAAAAAAATAAATAAAATAAAAAATATTAAACGAAATCATCAATCCAATGAAAAGACAAAAAAAAAAAAAGAAAAATTAAAAAAGAAAAAAAAAATTTAAAATTGTACTCACGACTAAAAATTCATTTTTATCAACTCTTTGATTTCCATCTGTATCAAACATATTAAATGCAATTCTAAAACCAGATTGTGGTTCTAATTTAAAAAAAAAAAAAAAAAAAAACGTAAAAATTTATGCTAACAATTTGCAATAATGTGGGTTTTAAAGTACGTCAGGGGTGGTATTCTATGTAATACTTACTTGTAAGAATTGAAAGTAAAAATAAATATTCAGTATATGAAATAATTCCTGTTAAAAATTTAAAGAAAAAAATCAATCAATCAATTTAAATTTTTCGTTATTTTTTTTTTGAGTTTGAATTAAAGGAAAAAAAAAAAAATTCACATTTACCTTTATCTCTTAAACTACGAAACAATGTTGGAGAACCTTTTTTAAGTGATGGCGTAGAATCTTTGATTTTATTAATATCATTATCTGAGAGAGTTTTTCTTTTAAGTCTTGCTATAATTTTTATAAAGAAAAAAAATTTTTTTAAATATTTTCTGATTTTTAATTCATTTTCAACTTACGCCTAGGCTCTTGTTCAACAACAGAATCCAAAAAATCTTGTGGTGTCATGTATAATTGTCCATCGTATTCAACTGATGCAAATTTTATAAAACGCCTTTCACGTGCTGTTAGTTTAATGGATTTTTCTTCTTCCTTTACAAGGGATGAGAAAGAAAATTTTTATAAAATTTTTTATTTACTTCAAAAAAATTTTTTTGGTTCTCTAAACAATCTGAAGATTAATGTAAATTTTATACGTTAATTTGAAATTTCTACATTCGCAATGTAAAAAAAAAAAAAAATTATCCCTAAACCAGACGTTATAATTCATATCAATTTTTTTTTTTTCAAAAAAATTTTTTATTTGTTTCATCTCTGACACCAAATTAGCCACATTTCATTTTTATGGCTCATTTAAGATTCAAAACCAAAATGTAAACTCATCCAGTCATTCAATCATTTTGACACTGTTTTAGTATGTATTGTTCGCGTGGTATTGGATTTCGAAAAGGATATCAATATCTTTTAATGACAATGATTTTGTATAAAATGATGATTTTTCTGTGATTAGGCCAAGCATGTCCACAGTACACCACATGTAATGTTATACATTATAACGATTACTCATTCAAAAAAAAAAAAAAATGTATAACCTTAACCCAAAATTTGTTACTGGATTTTGTTTTTTGTTTAGCCTGTTTGTTTGCATATGTTTTAATTTTATTTTATTTTTTTTTTATTTGTATTTTGTCATTCGAATTTTAAAAATTTTTTTTTTCTGATTATTTTGGTTTAGTCGATAGACCGCAACAAAATTCAGTAAAAATTGAAAAAAAAATTTTTTTTTTTTCAACAGACTACGATCATGGATTACGATAATCAGGAGAATTTGAATTTAACGTGAATATATAAAGTGATCCACAAACAATTATTTGCTTGACTGAGAAATTAAAGCTAAAAGCAGAAGTAGCAGCAGCATTAATTATTTTAAAATGTGAAAATAACAAATAAAAAATAAAAAAAAAAATTAAAAAAATGAATAAAAGGACAAGTAAACACATTCAATCCTGTGATGTTTATTTGGATTTTTTTATTTATTTATTTATTTTTTTTGGGTTTTTTGATTTCTCCAAGAATTCAAATTAATTAATAGTTTCATTCGTTTGGAATCTGGATTGTAATTTGAATTTTTGAATTTTTTTGTATATACATAACAATACGAACATTGAACGATTGCCAATGAAAGACTGATACAGATTACAGTAAAACGTATAGGCAAAAAAAAAAAAAGAAAAAAACAAAAGAAAAAGAAAAAACCCGAAAAATGAAAAATATACGATATATATACAAAATTGAACATGAATGTAAAGTTAATTATCAAAATGTTCTGTCAAATTGTTTAAATTAAAAGTTATTTGGAAATAAAAGATTAATGAACAACAACAACAGGAAATATATACAATTCAGTGATGTATTGGTACGCATTGAAAGCCGCTAAATCAATGAACTTTGTGTACATTATACAATACATTATTAACTATGTATATATGTATAGACAGTACATTATATATGCAGACATGCACTTACATACATAGAAGGATGCACATATGTATGTATGTGGTTGAATTTTGAATTTAAATCAACCTTATAGTGATGTATTGTTTCAACAGTAGATTTTCAATAACGTGCAAAATTTACCTTTTATTTAATGATATTCTTTTTTCCTTCGATTTTTTCTGAAAATTTTAAAGATCAAATCATTTTCCAAATATCTCAATTAACTATTGAGATTAGAAATATTTTTTGAAAATATAATTAAAAGTTAAATGAATTAATTTTACCTGTTTTTATCATTTTATCACGTTTTAATTTACTTTTTTTTTTTGTGTAAAAGAGGAAGGACGTTTTTAGTCTATTTTTAGAGTTACATAATTTGAAATTCTAATATTTTCGTTATTACATCAGAAAATAGATATTTGAAATAAAATATAATAAATTGTATTATTTTAATTCTAATTCAAATTGTCCAAAACTTCTGCTTTAAATCTATACAATTTTTGATTTTGATAAATTATGTATTATTGTATGTATAAATTATGTAATACAAAATATCCTGTATTTTATTTAAAAGTAATTATTTTTATAAATACTGCCTAACAGTGGACCAACAACACTGTCTACTTAACAGTGGACCAACAACACTGTCTGTCTAACAGTGGACCAACAACACTGTCTGCCTAACAGTGGACCAACCCCCATTTAACAAATTATACAATTGTTCATTTAATTGTATCAAATTACTGTAATACTCAAAAATACTGTATTGATGCGGTTTCACTAATTTTCTGATATAATTTATAGATATATTGCACCCAATCCTTATACTTTTTCCTTTGACTTTTATAAACGATATTTCACTACAAAACATAACAACATAGGTCAAAACATGTAACACAGAGACAAAGTTTATTCTTAAATTTCCTAAATATATGCAAATATAAAATAAATTAAATAGCACGATCACTAAAAACATTTTATATATAATAGAGAGATACTTTAGTTACACTAATTCTCTATTATGTACATCTAATTATTTACATACTTGTGTACATATGTACATGTGTATATAAAATTCTGGTTTTTTATGTTTATATTTAGAATACGATAATTTTATTTAAATTTTTATCCATATTTAATATGAACGTTAATTTGAATATTTAAAATTTTTTTTTATTTCTATATGTACATATATTTTCTAATTTAAAATAAATTTGATTATAAAAATACTTAAATTGATAATTGTGTAGATTTCTCTATATACATATGTATGTATGTGCATTAGAAATTGCAAATATGTGCATTATTATGGTATGCATACATTTTTATATAACAAAATACAATTTTATGCAAGGCGACAATTTAATATATTTGAATCAAGATATCTTATCAAAGCATGACATCAATAAAAACAATTAATTATCCTTTTTCTAATCATTAACGTATGTTCACCGCATATAATACATTGTATGTGTGTATAATATTTTTCTTTTTTTTTTAAATATTTTTATTATAATATTATAAAAAATTAAATTCTTATATGGATGGTTGTGATACGATCGATATTTTTCTTATTGACATTATATTTAGATTTATGTGATTTTTATGTTCATTTTCCAATTAATATAACTTCATTTGTAAACATGTATGAATAAATCTAATATAATTCCGTATATAATGTACAAGGGATGATCAATGTGTCTGGATGAAAAAAATTGTTTTTTTTTTTCTTATTATTATTATTATTTTTTTTTTTTGTAATTCTAGTTTTAGAACTATTTTTCATGCTTTAAAGTCTAAGAATTCATAAAATTGTTATAAGTTCTGTATACTTAAATAGGAAAATGTATAATTTTTATTGCAATAAAAAAGTAATAAATGTTTTATTCTATGTACACATGGCTGTGGCTGTGTATATATACAAATTAAATTGCCTTTATAGAAAATATTTTCATACTTTCATTTTCGTGTTATGGTTAGTTGTTATTACTCTCATGTTATAATTAAAAATAATATTTATTATTGGCAAATAAACAACGAATATGTATATAAATTTTATTCTATATACATACTTATATGTATCATATAAATACATACTAAAAATAGTTATTATTCAATTTTTCATCTTATCTAGTCTTTTAATCAAAATTTATAGATCACCTTGCAATAGATCTTTACGCCAACACGAAAAGGGGCAAAAAAAAAAAAAAAAAACTTGAAACACTTCTTTTTTTTTTTTTGTTCTTTTAATGATCGTTACATATTAAAAAACAAGATTTTAAGATATACACACATAGTGTATTTACTAATATTTCTTGTATATATAAATAAGAAGGCATTATTAATTTTAGATAAGGGGTAAAATAATGTCACATCATTTATTTATGGGGTAGTTAGTATTGTCCGATTGTCGCCGACAAATCGTTATTTATTTTTTTTTTTTATTTTTTTTGTTTTATATACATATGTACATACATATACATATGTACACATGTGCGTATGAGAAAATATTTCACATAGAAACTATGTATGTTTAAATAGTGTTTTGCTAAATTGTTTTATTATTAGAAAATAAATTTAAAAAATATTTTTCGGTTATTTTAAATTTTCGGTTATTTTGAATTTTAAAAATTCCTTTTGTTTAATTTTATATATATTCTGTTTAGTAGCATTTTAATATGTGTTTTTTTTTTTTTTTTTAAATTGATGAGTTCACCCTAATTGAGTTATGGATTTTTGTTATTGTTACATTTTTATATTTTACAGGTAAAATCTTTATTTTTAAGATACATAATAGATTTATTAATTCTAAATGAAAGATTTATTAAGAATAATTAAAAGAAAAATAAGGCAAAATAATCGTATTTGATATCTAAGTACGTATAGTGTTGTATAAAAATAATAATAAAAAAAAAACAGAATTTAAAAATAAAACTTTATTTTTTTTTTCTTTTTTTATAACGTCAAAATGATGTTCGAAATCTTTTCAAATCTACAAAAGGCAATGGATATCATTTTACGATAAATTAAAAATGAAAAGAGCACATGAAAGTGATAAAAAAAAAAAAGGAATTGAAGAAAAATAAATAAAAATTAAATGTGTATATGTATATCATGTCGTGATAATATCATGCTGACTTTCATTGGAAAGTTGATTATTATTATTACTTTGTTTTTTTTATTTTAATTATTATACATAGCTTCTACAACATTGAAATATACACACCCTTTTCTATATGTATTTGTACGATTGCTTTATATGTTCATATGTGTGCAAAGTATCTGTCGTATAATGCATACACACACAGTGCTGTCGTTTTCTAAAACTTGAAAGCAGTATAATATATTCGAAAAAAAAAAACGCTTTTTAGAATAAGTTTGGCTATCTTCAAAAATGCATCACTGCTTATTTAATGCGATACTTAACGTACTATGATCTTAAACTGAATATCACATCAAGTAGGCAGAGTTTTTGAAGATAGAGTTTCTTATTTATGACACTCTTAAATATATTTTTTCAAATGTTTTTGTTTGAATTTCTGAAATTTCCGTTAAAAAATGAGCAATATTCTTTATTAATTTTTATTGTAAACAAAAAAATAACAGAAATTTTAATAATGCATGTAATTCTAAAAGGCAATGATCCTTACCAATAACTGCGTTTACTAAGTCATTACTGAGAATTAATTTTATATAAAAATCTAAGATTAAGTCTTTACTTAACGACTTAATAAACGGTTATTGGTAAAGCCTAATACATTTTTATCGAGATGACACAGTATCAGAGACATTAAAAAGCAGTAAAAATACTGTGATTGCATTAAAACGATAACACTGTATACAGATTTATTCAGGTAGAATACATATATCAAAGTGTAAATTGTAAATTAGTTTGATTCATTACTGCCGGCAATCTATAGTTATCATGCATTTAATTTTAGTTACACTTTGCACTTTGCATCTTCATTGTAAAGTATAAAATTCATATTATATATAAGCACTTAAATTGTAATACATTTTTTTTTATATACGTAAATTCTGCCATATACTGCCGTATATATATGTATGTATACATAAATATTTAAATTCTTTTAACTTATTAACTGACTTTGAAAATGGATTACTTTACTACGTTTTGCATGCAATTTTAAATAGATAACATATAACCAGTTTTTTTATTTATTTATATATGTAGGTACATACATATTTGTATTTTTAGTTTTTTAACATTATTATAATCCCTTTATTTTTGTACAATTTTTATTATTACATATAACACATGATATACCTTAAAATATGCAATTATATAAGAAAATACTAAAGATTCAATTGATTTTAAAATGACTGTATTATATTGGTCGAATAAATATACATAAATGAACACATACAAACAATCATTGTGTACCTTTAGATAGTGTGTACATTTTCATATATATAAATATGTGTATATAAAATCAGAACACGTACAGATATTTACGTACGTATGCTAGAACACAAGATAATATGTATACATATATTGTAATTTTTACAATTTTAATTCATTTTAAAATATTTATCTTAGCATATCTACTTACTCAGCGGTAGGCCAATTTTTAATTGAAATGCAATTTAAATTTTCATTTTCATTTTATTTTCGAAAAAAAAAAAAAAATTATTCAAATATAAATAATATAAAAGTAAAGCAAATTAAAAAATATGTAAATAAATGAATAATTGAAGATTAAAAATGTCTTAATAAAATGAAGAAAAAAAAAAAATAATAATCGAAAGATACATAATAAAATTTTTTCACTTTATTCAGTTAAGAAATTAAGAATTTTATTTTCAAAAACAAAAAAAAAATTATTTCGATTTTCTTTTAATTTAAAATTTTTTTTTTATTTTTAATGATTAAAAACAATTAATATTCATTTAATTCTTGTTTCTTTCAGTTAGTAATATGGTTTTTCATATTTAATTAATTTTTAATTGAAAGTGAAATTTTTCTAAAGTATTAAATGATAAAAAAAAAATAAATTAATTTCTAGGAAAAATTTTTATAAGTATAGTATGTACCATTAGAAAGTATTTAATTTAAATTGAGAGTAAATTCTAAAATGTATAAATTTTATGCTTAGCATCAGAAAAACTAAACAATTACAAGAAACGGTTTTTATATAAAATTAATTGTTGAGTTTAATTCGGTCAATATTCTGTAATTAAAATTATACAAGAAAAGCAATATATACTCTGTTCAGTAATGCCTTTAAGGTGTTATATGTCCCTTTCTCTTATAATTTCTAATTAGACTGTTTCACGAGCAATATTACCACAATCCTTAAAGCCTTTATTATATATTCTGATGAATTTTTTTGAATATCAATACATAATGATGTAAAATGGTACCACTTTAAGTAATCGCCATAAGACCAATAAATGCATAATATTAGTGGACAGAGTATAGATAACGTAACACAGAAGATCATAGACGGATTATATTCAACTGTTTTGTGATATTTATACAACACTTTATTTACATGTTTATATCGTCATATATACATACAATTTAATATAGACATCAATCATATTATGACGAGTTTTGAAATATTTAAAATGATCAGTCAAAAATATGCGGCACAATTTGTATAATTAAGAAGAAAGAGAGAGAAAAAAAAAGAAGACATTTTTGCAAAAAAATTAATAGATGACAACTAATAATTAAATTGTATGATGTATTGCAAATATCAAATATGTACAGCATCACAACTTAAAAAGTATATATAGCATATGTGGGATAATAAAATATTTTATGTCGTTCACTTTAACGTATAATCATAACGCAAATTTATTGAAATAATTATTCAAAAATATGTTCACACATATTTAGTAAACGAGTATACGAGTATCTGGTTAAATAGTTGACAATTATTATTTTTAATTAAATATTTTATGATATCAGACACACATTGACACGTATGTAAAATGTGTGTTTGATACATAATTCATGCATAAATGTTTTAACGTTTTTTCTTTTATAACATTCAATTTCAAATTCAATTAAATGCACATTTATATCATTTGCATATGAGCATAATCATAATTTGTATGCATTTATGTACTATATGTAACAGTTGAGTGTAGGTTCAAAAATTCTATTGATTTATTTTATTAATTTATTAATATTGTCAGATTATTTTGATTTGATATAAATTTTATTTATTTATTTATTTTTTTTAATTTATTGCAATTTAAAAATTAACGTGCTTGAAATTTGAATAGTTTTAAATTTAAATCGATGACATTTTATAGATTCAAGATTTAAATTTTGTTTTTTTTTTTCATATCCTTTTTCTCGTTATAAGAAGTATCAATTTGGACTCAAGACAATTTACATTCTTTAATAACAAAATGACATCAACTACGAAATGCTAAGATTTCTAATACAAATACGGAAACATTGCATGGAATTTTTTTTTTTTTTTTTTTAAATAAAATAATTTTCAAGATAGTAATTATACTCCATACATTAATTCGGTGCAGTTAAGGTCTAATGGGAGATTATGTGTTCTCTTTTCCTTTCTCGTAATTTCTAATAAGATCATCTCACGAGTAATGTTACCACAATCTGTAAAGTTATCATATAATACGAGATGAATTTTTTTAAATATCAATATACAGCGACGTAAAGTGGCGTAGCTACTTTATGTCATTTTCATAAGACCTTAACTGCATCGAATTTAGTGTATGGAGTATAATAATTCGTATTTAAGTGCTATACAGTGTAGTTAACAACATGGTAAGAACGTGTCAATTTAATTCATTTTTATTTGTAACCACATACATATGTATATGCATCCAATGCACGTCAGATGTCATCATAAAATAGAAATTTTCATGTTCTGATTGTAAAGTAAATATATTAAATGTTACACATTATACACAAACATACAGTGTAGGTGTATATTAGATTAATGAAATGACCATTATATGTAATAATCATTTAAGTACTCTGTAAAATTCAATTACAAAACATTATACTATTTTGTTTTATTATTATTATTTTTTGGTTTTTCTTTTTTTAACTTTTCATTTATTTACCGTTATACAAAAATGTTATATAATTTCATTTTAAATGAACATGAAAATTATGTTTGCATGTTTAAATTTCTGTTGCGTGATCAAAAGATTTTTTATTTTTTTATTACATGTGAGCAGAATTCGTCTTTAAAACCATATTACAATACAATTTTACACGTACATATGAGTATTAATTATATTTAAATAAAATTAAGAAGTCCTGGGTATAAGAATAAATTGTGTAAAGTCATTAAAAAAAAAACAAAAAAAATTAAAAGTAATCTTACATCTTTAGCATTTTAAAACAGATGTTTCATTATGTTTTATACTGTATAATCCAAGAGTGAGACACTGTGTACATATATACGTGATACAGATAAGACTTGACAAAGTTCGTAAATGATTTTTAATTTTTATTTTCAACCTCATTTTGGCACTTGATATTGTCAGGTACAGTATTAAACGAACTACTAATATATTGAATTATTAAGATATTATTAAATTAAATAGGTTGTAGTGGCCGCTCCTGCCGGTTCCTCAAGCGAGCACACTTAGGCCAGTTTGGCCCATTGTGATAATTATATTAAGTAAATAAAATTCATTTTTAAATTTTATTTCATCCACGTTCCATTTACAAAGAAATAAAAATCCTTTTATTTGATTTTTTTTTGGATTTAACGATGATTTTTCATGTGTGTGTCCATGAATATCAATTTTAAGGGAAAATTTTTTTTTTTTTAGAAATTTGAAAAAAAAAAACAATTTTTTTTTTCTTCTTAAATTCCCATGATACACTCTGATACATCATTTATTTAAATAATAAAAGAAAAAAACTCAAATAATGAATACTAATAATTTGAATATTTGAATAAATGATGTGTTAAGTAAACATTATTTATAAATTTTTGTTAAGGAGCAGAAAAATCCCTTATTTTGTTTGAATTTAGGGTACGTTATTAAAATTTGGATTTTTTTTTTTTTTTTTTTTTTTTTGAAAAAAGAAGAAAAAAAAATATTGTAAGGCTTCATTTAAAATTTTTTGACTAATTGATAGGATATGAACTCTTAACAGTTTGTCTGATGATGTCAAATGAAAGTCGTTACACAAATACAAAGCGTTTTAATTTTTTTGAATATTTTTGAATATTTTTTATGTGTATGCTTGTAGAATAAATATACGATAAATGTTTAGATCAGATGAAATTGAAAAATTATGTTTAGATTTTTTTTTTGTTTTTTAAATGAAAATTATGATATTCATTAAAAAATTTTTTTTTTAATTTAAAGAAGACAAACATTGCACATGCGCCACAGATCTATTCACAGTACAGTATGCTGTATATATACACATCATATTTTATAAAAATTCAACAGGATAATACTAATTAGAATGTTTTGTATGACAGATACAAAATGTTTAGATAGAATTTGATGTTTTTTTGACAAAATGTTTACATTAAAAAAAAAATTAATTTCATTATTAAATATGAGATTTGTGGGAATTAAAATAAAAATAAAAAACTAAATGAGAATTTTTAATTCACGCTTTAAGTATTTATAATAATTTTTCAAATTTATTAACAATATTAAAGAATGTTGCTAAAATGATGATGTCTAGATATTATTTTATCGTTATATAATGAATGATGTAACAGAATGTCTTCATGTGAATTTAATTAAGATTTTAAAAATAATTATAATATTATAATGAAATTTATATGTAATATTAAATTATAAAGTGAACAATTGTTATATGAAAATAGCATACATTATTTCAAGCGGCTCAGTGGTCTAGGGGTATGATTCTCGCTTTGGGTGCGAGAGGTCCCGGGTTCAAATCCCGGCTGAGCCCAGTTAAATTTTTTTTTTTTTGTTTTTTAATTTTTTTAAACAATTTTATTTGAAAAATAAATAAAATATCATTAAAATAACTAATTATGTCAAGAAATTAATTTAGATGTTTAATAAATTGTAACAAATTCATTTACATTCATGGTAATTCATGTCGGTCGGCTTTTACTTTTTATTCGCTTATTATCTTTTGAGTCTAATAAGTTGTCGTTTTATCTGTTTTTACATTTTTCAATGTCTATAAAATTAGAAATGAAAAAAAAAATAATAAAAAGGTTTACCTTTACGTTACAGTTTAAAAATATCAAATAGTCAATAGTCACAGACAAGTCTTCCGATTTCTAATGTACACGATTACCATTATTGATTTATACTCATACATATAAAGTATGCCATTATACCATGAATTATTTTTAAAAATTGATAGTAATAAAAAATATTTTTCTTATTTTAATTATTTACATATTTTTATTTAAATGTATGTATAAATAACAAGGTAATCGATTTGTTAATTGTTTTTCTTGGTTAAGTTAAATAGTAGGTATAATTTTATTTATAAATAAATAATTTTAAATTGATTCAACTTTAGTATTATACAAACATGCAGTATACAAACACAAATTAGATAGATCTATACATATTTGTACATATTTATGCGTTTATAAAATTAAAAGATTTTATATATTATGGATTTACGTATAGGAATAAATCAATTCTATTCCATTCATTCATCATTAGGCCTTACATATTTTTTAAAGAAAACAACTGAAAATGGCATTTGAAATTTAAAAAAAAAAAAGTCGTTTCAATTTGTGTGTATAAAATGTAAATGAATGTTGAATTTTGCTATGCATTCCATTTTTATGTGTATTGAACAAAAAAAAAAAAAAAAATTTATACTCTGTTCACTAATTATATGCCGTTATAAGGCCATATGAGACAAGATACAATATTTATGTCTTTATTCTTCTCTTATAATTTCTAATTATACTCTGTCTACTAATATTATGCACTTAAGATCTGATGTACGTATGTCTTTTTTCTTCTTTCATAATTTCTAATTAGACTATTTCACAAGCAGTATTACCACAACCACAACAAAGCTTTTATTACAAATCCTGATGAATTTTTTGAATATCATTACATAGTGATGTAAAATGGTACCACTTTAAGTATTCTCCCTAAGACCTTAAGTGTATAATATTAGTGGATAGAGTATAGAGTGTTTTATGAACAGTATTATTGCAATTTTTAAAAATTTCACATGGTATGAGATCAATTTTATGAATATCAATATACAATGATGTAAAAGTAAATTTTAGGTACTATTTTACATAGTTTTCATAAGGCCTTTAATTTTATATAATTAATAGATAGAGTATATAGAACATATAATTATAGTTATATAGCTTTTTGGTTTTTAAATATTAAAAATACAGGAAGTGTATTCATGTTAGATAGATAAAAAATGTTTTTTAAATATGTAAAAATCATTCGACAAAAGATAAAAATTAAATATAAATGCAATTAGTCGCGTGCACTTTTTATCAGCACCTGTTCTACATACATAAGTAATTCAATACAATCTATACATTTGTAGTAGTTCATGTGATTAATGTAAATTAATTTTACGTTATATTATGTTGCTTCTATTCATTGTCAATTACGCTTTAAGTGATTAAGAATGAAATAAAAAAAAAAAAAAAAAATTCTTAATAGGATTTTTCTAATTAAATGAAAATTTTTAAAAAACTTTAGAACAATTTATGTGTGTGGGTTCGATTACGTTTAAATAATCATTTTCTTTTTATTGTTAAATAGAATTAACTGAAAATAGGTATAACAAATTGCAAGGTATTTCTCTTTTCTAAGTTGCTTTTCCGATTACACTGCGACTACGAGATAAAAAAAAAAAAAAAAACTAAACAAATAAATAAAAATATTAAAATGAATACAATCATAATATGATTGTGATATTTTAAATTAATATCAATTTAGTTAAATAAACATCGTATAATGTTATACGTATATCCAAAACCCTTGCATTCATATCAATTTTTAAAATGAATTTTTTTTAAATGTTTAAATAAATTCCATGTGAACATTAAAAAATGAAAAAAATAAAATAAAATAAAAATTTCATCTGTATATAATAGAAGACAAATAACTCATTAATAAACAGAAGGATTCTATTTTTGATTATGTTTTATGGCTTCTGCTGTGAAAAAGGTTTAATTATAATCGTTGATCTCGCACTGTTTCGTGTAAACATTTCAAAAAAAACAAAATAAAAGGACAAAAGCATCCGAGATAATATAAACTCGAAAAAAAAAACAAAACAGAATCCTGATAAACTCTTCGGGGGGTATCAAGTTTATTAAATTTCACTTTAATTTGGGTCAAGGGTTTATATTCTTGATGATTAAGTCGCGTCGCTACTATAAATCGATCGTAAATAAATGCGGTTTTGTTTATTATATTATTTTTATCAAGAATTTTACATCTCTGATCAGTGTATTGTTTTTTTTTTTTTTTCTCCTGATTCTGATTTTTTTTTATTATGTATTGATTTTCATATCTATGAAAAAGCGTGTCATAGTTTATAAAATATTGAAATTATTTTACGTCTCTATGATATGGTGCATGCACCCACCCCCTGTGTTCGTCATGTAAAAAAAAAAAAAAAAAAAATTTAAGATAATTATTAATCAGGCAGTCCATCAATTCTCATTGTTAATCGTTTAGTTTGACAATTAAAACACAAAGGTAAACACGTCAGTAAAGGACTTTGTTCGTTTTCTTTAATTTTTCATGTGAATTTAATATGATTTTCTATTAGCAAAAGGTACCTATAATAATTGTTCAAATGAATTTATTTTATATATTTTGTTGTTGTTTGACTGTCTATAGCATAGAATTTAATTCAAAAAAATTTCGTTAAAATTTAAATTTCTGGTAGATGTTTTATGAGTTAAAACAAGAACATGACTTACATATCTGTAACGTGTACCTACATTTTTTATTATTATTTAAAACACATATTAAAATTGTTCTTTACATTTTGTTCTGTATGGTATACGTCAACGATCGATGATTATGTCAATGAAAATAAGTGCCAAAGAGTAAATTAATACAATTATTGCGGTTATTATAATATTTAAAACAATTTTGCAGAGTTTAATGTAATTAATAATGGATAATAAATACAATATGTTACATGTACATATGTATATAAATAGCCTATAAGATTTTAAGTTGTCATTACAACACCTTTTTAATTATTACATATGTAAATTTATATGAAAAATAATCTAGTTACATGTACAGGGTGTTCATATATTATTTACGTTATAAATTGAATTTTTGTTTTTTATAAAATACACAAATATATTTTTTATCGGAACAAAAGCAATTTAAAAAGTACGTACCCATACTCTGTTCACTAATATAATTCACTTAAGGTCTTATGAAGATTACTTAAAGTGAGTTTTACACTTCTCGATATGATTTGATTTGATTTTTTTGTCGAAAATGCTGTCAGGTAGTATGAAGTCATGTAGATATGTCATATCTTACATATTAAGCCGTTTCGAATTTGACAATTTTAAATTAGAACTTATTCTATTTCAATTTAATTTATCTTTGATATAACGTGAAATAAAATTCAAGGTTTTGTTTGACACAAATCAAATAGTGTGAATACATACGTACAAACAAATGGAAATGACATTTGTCGTGGCAAGTCATACATATATAATATCATTCTCGTGTCAAATCATAAATCATATTTGACAAATCAATTAGTGTAAACTCACTTTAAGTAATCCCGCTATAAGACCTTAATTGCATAATATTAGCAGGCAGAGTATACAAATATTTTCAATATTAAAGTGTTAAATTGATGTTTGTTAAAAGACCAAAAACAAAAAAACCATCCTCTATCTGTACAATTATCAAATTTGTTGTACTAAAAATATAACTTGAGCTTATTTAAAGTGCATTTTTATATTTCGAAATAATAAAAAAAAAAAAAAAAAAAAAATTCAAATTGCAAAAATTTGTATTAATTACTGACATGATAATTATGGTTTTATCTTTGGTTAAAGTTAACAGAATGACGTATCAAATTTCAATTTACAACATAAAAATATACAGTTTATTTTTGTACTTGCATTTTTATGTCATTTGTTTTTTTTTTAGTTCTGAGATGATGTTGTTGTATTGATCATATCATAATGTAAATATATGCTACCAGTATTTTTTTTTTTTTTTTTTTTTTTAAATTGTATTAATTCAATATTTTTAAAAATCATTTTTATTATATAATAAAATACATAAGTATATAACAAATAAAATAAAAGAGACTGTATCATAATAACATATGCATAATAAATTTTATAGAATTTATTGTTGACATCTATTTTTAGATTTTCGAATGCAATAATAATTGTGTAAACGTATTTAAAATTAAAATTAAAATAAAAAAATGATAATAAAATAAAATAAAAAAAATTAAAAAAAAAATAAAATAGAAAATATCAAAGTGTGAGACAAATAAATTTTTTAAGTGGCGACAATTTCTGGAATGTAATATACAAAAGGATATGCATGTAAGTATAAAACTATATTATCAATTTATATACGTATACTCTAACGCAATTCCGTATATAGACATATATTTAATTTTTTTCTAAGCGTAATATCTATTTTGACATATTTAATTACCTTGATTACATTAATCATTTTTAATAGTAGAGAGAGTAGAGGTGGCTGCTTGCTCATTCTCAAGCAAGCACACTTAGGCCAAAAAGGCCCATTGTGATATTGTAATATATACATTATATTAGACATTCATGTACATACATATTCCTTTTAAGATCATTGTACTGTACAGAAAACAAATATATGCGTACGTATATGATCATTATTTACAAGAAGATACAAATATATTACATATTCAGCGCATAAAAATTCACTTTTATATAAAATTGAAAGTTTTCCATTTCTTGATTAATATCCAATATATCAAATTTAAAAAAAAAAAAAAAAAAAAAATTAATAAATAAACCGAACGATTCATACTCATCGTACACACATACCTATACTTTATAATCATACATTTTATATTTAAACAAATAAATAAAAAAAAAAATCATTGAAATATATTAAAGGAGTTCAAAAATAGACGCCTATTATATCACATTCAAAAAGGAACATTTTATTTAGATTTATCTTAAGTAACATATAAAATTCGTTAAATATTGTGACAACTTTGAAATATTTGACCACCCATAAAGTTTTTATTTTATATTTTTGATTATTTGAAAATTTTGAAATTATTTTCACTAAAAAAAAAAAAATTTTTTTTTTTTTTTTTAATTTCAATCATCAATATAATCAATATGGGGTGTTTCAATGAATTTCATCAATTTAAGGTTTAACTCATGTATGTATGTACATCGAAATTTCAATGGTAAGTAATGTGAATTTATAATTTGTATAATGAAATGATTAAAATTTGAAAAAAATTTTTTTTTTTTCGTTTAATTTGAAAAGGCATTAGATTCACAAATAAAGTATACCCTGTACAAACAAAAATAAATTTCATTTTTATATAGATAAAATAATCATTTTCTATGATCTCTTTTTTTAAAAAAAAAAAAAAAAAAAAAAAAAAAAAAAACAAATAAAGAAAGGGAATAATATAATGCTGATAAAGAAGGCTCAAATTACTTGTTCTGATTTAAATCATTTCTATATAAGACTAAGATATTGTATATAGTAAATTAAAATGCCCATATCATTGAATTCAATGGATATGTAAAATATTTTCTATTTATTTATTTGAATTTTATTTCTCTTTTGAATTCTTTTCATTTTGTTTTTCTTCTTCATATTTTTAAGTTCGAAAGCTACAAGTAAAGGAGACTTGAAAATATAGATGAATCTATATTTAAATTGCATTTGAATGGTTATGTCTTTAAAAGCATCATATATTTATATACAAGGGTCTACATTTTAATATGGGTTTTTTTTTTTTTTTTTTTTTGATGTGCCTATGATCTAAATTATAAAAATGATATTTATAAATCAAATTATGGTAGTTAATAAACCCACAAATAGATTACATTTAAAAAAAAAAAAAAAAAAAATGGGATTCCAACTATTTGAAAATGTCATATACCACCTAATAATTCAAATCATATAAAATTTTTGTTTTTTTTTTTCAAACCTACACGAAAATACTATTTATTTAAAATGTTTAGTTTAGAATGTGTCAGTGATTGTACAAGTTGCAATATGAAAATAACATTAAAAATGGTAAAGGTAACAAAGGTAACGTATATACATACGTTAACAACATTTCAGAATCACTTACAATGTATATAAATAAATAATATTTATTTATAATAACAGTAGTCAAGTTCAGATTTATTCTGATTATCTATAATTCATGTGAAATTATATTAATAGATGATTTTACGTTTTTCCATTTTTTACAATGCCATTTGTTGGTAATAACAACAATTACACATTATACCGTGTTTCAATTAAATAAAATTTATAAATTTGTATTTGTATGAGATAATCATTTAACGTTTAAAGGATGCGTATTTTTTTTTTTTTTTTTTTTTGTAAGACGCAAGGAGTGAAATGAGGTTTGGTGGCCTCGACATTGCAACTTAATTAATCAGCTTATTGTATCCCTCACCACCGGTCGCAGTGAAAAGGATATAAAAACTTTTATTTATTTAATTCAAAAAGATTTTGTTGAAAATCATGAAAAAAAAAGAAGAAATCTACAAATTCTTCGTTCTTAAAATTCATTTTTTATTATATGTGTTTCATAACCTGATTAATTTGATATTTTCCTTTTGAGAAAAAAAAAAAAAAAAATCAAAAGTCTATTAATATTGATTAATTTATGTTTCAATAACGATTGAAATACATTGATTTGCGTGTTGTTTGCAATTCGTAACAAATTCATGTTTACTTATACATATATGCACATATAGATAAAACATATAATTCATCTATGCATCCACCATATAAACATTAATGATGATACATGCGTCATATACATGCGATTACATATGTTATTAATTTATTAAAACCACAAAACAAATTATTTCAAATGTTAAATCTGATATTCAAATAATATATTATGGTCTATCATCTTTCATATTTGAGAGGAATCTTTTTTGTTCTTAAAACCAATTTTCATTTTATTACTTTTATGGTATTATTTTTCTATATATACCCATATACCCGTCGAATGTAGTTTTAAGTAGATATAATACAGTCAATTTAAAAAAAGAGCAAAAAAATTTTTTTTTTTTTTTTTTTTTTTGATAAAATGTTATAGAATTTATTACTGACATAGTCACAAAAATGTTTTTTTTTTTTTTTTCTTAATTTAGTTTATATCACTGCTTTTTTTTTTGTTTTGAATGAATTTTCGTCCTAACAAGAAAAATAAAAACAAGGACTATAAGCCAGAATATAAAAGCCAATTAATGAACAAATAAATAAGCAAACATACACTTTTGTGATGCACTATATTCAACCATATATAACAATTTATATATGGCATTAATGTGGTTTTTTTGTTTTAAAAAATTTTCACCTTCTGGCGCCAATACAAAATATTATGAATTATAACATATAAAATTGCCCTAAGGTATGTATACAAAATCTAACGAGCTGACAAGTAGATAATAATTTTCTATGGACTTAATTTTAATTTTTTTTATTTTTTATTTTTGTGTTTTGTTTACTATTATTCTATTGAAAGTGAACAATATAAAACATTTAAAAAAAGTAGTAAATGTATGCAAATCTAAGATATACTTTCATTTTTAGTTTTATTATGAATGTATTCTGATTGTATTATATATATATGCATATGTACATAATATAGAGGGAATGTCATTTATTTCTAATAATATATCACATACATATATGTACATATGTAGATGCATTGTATGTTAGGACCTTAAATGGTTTTATCTTTAAGGAAAAGTTGTCAGAACTGATGATGCTGATGAGGATGATGACGATAAAGATCCAACATGTGTATGTGTGTATGTGTGTTTTTTGTTTTTTGAATAAATTACAAAGTTTCTATAATATGTATTTATGCAAACTCATATATAATTATAATAAGAAAAAATAACAATTTTTTTTTCAAATAGTAAAAATAATTTATCGTTTTGTTAAAAAAAAAAAAATCATCTACAATCTAGACAAACTTATTAAATATGAATAATTTTGTACTATGTATACTCAAAGTAATGTAATATGATAATGAACTTGCAAATGTTTCTTATTGATAAAATATAATGAAATGACAAAGTTAGGGTGTTGAATTGATTGAAAATTATAATAGAAATATTGTATATATGTATAGGTGAACCATAGTGAAGAAATATGTAAAGGTGTAACAAGACATAGAACATAAATTATACCAAAAGTATTGAAATTACATTATTGATTACAGTATTTTTTTTTTTTTTTTTTTTTTTTTTTTAATTTTATTTAGATTCATTTGTAGGATGTGTTCGTAAATTGATTAGATTTTATTATCAATGAATTTAAATATGTGATGATTTCTTTAGAAAATATTTCAACTAGCAATTGGGATAGTTATGTATACGTAATCGTAGGTGTTGTTTCAATTAAATCAACCAAAGTATCTGATATGTATACCTTTTAAAATAGACAATTCAAGTTCTTAGATAGTATAGATACTAAAATTACAAATATATACATATACGCTTTGTTCTGACTGCATTGTTTATTGTTAAGATTTTTATATTATGTAAAATGAATTTTTGAGTTATAGATATGATCGAATTTTATGATTAAAAATTATCGTAATGGAAAAATCTATTGAATGTACCTAAAAAAAAAATTTTTGTTTTCGTTATCATCAAAATATTAACATATGTAAATCAACGAATTCTCCTTTTACTTTGATTTTACTACAAATACATACAAAATGAAGAAAAAAAAATTTTTTTGCATTACTATTTTTTCTTCTCAAATTACTAAAAATAAATGTTTTTTTTTTTTGCTTTTCATTTTCAGTTCAACAACCGATTGCATGTATTCTATTTATCAATCACTGTTTTATTTTTATCTATTTTTTTTTTTTAATGTTATGATGGCATATTTTTTTGTATTTTTTATTATTATTTTTATTTTTGTTAATTAGCATTCCATTCCGTACGATTGCATTGACATATGCACGCAATAGCTTTTTGCCTTTTTATATATGCTCATATGTACATTGTATGTGGTATAGTTACATATCATTTTCCACTTATTAAATTTATTCAAGAATTAGATTTGATTATTTTGAATTTTGTTTAGGGAAAAACTTTAATGAAAAACAACAGATTTTTTTTTTTTTTTATATCTATGTGTATCTGTGTATTTTCTATGTATGCACAATGTCTAAATTAATATATACATCGTCATGTTTTCACAGTACTTTATATTTTAAGATCTTATTCTTATAAGTCTAATCCTAGTTAGACACAGAAAAAAAAAACTATATAAACAAATAAATAACAAAATTAAATAAATAGAAAAGTTGACGTCTTGGTCGTCTTAAAACGTGGGTAGTTTCATATTGATATATGTATATAAGTCATACAAAAAAAAAAAAAAAAATAAAAAAAATAAATAAAATAAAAAATAAAGAAAAAATAAAAATAAAAGAAAATTCTAAGATAAACCTTTTACACATGCTATGATAATATGCAAAAATTAATTCATTTGAGATATATGTATGTTACATTTCAAATACGTAAACTATATATTTTTTAGTCAAAGTGTCTAATGAATGAAAATAATATATTTTAAAATTAAGCATATGAACATATGTACATATGTATGGTGTAACAACTTTCTTACGTAAATACGTGTATCATTTATTTCTTGAATAGAAAAAAAAAAAAAACAAAACAAGAAGATATTTAACTATATATATTCAAGACTGATGGAGCCAAAGTTAAAATACTGGTTTGTACATGTATGCAGTTAGAAATTGAATTTATTTAAATATATATAGAGAATAGTACATACATGTATTTATACTGACATACATATATACGAATATATATTATGGTACATTTACAAGAATAGAGAGAACTGATGTAATGTAAATTTACACCTGAGTTAACGTGACAGATGAATTATGAAATTCTAATTACACATACACACGTAGAAGATACAAAAAAAAAAAAAAAATACATGTACAAATGTATGCAGATTACTGCAAGCATATCTTATGCAAAAATTAAAAAGAAAAAGATAAAATTGAATTGTACATATTTTTTTGTTTTTTATTATTATTATTATTAAACCAGAATAAATTTTTTTGCTCTAAGCAAAATAACACATGAAAGCATAGAAAATGAAAATATGTAATTTTTTTTTTGCCCCGTAATTACAAGGATTAAAATAACTGACTTAAGTCACCTTCTTGCTGTTTATATTTTGTTTGTTATGTGATGTATGGACATGTGTAGTATTCTTGTTTTTGTTATAAGATATTTACATTTGTTTAATGGTTAAAAACAAAAATTTCATGTCAATAATGATGTGACAATGTGTCCCGTAAAATAATAAATTTTTTAAATAATAAATCACGTATTTTCATTGTCATGGTACATTTTTCACATAGATCTTCCTCCTACATAAAAACACATAAAATAATTGTGGGTTCTTGATCTTATCTTATAGATCAATAAAACACCTATTTTACAGATAAAATATGTACCTATATAGGGTGTTTATAATTAAAGATTTTCATATTAAATTGCTAAGATCTTTGAAAATATTCTTTAATTGAAAAAAACTTTAACGGAAATTTTATTCATTCTTTTTGTTATACTTTTTAATGTATACTCAATTCAATTTTATATAACATTGATACATAATATCATTAATTGAATATTTAATATAATCTTTTGTTAAAAAGAAAAGTTTTTGAATAATCATCTTGTGTGATACACAAAAATCAAATGAATTTAAAAAAGAAAAAAAAAAAAGGAAATTTGTTTGATGGTATTACTAACTAAATTTGCACATGAAAATCATCAAAGATTATAAATTAATATAAAATTGTGATTATGATGCTGACAAAAAAAAAAAAATCTCTTTTAATGTTCTTTGCAAAAATAAATTCAATTTAATATTATGCGATTATTTAATATTTTTAAATTCCTCTTTTAAATTGACGTTAACTGTACAGAAAAAAACAACAAAAAAAAAAAGATAAAATTATCGATCGATTTCAATTTCAAATTCAAAATCAAAAGAATAAAGGCCATTCTTATTTTCATTTTTTTGTTTAATCAGAAGTGATTTTAATCATTTCTTTGTTTTTTCTTTTCTTTGATTTTTTTTTGATTTCAATTGAAAAATTTTGAAATCTCTTAACACAATTTTTTTTTCATTTCATTTCATTTCATTAATAAATTTGATACACTTTTCCATATGAATATACTCACATATTTACATGGATAAGTGTATAAATGATATATGTATTCATTTCTCCTCTTTTTTTGATACTTTATCATTTCATTTGATGTTGTTATCTGCATCTGGTTTCCAAAAGAAAACCACCAAAAATATATACGGGGCTTTACATATACCTACATGTACTTAAGTAGAAACATAGAAGCTGGAGTTTACAAAGTATTATACGTATTTCAGTATTAATTTGTATAGTGAAATGAAAAATGAATATTTTGTCTTTTATTTCTAAAAAAAAAAAAAAAAGAATTCTTTGAAAAATAAGATTATTGATTGAAGAAAGAATACAAAAAAATGATAAAGGTGGGCATTACATTCAAAATAAAGGTCCCTAAAATAATGTGTATTAATTGGAATTAATTAAAATGTAAAATCGTCCTTTGATGAGAACATCCATTTACCGACAATATGTCGTTTTGTTAGAAAGGAACTGGTTTGGAAGTACATATACGTATGCATCCCAAAAAAATCATTTCATAATTAAGTTTTCTTTTTTAACAAATTATTTTAAATTCTAGATTGAGAAATATTATTATAAATAAAATGTCTTTAAATTTTTTTTTTAAAAATAATTTTGATTTTTGATCAGAATAAAAGTTATAATTGATTAAAAATCATTGAATTAAAAAAATTATTCAAAATCAACAAATTCATGTGTGTATGTAATAAACTAGACAGCAACAAGTAGGTACCTATATGGTATAGTGTACATATAGTAATGAATAACTCAAACTTTTATTTTAACTATGAAAAGCACGTGTCATACAAAGGTCACAGTCATAGTACAGGTGTTAGGGAATAGTTCAAATGTGCAATAATAATTATTTATTATGATACACATACCATAGTCTATCCATACTGTACTGTATTACGTATGATGTGGTGTACCATAACATAACCTAACGTAAAACATAACATTATGCCAATTCAAATAATCAGTAATCATATCATCAATCACTAATCAGTCAGTATCAGTCAGTATGCAAATTGAAATCTATAAAAAGTATAAAATTCTCAAGGCAAGTGTTTTATTATAATTACATACATTTACATATATCTAATTTCATATAAATCAAAAATGTGCATGATTTGTATACAAATTTTCGACAATAATGCTAATTTCTCTTTTATTTATTGTAAACAAAATAAATCTCTTAAATTTAGCTCTCTCAGATTTAAAAAAAAAAAAAAACGTATACTAAGTGAAGAGAAAATACTACAATCTATCCATTTTCACGTATGTATGTATGTTTATGTAAATCAATTCGTTCAAATTTCTCTTACAAAAAATATTTCATTTGTTTTCATTTCAATCTGTCAATTGAAAATTTATTTATTTTTTCATGATGCATATTTTTTAGATTATTCACACATTTCATTATGTTACGAAAAACGAAATATTTCACTTTAATCTATTTATACATATTTTATATACATACATTTTTCCAGTTAAATGGAATTTTTATTATGTACTTACTTTCATTTTTCTTAAATTTAATGCACGTATATCAGATTGTCTTGATTTAACATATTGTGCTGTCATAAAAGCCACTAAACTACCACCAAAAATACAAAATCCAGTTAATGTTGATTTTTTAACACTTCTTAAATTATTTAATTTACTATAATTTCTTGTAAATTGTGTATAATTTTGAATTTTTGTTGAATTACGAAATGATATACGAATTATTGATGACATTATTAAAGAATCACTTGCACTTAACTTGATGACATTCTTTTTTGACAAATTATCAAAGAAAAAAAAAACAATTTTTTTTTTTTTTCAACAAATTGTGGTTATGTAATGTTTCGTTAAAAGAGTAACATAAAAAAAAAACAAACGAAAATAAAGTAAAACAAAATTTTCATACGTTAAATTCATATAACAAAATGAAGTGTGTATGTACTAATTTTTGAAATTTCAAATTTGAAAAAAAACCGGTAAAACACAAAATATTACAAATGAGTTAAAGAAAAAATTATTCAAATAAAAATATGAAAAATTAAAAATTTCTGTGTTAATTTAATATTGAATATTATTTGAATGACCTTTGCAATAACCTTAAAAAATCATCATTGTCTGCGGTTAATTGTAAAAACCAAAAAAAAAAAAAAAAAAAAAATACTTGGACAACGGATAACTTTTGTAAACCGTAAATTTCTAATTAAAATTGAAAGGAAAAACTTGTAAAAATCAATTTGATAGTGATTTGGTGTTACATGAAAATATAATAGAGTTTTTTTTATCTTAAAGGGGAATTAAATATCACTGTTGTTACGTATTCTATATGTTTGAAAAATTAATTTTCACTTCATTAATGCATACAAGAAATTTCTTGTTATACACAATCGCATATGAATTGCTGTATAAATACTTAAACAATTTACAGTGCAATATGTTAAACTGCATTTCAATTTCTAAAGTTTAAATTGAATTAGATTCCTTTCAATTTTTTGTTTTGTTTATTTATTTATTTATTTTTTGTTTTTGTACCGCAAAATAAGTTCAACGCTCGAAGAAAACAAAATCGCTTTTACATGTTCTGTAAGAATAAATCAAAAGAAAAATTATTACAAATGTACATTTATACACATATACTATATAAAGCAAGGTATATCAATGTGTATAATCATATAACATACACAATATGTGTGCTTAATTTAATATCAAATATGTAAGTTTATCACCCTCCAGTAATGTTAAGGAAGTAAATTTTTATATTTTACATATTATTCTTTGAATAAATAAATATTGAAAGTGCGGTAACTGGTTTTTAAAAGCACCTTAACACCTTTTAGGCAAATGAATGTATGTACATTGTACATACATTATGCGTATGTGCGTAAAATGTAAAACACTATACCTACATACATATGTATATATAGATCTTCGTGCATCAGTTATCATTTTATAAAAGTTCCTTTGATGTAAAAATGCATATTTGTCTATTTCATAAATGAATAAATGAATATGAAATCGCATAACATAAAAAAAAAACAATGTATGAAAGATGCGTTAATCAAAACCGCACGTATACACATGTTTTTATTAACCGCAGGACGAGATTTCCTCTATATATATATATAGAATACACGCATTAAATGTCTTTGATATCTGAGGTTTTATAGGTACATGCATATAAATATACATTGCGTATATACGTATGTATTTATACTTCAGGAACATATATCCGAGCGCACGTGTATGTATGTATCAACTGTGTATCCATATAAGTATAAACTCATGTGAAAATATAAAGACAAATGTGTTATAAAAATTATGATATTATAATAAACGAATAATATCTATGGTAAATACATTGTATGCATCTTAATTTTGTTATTACAAATATATTACATATAAGATCGAGAATAAAATTACATCTTTAGGATTTCTGTATGAATACTGCATATTCATATGAATAAGGTGTGATTTTATTTAAACTAGTGTAATTGTTTTAACCCCAATTCTAATTGATAATTCTTCATTAATTAACACTCGATAATATAAACAATAAAAATCATGAACTCATATTAGGTTGGTAGGTAGATAGAGGTGGCCGCTCGCTCATTCCCAACCAAGCACACTTAAGCCAATAAGGCTCATACGTCAAATCAAAAGAATTAGCATATCTTTGAATAATCTTATTTTTATCTTTTATAGTATTTTGCATGTAAAATACTATTTAAGGTTCTGCGTTTATCCTGTTTCTAAATTTATTAGTAATTATTTTTAAAAAAAAGCGATTTTTTCCTTTTTTTTCGCCTAATTTCGGTTTGATTTCCTGTTTCTCTTTCAAGATTTCGATTTCCTTGAAAATTGGAAATTTCCCCGCAGTTTTCATCAGTATGAGGTAAATTTGATATGTTATTTGATTTGTAAAAGAGAAAAGTCTGTATTCTTTATATAAGGATTACAAGGTAAATTTAAGGAAGATTCTTAAGAAAGGATATACGAATCAAAAATTTTTTTTAAAATAACATTTAATTGTTTAGATTGAAAAGAATTAAAACAATCGCAAGGTTTAATTACAATCAATATCAAAATTAATATTTATTTTCTAAATTAAAAAATGTATCACTCTCTATTTTGAATATTTTTATGTTATTAATTATTTTAGTCATGTGCGTACAATTACCCAAAGTTGTGAATGCAAATTTTATTGCAAAATCAAATAAATAAATTGGAAAATGAACAAAAAAAGGAAAAAACAAAAAAAATTGATCATGATCCAGAATATCAAAAAAAAAAAACAAAAAAAACTGCTTTTCAGTTATTGTATATGTAACATAAATATTTGTAAATTGCAATGAAAAAACAATTTGTCAAAAATTTATAAAAATGCAATCAATTGATTTCAATTAAAATTTATGTGTAATCTATAATAATGTGCTATATAAAATTTAAAGTAGAATATTTTTGTTTTGTTCTAATGTTGTGGTTTATTCTATGTAAATATTTAAATTACGTATGACCTTGTTATACTTATTTTTTAAAAACATGAAATTTATTTTTAATTTCAGTTGTACATAAAAATACAAAATGATTCATTATGTTTAATTGCATTTACCATATTTGGTGTTATTAGTTATTTATTAAAATAGATTTTAATTTTTATTTAAAATTTTCGTATTTTTTTTGTTTTGTTTAATTTAAATTTTAAAACCATAAATTTGAAATGACAAATTATAAATTAAATTTAAATTTTAATTGATTAAAACAAATAAGGTATGTAAAATATAAAATTGAAAATTTAAAATTGATCAAATGCTAATTGTATTTTCAAATCAAAATCAAAAAAAAAAAAAAAATTAAATTTTATTTTTTTTTGTTTTGAAATATTCATGCTCATTATGAAGAAATTAAAAAAAAACAAAAAAAAAAACGTTAATATTTTAGGATATTTTGTTTTTGCTTTTCCAAAGTGACAAATATCCTTTTTATTTAACCGCTAGATCCTGTACCTTCATAAATCAAGACTATACTCATCCTACATATTATGTTGAATTTTGAAAGGAATCGAATGTATGTATATTCTCTGTCACTTAATATGTTGTGATCATTAACTAAAAATTTGAAAATTTATCTGTTACATATTTATTGTTATGTCGTTTTAAAATCCTTAATATTTGGGTATTGATATTTTATTTTGACACAGTATTTCTTTCGTTTAACAAAATATTGTCGGAATTTTAAATATTGTTATATTGTGTAAATCTTTTATCGGTTAATCGGCATTTTTATTTATTTATTTTTTTTTTAAAGTGATTTAAAAGAACAAAGTGTGAAATAATTATTTCATTTGTTTTTTTTTTCTTTTCTAAATTATGATTACATGAAAAATAACGAAAAAAACACAAAAAAAATCAAAATATTTTTAAAATTGAATTTAAATTTATTGAAAAATTGAATTTTAATTTTTTTTTTGGTCGTGAGAAAATATTTAAATAAAATATTTAGATTTTTAAAATTCAAATTGTCTCCAATGAATGAACAGCTCTAAAGGAGCATAACTGAATCGAGCATAATAAAAGGGTAATTCTATTGTTTCCAGAAAATTTACTTTAGTTCATAGTTTTCATGCATGATTTTAAATAAGTATTCTATATCAATTTAACTTTAGTCTGTTCTATAAGAAACAGACTGAAGTCTGTTTTTTATGTCTGTTTTTTTTTTGTTTTGTCTTTTTTTAAGAACTGAAAATTTTATAAAGTAACAATTTGAACAGAACGTTTAAAAAGCGTAGGTGAATTTTATTGTTTATCTTTTTATTTTCCGTTTCTTTGTTTATTTATGGACTATATGAATAATTTTATTTATTCAACAATTATAGTATCATTTCGAAATAGTCGTTTTTTTTTTTTTTAAAATCGTTATAGGCCATAAAATGCATCTTAAGTAGCTATTAAAACTGATCGCAATTTTAATGATATTAAAAAAAAAAAAAAAAAACAAAAATATTAGTCTTTAATTTATTTTCTTGTATAAGTTTGATGTCATCAAAAACCAAGAATAAAATACAAAACTTTATAAAATCGCAAACTCTTGGATATAATTTTTTATTAGGTGAAATATAGTTTTTAATTGAGAATATTTTATGTTTAAAAAAATTTTTTTTTTATAGGTTTAGACTATAAAGCAAATAAATATAAACAAAAAATATATCTTTACACGAAATATAAAATGCTTTTTATAGCTTAAATTTATATTTCACGGTTGAATTTTGTTTTTAATTTTATTTTTAGATTTTTTTTAAATTTTATTTTTAGAATCATGAGTATATTATTTATACTCTGTCTAGTAATATTATGCACTTAAGGTCTTATGGGATAAACAAAGAAAAAAAAAAAAACTATGCATACTCTGTCCACTAATATTATCGACTTAAGGTCACTTATGTCTTTTTTTCTTCTCTCATAGTTTTTAATTAGACTGTCTCACGAGTAGTATTACCAGTACCACCACAATCCATAAAACTTTTATTACATATCCTAATGAATTTTTTTTGAATATCACAGGGTGATGTAAAATGGTACCACTTTAAGTAATCTCCATAAGACCTTAACTGCATATAATTAATGGACAGAGTATAATATATCTTTATAATTGTATATAATTAATAGCTCCTTTTAATATCCTAAACATTGAATAAAAAATTGTATTAACATAAAATATTAGTCGTCTAATGTTTTTACCATAAATAGCAACAAAAAAAAAAAAAAATCAACTAGAGATCAGTTTTACATAATAAATTGATGAAAACCTTTACATTTATGTATGTAAATAATAAAATATAATTCATATGTATAAATTATTTTTCATTTTTAAATGCCCATTATAAATGAAAATATTATCTCATTTATATAGACAATTATATTAATTTAATGCAATTAATGTTTACTTTCAATTTATACATGCGCATTCTATGACTTTATAACAAATGCATTATTTAAATTACTTTGAAAATGTATATTATATAGTGGGCGGTTAAGTGAATGTATGTATAAAATATAAAACTTGTTGTAATCAAAACGATTATATTATGACATTTTACATGTGTCATGCATATGTAAATAATTTTTTTATGTGTAAATTGTACATATGTATGTATGTGAATATTTCATTCATGTACGTATTATTCACATAATATATAATATATTTTCGTATTAAAACACATTTTATAACATTCTTTATATGATAGGAAAATTACTCAAAAAACTTTATGTTTCATAATTGAAAAATAACAATTATATTTTGATTCACTCCGTTTTTGTCTTGGAGTTTTGTCTTTATGAGTTATTCGATTTTAATTTGAAATACTGATATTTTGCCATCCGAAATCATCTTCTTTATTAATTGGGCAATCATATTATTCGATCACCAAAATTTGTTGACTTTTAAAAATAAATTAATTAAGAGATTTTATTTACAATCATTGGCGAACGTTTAATTTAAAACCGATCAAATTTATTGTTTTCTTTTTTCTTTTTTTTTGTGTTATAAAAATGCATGTTTATGGTACAAAATAATTTTATTTTTGATTGAGTTCCGAGATTGAAATTTTGATGGAAATTCATAAATATTTTAAATATTTGGTCATTTCAATTTAATATAAATTTTTGTCATTTGTTGAATTTTTTATATTACGATATTTTTAATTTAAAATCATATCATTTAAATTGCTTTTATAATTTTTTTTTCTGTTTTTTTTAAATACGCGTGTTGTATTGTAAAATTTAAATGGAAATAAATTAATTTTGATTTTTTTTTTTTTTTTTTTAAATAAAAACAAAGTAAATAAAATTTTATTGTTATTTTATTCGTGTTTTAATGTAAATTGTTCAATATTTAAAATATTTATAAATAAATTTGAATTTCAAATGATATTATTTATACTCTGTCCAATAATATTAAGCACTTAAGGTCTTATGGTAGTACATATGTCTTTTTTTTTCTGTTATAATTTCTAATTGGACTATTTCACAAGCAGTATTACCACAATCCACAAAGCTTTTGTTTTATATCAGATGAATTTTCTGAATATCAATACATAATAATGTAAAATGGTACCACTTCAAGTAATCGCTTTAAGACCTGAGTTGCATAATATTAGTTGACAGAGTATAGACTTCATAATTAAAATGTTGAATGAAAATGATTGTTTAGGTAAATAAACTCATTTAAAATTAATTTGATATCTTTATTATATTTAAAAAAATTTTGAAAAATTTTTTTATCATCTTTTAATTTGAATATGTTATTAATTAGAATCAATGTCTAAACCTAAAGTCTACAGAAATACGTATATCTTTTAATTCTCTAATAATTTCTAATTAGTGTGTTTCATGAGCAATATGATATGACCACATAAGTACTTCAGACAATATGAAATGAATTTTTTGGATATAAATATACAATGATATGTGGTTCTCAAAAGCGCTAAATGTACATAATTAGTGGATAGACTATAAATAATTTATTAATTCTTAATACAAAAATGCAATTTGGACTAATATACAGTTAGCATTATAAAATATTCTTAAATTCACAAAATTATCTAATTTTATTTACATAACAGCTTAATTTATGTAGTTTTCTTAAAAATCGTTTCTTTTCCAAATTTATAAATTAAAAAATCCTTATAAATTTTTAATTGACCAAGGTTAGTTAATTATTAATTGTTTTCGATTTTAAATTTAATCAATATAGAGGTACCAGACATTTTTTTATATGAGATAATCATTCATAATATCGTTATTATTAAAAGTGGTCAGTTACATTAATTTATTTATTTATTTTTTTATTTTTTTTTAAATTTCATTTCAAATGTATAATGATAATCAATTCAAATATTTTAAATTTCATTTTTTTTTTTTATTCCTCTTATATGTTAAAATACACGTGTACGGGCAATGTAAATATAATGTTTATCGTAAAATGTAAAGAATATCGGTAGACTTTGAATTTATATAGTGAAAAAAAAAAAAAAAAATTAAAATAAATAAACAAAAATTTGTTCTAAATGATTTTTTATATTTAAATAAAATCATAAAGAATAAAAAATTTGATTTTTTTTTTTTTAAAGTAAAAAGAATATAAAGTAATGCATGTAAAATAACAAAAATATTCTTGTAGTCTGTATCTGTATATAAAATAAAAATATTATCGGACGTTGTTCTGATGATGGTAATGGTGATGATGATGATGATGATAATACAAGAAAAATATTTATGAAGTTCAAGAATATTGAATATTAATTTATTACATCTTTCTATATCATATATACAGTAATATTATAAATATTAAAATGAAAATTTTTTGAAGGTCCATGAAAAGATAATTTCTTTATAAAAAAACAAAGCGCCGACATTTATAACATGTAGAACATGCTGTACATTCTTGCTTTTCTTTTTTTGTTTTTTTTTTTTTTTTTTGTGGTTTGTAATGAAAATTGTAAACTTTCGGTTTGTTAAAAATTTAAATAAAAAAAAAAAAAAAAAAAATTTTTTTTTTTATCTATCAAAAGTCGACCGTATATGATTTTTTGTTTTTCATTTTGTATTTGAAATCGTTAATATGTAAATTATAAAAATTTGGTAGTTCATACATACATACACGTATCTTTATTATATAGATATAATTTCTCATGTATTTTTGTTGTTTAAGAATTCTTAATATATAAAATGATGAATGAAAGTGCTTATAAAAATGTTAATTCTTTCAATTTTTTTTGATAATGATTATTTAATACGCGTGTATTTCAGCGACACATTATCCACAAAAGAATAACAACAAAAATTGATCATGTTCGATCATTGATTTTATAATGAAATTTTATCAAAATTAAAAAATCTATATAAAGTTATAAAAACAAAAAAAAAAAAAAAAAAATGTTTTATGCATTTTATTCATATAATGCATTGCTACTTTATTACATATGTACTACGACGATTACTAAACTACATGTGTAAAATTCAGATGTACCTGAAAATTGCTGTGAAATTTAACGATTTTATGATTTGTGATTATTCAAATTAATATGCAAATGTAATGTTTTGTATCACATTCCAAAAATTCAATCTTTGCCATTGATTTATTATCAACTGAATTATTATGTAATTTCTTGTTACCAAAATTTATATCTCTATAATTTGAAACGAATAATTTTGCTCTAATTGGTGGTTACATGATTTTAATTTGAGATATTAATTGAGATTCATAATTTAATTTTATCTTGGATTTTTTTTTTTTTTTTATGTTGCATCATTAAGGCAAAGGAAAAATATAAATGCTTTTAATTAATTGGATGATGAATATCAGAATGGGTATATAATTAAAAAGTGAAATGATAAAATATTTGAATTTTATTCGAGAGGAATCTACTCAAATGTAAAGTTTTCGGCCGAATTCATAAACATCAAATGATTGTCTTATGTCAAGAATCATGAATTCATAAACTTTTTGACGTATTTGCCATATATTCATAAGCTTCAAGACTTTCCAATTAATCAAAAATTTGAGTGCATTTGCGCATCGAGTTTAACATGAATGTATATGATTGTCATTTGCTTGTCTTTTGACGGTCACCGTTGATCAAAAAATCATTTGATCGTCAAATTGATGATGTTTATGAATTCGCCCTTCATTTGCCGAAAATACAAAACATATTGAGTACGTATAATCGAGGATATTGAATGGGAAGTGAGTTTTATATATATGTACGTATCTCAAATTTCTATAGCATTAGGATTTAAATTGTGATACAAATTGATATCTTAAATAAATTTTTTATTCAAAATATCTTCAGTTGATTTGTATTTTTTTTTTTTTTTAATTGTAATTTTTAACTGATCAAAGTGCGAAATAAATTTATATTTTTCAATTAATTTTATCACCCTCATATTGCTTATGTATGTACATATATGTATGTATGTATTTGTTATGAGTGACAATTCACATTATTTACATTTATTTATTTTTGTTTTTTATTTGTATTTTTGATATATAATATAAATAAAATATAAATTAAATGAATGATATGCTTAATTTAAGATTATTTTTTATATACATTTTATAGGTATTCTATAAACTTAATGTTGTGGTAGAATATGTACCATATACATATGTGAATATGTAACAGAAAAAGAATTATTCAAACAGAAGAAATCAATTAAGTTCCATAAATTAAAAAAATAAAAATAAAATATATTGTATATATACATATATTACATACGACACATACATGTGTATAAAAAGATCGTGTATACATGTTTTGAATATATGTTATACCCAGGTATAAAAATGTGCATTCGAATACGGGCTTTTTAACAAATAATAAATCTTTTAGGTAACTGATTTTATTTTATTCATTTAGCAATGTACATAATATTTCATGTCACATTGAAAGTGAGAATAGAATATATGTATGTACGCGTTTACACATACATACATATATGCTTACATATATTATTATGTTTGTCCCGTGAAATATCCCTGTTATGCATATAGAAGAAGGATATATTATTTAACTTAGAAAGATCATGTGAAAATATAAATACTTAAAATGTAAAAATGTACTCAATTAATTATTTTATATACCAATTTAACTATTATTGCTTAGATAACTATTTAATACTCATAAATATACATTTATAGACATTATATTTTGCACCTGTTTATCTTTTTATAATTGTGATTGTATAACTAAATTATACACGTATTTTTATTCACATATACATAAAAATAAAATATAATTTAATAAAATTTATTAGTTTTTAAGATCGATATTTTATTATGCATACATTTATTTGGTATAACTTAATGTACTTTGTAATATATGTATTCGATTTTGTGTATGTATGTATACTTTGTATGCATGTGTGTAAATTGATACAAAATATGTAGTATATTTTTAAGAAGACTGTAATTTTATCCATTAAACAGAAATGCATGTAACATGCGTCTAAAATAGTAAAAAAAAAATAAAAATAAAAATTTTGTTTTTTCTGTATAAGAAGGACGATGATCAAATTCCTTTATAGGATCATGTTATTTAACTAACATCTGCTCTTTTTATTAACGTACATACACAATTTACTTTATATATATGTATAATGGACATTTTAGTTTAGTTTCTGTGCTTTGCTATACATTTTACAAAATGTAATTAAATTTATGCATATTTTTAGTCATCTACACATACATTTTTGTTTTTAAGTTTAATTTTTTATAACGTTTGTCTGGAGACTATATTTTGATTAATAAAAGTAAACAAAAATTTTTTTTTTTATTTATTTTTTTTTTTTTTTATTAATATAAGTGTACCAACATATATAGACAGTGAGGGACAAAATAAAATGCAATTGTAACGAAAATAACAAAAAAAAAATGAAAATGAAAATAATTTCTGCCTTTTTGCAATGTTTATTTGTTATTTTGAAAAATGATACAAAATACATAGTTACACGTGCGTGTGTAATAGAGCCGCCCATCAACAACATATCAACATCATTATTTCAGTATAATATTTTTAATCCTGCGTATATATACACACATGACCTTTACCCTGAAAATAAAAGGTTTAAAGGTTGTAATTTGATATCTATACATAAGGAGGGTAAGTTACAATTTATTCTTTGGTTTTTTATTCTAAATGTAGAATAATAAATAGGTTTATGTTCATATAATATAGCTTGCATTTAAAATGAAAAAAAATTGAAAAAATGAATATAACTGTATCATGTTCACTATATAGGATAACAAAGAAGAATTGTTGAAAATCTATCTTCAGGTTTTATTATGTTATGGGGATTATAAATTGTTGTTTATAAAATATGAATTCTCATAATTAAACCAAATCGAATACAATGAGATTCAAAGCAGCAAAAAAGGGAAGAAATTATAGTTTAGATTTTTATTTGAAATGCGATTTTATTTTTAATTAGTTTTTTTTTTTTTTTTGTTATGTATTTAATATGCCCAGTAGTGTAACAACGGTTAAGGTTGTAAAAAGTAATTACATGTTTCTGAAGTTCACATGATTCTATATTTTTCTTAAACTACAATCCACAGGATTTATTTACATTCCTTACAGGATTTCTATTCATTAAAAAAAAAAAAATATACATAATTAATTTTTTTTTTTTTTAATTTTAACTATAAGTCTGCCCACTAATATCATACACTAAAGGTCTTATGAGAGTACATACTATGTCTTTTTTGTTTGTTATTTCAGATAATTTTCTTCTCTTTTTGAAAAATGAAAATTTCATTATATTGTAATAAATTTTATACAACAGGAAATTTAAAAAATGCATTTTAAAATCATTTATTATTTTTTTTTCTATTATTTAAATTTTATAACAAATTCATTGAAAATCATATACAATTAATATATCTGTATGTGGGTGCGTATCTTAAATGATTGGCAATTTTTCATTTTCAAAAACAAAAAAAAAATATTAATTTGCTACTTGAATATTTTTATTATGTGTTAATGTTAAAATTATTAAAAAATATTGTAATAAATTTTTGTAAAAAAAAAAAAAAAAAAAAACCAGGAAAACATTTGTATCAATTGATTTAATTGTTTAATTTTTTGTATATAATATTTTTCTATTTCAAAAAATTCAATGTCTATATAACATAATGCAGACATTCGATCATTAATGAAAAAATATTGATAATTTATTTTTTAAATTATTTATAATAAAAAATAAAAAATAAAAGAATAAAATAAAAATATGAATTAAACAAGTAATAAAGATATTATAAATTATTCGAGGACATTTTATTAGAATTATTTTTTTATAATTTATTTTATTGAATTTTATTATCCATATTTGTATGTGTATTATTAATCTAATGGATGTGAATTAAATATACTTGTATACATGTTACAGGATGCTTGTTTTTTGTTTTGTGTACTATATTTATTATTATTTATCCATATATACTAATCTTGTTGAGTTTAATTGTTAATGTTTCATTTTATTAGATTGATGAATGTAATAAGAATAATTTTATAATTTATTTAAGATTTATTTTTTCCTGGATCTATTACTTATAAAATAAAACTAAAATACACATATCGATTATTTAATGTCGAATATAAGTAGTTTGTTATGAAGTTATTACAATGATTTATATTCCATAGACTAATTCGATACAGTTAAGGTCTTATATGGGAGTATATCCGTCATTTTTCTTTTTCTTGTAATTTTTAATAAGATCATCTCACGAGCAGTGTTACCACAATCTGTAAAGTGATCATATAATACGAAATGAATTTTTTTTTATATCCAATATACAGCGACGTAAAGTGGCACTACTTTATGTTATTTCCATAAGATCTTAACTGCATCAAACTAGTGTATGCGGAGTATAGATTTTCATTTTTTTTTTTCTGGTATTTATTTATTTTATATAAGGGTCATTCTAGTATAAAAAAAACAATTTATACAGATATGTAACAATGCAAAGAGTGTGCTCAAGAGCACAAAGAGTGCTCGACGCAGACATCGAAGGTAAAAGATTACCTGGGAGACTTAGAAAGCGATGGTTAGAAGCTGTGAGCAAAGTTGCGAGTTCTTTACTAAACTTCAAAAACTGGAGAACGGCATTAAGAAACCGAGACAGATTCTACAGGATGCCAAGGCTCGATTTGGTCTGTAGCGTCATCGGAAGCAGAAGAAGAAGTAACAATGCAAATATGATTAATTACGAGAACATCATCATCAACATCACATGAGAATGCGTTAATCAGACCAAAATATATTTTAGTTAAGTTCATTTTTGTGAATATAAATTTCATTTCTCAATGAAAAATAATGAAATTTAGAATAATTTACACATTTAGATGGTGTTAGGTAATTTTTCCCAGGTTAGTTATTCAGAAAAAAAAAAAAAAAAAAAGAAATATATAAGTAAATTTTTTTTTCATTTAATTTTTATTGATATCATTTCAAATAACTGTTCATTTGAATAAATACTAACATCATATTACAAAATTGTAAATATTATTATTTATTTAGAAAATAATTTACTTAAAACATACTCCTATAATAGATCAAATTGTACACATTAAATACACGATTTTCAAGTGTAAAAATATATGAATAGGTCACGATTATTTTTAGTGAACATCATCATCATCATGATCATCATTATAACATGAAAATATTTATAAGTACATATATGTATGTATACTTGAATATCGTGTAAATCATGTATGTATGTATGTACACAATCATGGTACAGCATGTAGTGATGATAAATAGAATAGTGATGATATCTATGATTGTTTACAATATTTGTTACCATAATATATAGTATCTCTTAAAATCTTATATCTATGCACGATATACATAATATGTAACAGTACTAATACTCAATGTTATTTTTTATATTATTTTAATTGATTATATTGATTCAATAGCCAATAGAAATAATGAATGATGTTATAAAAATAATTTGAAAACGTATCATTGACATTGTCAAAATATTATGCATGTATTATTTTTTATGATTTTATATAGTACATACTTATTAGAAAGATCTACATACATACAAATTTAAATTTTGTGATGTACATACACACGTACCCATGTACCCCATGTATGTACTAATAAAATCATAATTTAAATTTACGAGTATGGTCCGAGTTCATATTTGCAGTTCTAAGTTAGTTCTGCCAACGCATTGCATTCATGTTCATTTCTGCCCGAAAGCAGTAAGTTCATGTTGTCAGTTCTGTACAAGTTTTTGAGAGCAGTTTCAGCAGCTATACAAATTATGTCTGCAAATTTAAGACTAGAAAAAGATATACAGTAAAGTAAGTGATCTGGTAATTACGGAGAATGATATTGTGGATATATATCTTTCTTTTTGCAGTAGACAAGTTTATAAAAGCAGCTGCACAAAATTAGTATTCTGCTAGGGTTAGTACTAGATTAGTTTTGATAAATTAAAGTAATGCAATTAATTTTCTGCAAAAATAAACTCGACCATATGGTATGTCGTCAGCTTTATTTAGTCAAAATGTAAAATTGGAAAAAAATTGTCTATTTAAAATTAAAAAAATTAGTTAACAAAAAAGGCACGGAGATGAAATGTCTGTTATGTGATAATAGACAGATCAAGTTTGTATATTGGCATTATAATGTATGTACGTACATAATATGTGCGTGTGTATATTTTTATTATGTTATAAAAATAATTAAGTAATGTTATACATTTCTTTTCAATGTTTCATTGACCTTCTTAAAAGAATATTTATGTATACATATATGTAAGTATTTGTGTTCATATACATAAGTATATAACACATTAATACATTGTATCATATTTGATTTATGGTAGATCAATAAATTTCAACTAGAAATTCTTAAAATCAATTTTTATACATATATGGTATTTATGTACATACAAATATGTGGATTACGTCAAGTTTTTAAGTGATAGAATGAATAATTGTTTCATATGTTAGCATTTGATTTAGCAGATTTATTGATAAAAATTAATAAATTATATCCCTTCTGTTTGAAAATGTATACGGTGATTAAAAAATTCGTTCAAAATACATCCTTTTTTAAAAGTTACAAATATGTTAATAATATACATACAAATATTTATTTAAAAAAATCCTTTTTAATGTATTCAAGAACTAATACAATTAACATTTAACTAATAATATTTTTTATTTTTTGTTTTGAGCTTAATTTAAAAAAAAAAATAAAATAAAATAAAAAAAAAAAAAAAATTCAATTTTTTTAAAATTAAGTTTCAGCATCTATATCAGATACTATTGGTTCAAACATACTCATCGGAAATGGTATATTGTTAACATATCGAATATGAGAATTATTATTATTATTTTCTTGATGATTTTCCATGTTTCTCATACTTTGTATTGCTTTTGCATTTGCCTCTAAATTTCCATGACGTGCACGAATATGTTTATCACGATCACCACGCTGTCTAAAACATTTTGAACAATATGAACAAGGATATGGTTTTTCGCCAGTATGTATTCTTTGATGATTTTTTAATGCATCAGCACGATAAAAACGTTTACCACATTCATTACAACCATATCTTCTTTCACCGCGATGTATAAGACGATGTTGATAGAAAACAGAACCAGTTAAAAAACGTTTACCACAAACTAAACAATGATATGGACGTTCACCAGTATGACATTTACGGATATGATCATTTAAATCAGGACGTATAGTAAAACGACGAGTACATCCAGGTTCTTTACAAGCAAAAGGTTTAACTCCTATAAAAAAAAATTTATAGTAAATAAATTACATTTCTATATATATATAAACCCGAATTTAGAATAAAAAAAAAATTAATTAATACCTCTATGAAATCTTAAATGTTGCCATAAATGACTTGATTGCGTATAAGATTTACCACAAACATCACATAAAAATTGTCGATATCTTGTCGTTGGATTGGTATTTATTTCTTTTTTATTTCCTTTTTTTGTGTGTTTTTCATCATGATGTCTAATCAGCGATTTTGCATTATCATATAGCAGTCCACAATATTCACAACAAATTTGTAAAATATTTGTTTTTAAATTAATTCGTGGAAAGAAATGATATGTAGCATATCTGCGGAAAAAACATATCTTTTGTTTTTAGAATAATTTATTTTGTTTTTATTTTGTTAATTTTATACATATACATACCGATGCTCATGTAAAAGTTCATTTGAAGGAAATTTATTATCACATACATTACATACAAAGAATTTTTCTAAATTGAAATTTTTTTTCAATTCATCTCGATTAAATGGACAATCAGTTTGCCAATGAAAATTTATTTCTTTTGATGATTTCATAATTATATTACAGGATAAACATTGAAATCTTCTTGAAGGATCATGCATTGATGAATGTAATAATAAATCAGAAATATTTGAATAAAAATAATCACAAAATTCACATTGTAAAATTGAATTTGTAATTGCAATTTTTAATGGGATTTTTTCATTTAATTTATTTGTATTATTATTATTATTATTATCATTATTATCCATTGAAATATTTAATTTATTAATCATATCAATTATTCCATTAATATTATTTAATGGAATATTAATGGAATTATCCAATTCTATTTCATCTAATAAATTTCCATGTATTTCATATAAATGATTAATACCATCTTTTTGATTAAATAATACTTTACCACATAATAAACATTCGACTATAATTTTAATGTTATTTCCAGTACTACCACCACTACCACCATTTATGTTTGTTGTTGTAGATGTTGTTGCTGATGCTGTTGCTGTTGATGTTGTTGATGGTATTGTTGTAGGTATTAAATCCATTGCATGTTTTTCCATATGACGACTTAAACCGGATGCATGAACAAATTTTCTTTCACACATTGTACATTCATGTGAACTATTTGATTTAATTTTACCTGATTTTGTTATATTATCAACATTATTTTTATTATTATTATTATTATGATCATCTTTTAAAATTTGATGAAGTTTTTCATGATTTTCTTTGAATTGTTCTATACATGGATGATTTTCAATATTTAAATTATTTAATATTTCAATATCTTCATCTTTAATTAAATAATTATGTTCATTATATTCACAAACATGTTGATAAAATTTATCTTCTTCAAAAAGATTTGAACAATAATTACATGAATAATATGAAATAATTTGTGTTTTATCTGTGAAATCATCATTTGTCATTTTATTTTCTTTAACTGTGAAATACATAAAAACAAAAAAGTAAATTTTTTTTTTTATTGTAAAATAATTTACGTGATGTGTTTAATATGTATAATGCTTACTATCATGAAATTGAGGTGTTACTGGTGTTACTACGAATTCATTTAGCGGTACTGTGAAGGTACCTAAAATTTTAAAATTTTTAAATAGCATAATATAAAAATGTAGAATATTTAAATTTTTGCTTTTTCACCTGTTTCTGATAAAATTGTTTCATTTTGACTAATTGAACAATTCTCGTTCTGTAGAAGAAAATCACTATCTACCAAAATCTCAGAACTGTCCATTTTTTTATTTTTTGGTTTTTTTTTTTTTAATGAACTAGAAGGGAATTTCAGTATATAACACAATAATTAAATTTTCGTGTGTTTCAAATAGGTTCCCGTTTACTCTTTTACTTTTTTTTTTGTGAAATAATAATTGACGGCGGCACATTAACAATGAAATATATTTCAAATTATGCAATGGCTAACTAGATTTTATGTACTAATTTATTTGGCTATATTAATTCCCACGGCATACGAGTATTAATTCCATTATAAATATTTGTATGCCGTGCATTTTCTTTAAATCAAAAATTTTCTTAATTAGCCTTGAACTCCGTTGCTATGATACGATATAGTTCGTTACTTGATTCGTTATAGTGGATTTTTTTTTAAATGGTTAAGTATGATGTGATGTGATGTACCCGAAAAAACCGAATTGTTAGGGTGAGTTCACGAATGTTTGTACCTTGGTTTTTAAAATAACGTAAACAAACACAAATGAAAATGTATGTACGTACACATATGCATGTACATATAAGTTTTATTTTTTTAAAATAAAAATAAAAAAATACATTATGGACATATACATACTTATGTACATATACGTATGTATATAAGTAAAAAAAATTGACATTATTCTGTCATTTTACTATATTTATTATCTATAAAAGATCAAAAAAATTGTACATTCTTTGTTGTTTTATAAATCACTTTATATAAAGGTACCTACAAAATTGCATATAAACGTGCATACAAATGTATGTATGTATGTACGTATGTTACGATTGTGTGCATAATTACAAAATTAACTAAAATGCGCCAAGAATACATACATACATATGTACTTATATAATTATTATAACTATGAAAGTTATTTAATAGCAATTTTAAAAAATGCATACAATTCAACTAAACGTTTGTTTAAATATCAGAATATAAACTTTAACGATTTAATTAAACATTTAATTTAACGCAAATATGAACATATGTACATACATACATACACATATATCTATTTATATACATACATATATACATAAGTATGAATATGGAATGCTTAACATCTGATTATCGACTGTGCAATACTTAAATTTGAACATACATTTTTTGTACGTACATACGCATATACATATGTAAGAGCACATAAAAAATTATGAATATCAAATATACATATACATATGTAGGTACATAGGTAGGTTTACTATGTGCAAATAATTTAAATAATTGCAGTTGGTAAAAACAAACATAATATAAAATTTTTTTTTTTCTTAACAAACTAAAGAGAATGCCTATAGTCTGTCTAATAACGATTTCCAGTGCTTTTGTAATTTCTAATATGATTGCACTTCGTCCATGTAAGTCACAGCATCATTGTAGGTCACCATTCGTTACTTTTTGATTTTTTTTTATATATATGTATGTATGTATATGTGTACATATATGTTCATCACTTTTAGCGCAATCAACTAACTTCTATTTCTTCATGTGCAAAAATACATCACCCTTAGTGCAATCAACTAACTTTTACTTGTTCAAGTGTAAAACGGGTTTACGCATAAATATACTCGTAGTGTACAAACAGACTAGTATTAGTGAGTTTTTATATAACATGGAAATTATTCAGTTTAGTTAATTGCCTTTTGCATTTCGAGGGAGACGGACGGGTTTCATGAGCATCGGGTGAAAAAAAAATTGGTAAGTGAAAAATATTTTTTGTATTTTGAAAATTTCAAACATTGCATGGTCTATGGGTTAAAAAAAAAATAATTTCTATTGTTTTTGTATACAATGGATGTATTTTTTATTTGATAAAATAAATGTAAAAATGATATACTCAAAATACTAACTAGAAAATCTAAAATCATTGATATCAATTCGAAAAATGGGAGTATGTACATATTTTTTCCCTTTTTTTATAAATTATAATAAAGATATTTTAGAAGTAAAACTACCAAAAACTACCAAATATTCTATATATAAAATCGAACAAATCAAATTTTTTTTTATATTCCTCAATAGTGCAATGTCAATGATATTTTTCATGGGGTATGCAAAAAAAAAACGTTAATATTAATAAACAGAGTATAAAATAATAGGATTTCTTTTCTAATGCATAAAATTGGTACTTAAACAGCTGAAGAGCAATTTTTAAAGCATAAAAAAATAAATAAAATAAATTCTATTAGCGATTTATTTAATTTTTTTACATATTTTAAGTATAAGATCAGTAAGATACAATTTCATTTATTGCTTTATATTGTATGTACTTGTAAAAAAAAAAAAATTACAAATATATTTATTAGTGCTCATAACAAGTATATGCACTTACCGTATATAAAAAAAATATTTTTATTAATTTGTATTTAAGTAAATGGTATAGTTATGATATGTACAGGTATAGGTGATACAGTAGCATCAGTATCATATTGTTTATATATTGTTGATAGGAAATTATATAAATTTATCTTATTAATGATATGAGTAAAAGTGTACAGATTTTTAGATTTATACTCTTTTACATATTAGATTTTATAAATATGTAATATTAAATTTTATTTGCAGAAATAATATTATGGTAATCGTAATTTGTATGTTGAAAAATAATTTTATTCAAGTAATACCGGACAGAATTCAATTCAAAACAGTTAGAATTCAGGTGTATAATATAAGCCATCACATATGAATAAGTTTTAAAATTTTGTTTTTTTTTTTTTTTTAATTTTACGGTTAATTTGTACTTTATTGCTATAAAATTAAAATTATTAACCATTTAATCATTGTAAAAAAAGCATATTTACAAAAATGCTTGATTTAAACACATTATATTTGAACGTATGCTGTGTGCATATTATGATGTATATACATAAGTATGTGTTTCCAAAAATTTTTTCTTGAAAATTTCATTTAAACTGGATATTGGAATATCAAAAAAAATTTTTATCCAAATAATTTCTACACATACTTATACTATATGTGCTTTATAATCATTATATGAAGATCAAAGCATATTTAACATCGTTTTATCTCATTTAAGTTTTGTTTTTTTTTGATGTTCATTGCAAAAATAATTTCATTGTAATTAATAAAAATTTCATCAATTATGTTATGAAAATTATTTATGATTGTTTATTTATTTGTTTTTTGTTTTTTTAATTCTTAAATAATCCATCAAATATTTTGATATCATTCATTTATCTTTCTTCACATTATAACATTAAAAGACATCATCATCATCATCATATTTTTTTCACTGTTATGACAACCTAATATTTAATTTCGATATTATATTTATAAAATGCGGAATGTGAATATTAAGAATTTTTTTTTTTTTAATACTGTGTAGTTATATTAAAGTAGGTTATTGAAAATTGATCTAAAAAAAAAAAATTAATTTCTGAACATGAAGTAAATTTCACCTCAGGTAACATATGTACATACGTAAATAACATAAGTAATACACATATGTGAAAACGCTTAAATATTAATTAACTTTTTTTTTCCTTTTTTTTTTTTTTTTCAAATAATAACGGCTCTTTCAATTTTAACAGTGGGATGAAACCTTTACCTTACCATAATATAAAATGTATTTTGACTGTAGATATGTGTATCTGTATGTATGTATATATAAACAGTCCATTCATATGAGTATATTCTATTTTGTGAGTGACGATTAGCACTCTTCAATGTTTTGACACTGTAATTAGACATACAATATTTTAATTATATACGATTAAAGAAGGTGCATCTGCTTAATATACGTACATATGTACATATGTGTAAAAGAAGATATACCTACCTAATTTGAAATTTTTAATTTATTCAATGTATTAATTTATTTAGTATCTATGCATTTTAGTCTTAGCGTATATTATAGATACGATTTAATTTTTTTAACTTTTTATTTATGACTGAGAGCTTTACTTTTCAGGAAATAATAATAAGAAATTTCTATACACATGTATACAGAGCACTGAGCGCATATGTACATATGTATACTAAACGTGATTATATTCTTTAACAGTTGATGAAATTGATTAAATCAGTCCATTTTCTTGATCTTGTTTAAAATTTAATTTAGGTAAAACATGTTGATATACAAATTCTATTTTATAATATCAACACCTTTTTAATACACAACATGAATATTACATTTTTTTTTAAAAAAATCTAATTTTCATTTGAATTTTCTTATGGAAAATTTTTTTTTTTAATTTTTTGGTTTATTTTCCCTAAATACATAATTGTAGAAAGTATGCCGTATATACATTTACGTATGAAAAAGAGAACATTCACCTTATATTCTTGTTATTATTTGTTTTATGTGAAATTAATCGATTATTGCGAATTTTTGTTAATTAAGTAGGAAACGCGTGTTAATAATAAAAAATTAATTTGTTAAATAACATTAACAATATCAGTCAATGATGAAAATAAAAAAAAAAAAGGAAATTTGTTCTTGTTTTGCTTTTTTAAAAAGAAAAACGTACAAATTATAAAATAAATAAATAAAAAGTATAACGATAAATTGAATTGCAATTTTTTGAATTTTTTTTTGAAAAATTTTCATTTTTAAAAGATACACACATAAGTATAATTCCTTCAATTTCATGTATTAGCCACTGGTCACTGGTAGACTTCCGCATAATTCAACCTTCATAACATGTGCGTATAAGTGCATGAACAATTTTCATCGTGAAAAATTAATCTGATAATTTTCAATTTTCATTCAATATTTTAAGCATTTGTGAACACCTAAATATACACATATGATTGTACGTGATCAGTGAAACATATACATAGCTCTATTTTATTTTTTTAGATGCATTTTTTCACTCATCATCATAATGACCGCAAAAATGACAAATAAATACAAATGAATTGTTCATACATGTTCATGTGGTCGAATATAATATAGAAATTGCAGTTATTGTAATCCATATATGTACGTGACCAGATATCTGTGATACCATTAGTTGTATAATTTATGAAAATTATAGATATGAGAGTATAATGAAAATTTTATTATTAAATATGAAGATATTCTTTGAATTATATTTTGTCATTAAAATTATTTTAAATCATTAAATATAAATAATACTGATGAAATCATAACACAATATAATGACTATATATCACTGGTATGCAGATGTTATATCATGAAAGATCATAAAATTACAATAAAGTGTACATTGAATTTCTTTGAAGATCCGATTAGTTCCTCTTTTGTTGTTTTATTTAAATTTTCTAAAATTTATATCGAGAATAGAAAAAATGCATATTATTCATTACAATAAATTTCTCTGAGTTTCTTGGAAAGTTAGAACAAAAAAAATCCCTTAGGGAAAAAATATACAAATTATCCATTAAATTTCTATTTGTTCTGTCATCTTCAACATTTTATTATCAAAATATTTTCACATTTGGGTCATTGACATAATTTAAAATTTGGTAGAGCATTGGAAGTATACTCGTGTTTTTTAATTCTATACTCAATACATTAATTCGATGCAGTTAAGGCTTTATGGAAATGACATAAAATAATACCACTTTACGTCGCTATATATTGATATTATGAAAAAAATTCAACTTGTATTTTGTGATAACTTTACAGATTGTGGTAACACTACTCGTGAGATGATCAGACCTGAACTTATCGAAATGGGCCTTTCTGGTCTAAGTGTGCTTGCTGGGGTTTTGGGGAGCGACCAACTCTACCTACTTACCTACCTAGTGTATGGAGTATAATAACTTGAAAATTTTAGTCAATTACATATGGATATATCGATTCGAATGAACTTGAATATTTAAAAAAATAATGATAATAATTTTACAAAAATGATAGAAAAATTGTGAATTTTTAGTTATTTTTGTTGTTATTCATTTCTAGTAAAATTCACAAGAACAGTATTTACACTTTTTCATATATTTTATAGATCTCATGATAATGAAGAACAAATTTGTTTTCGTGTTATTATAACCAACTCCTACTATACTAAAATTACCACAAATAATTTTTCGTTTAAAAATCAAGATCTATTTTAAATGATTTATAACGTATTTTTTTATTTTTGCGGTTTTATCGATTTTTAAAAAAAAAAAAAATATTTTTGCTTTTAATTGGTTTATAATTCTAAAATAATACCAATTAAATTCGAACATGAGAACAAATAAAATCTCATCTAGCTTAAAGGGTATTGAAAAAAAGGATATTTGTTAATTTTTCATAATTCTAAAGATTATATTAACAGATATTGTTTTTATTTATAAAAGAACTACTCAAGAAATTATAGTTAATTTTAGATTTTAATGTTTTCTTTTTTTATTTGCTCTTTTTTGTGTTTTTTTTTTGAAGCAGAACATATAGCTTGAAAATATTATTGCGGTTAACAAACACACCAAAGGTGTGTATAGCATTTGTGCTGTCATTTTTTATAACTTATTTACGATCATAATATGGCACTGATTGAGTCATATCTTTCAGTTTTCTTGAACGTAAAAACTTTATAATACATACATACTTATTACTTTTATTTATTTATTGGTATTATGTTATTAAAAAAAAAATTTGTTTTTTTTTTTTTAATTCTTTGGCTGAGCCTGAACCTAGTAGACACATATTTCTTTTTGAAATCATCCTAAGGTGATAATTTTGCGATTTTATTACATAAATCATTTGAAACTTGATAATAAAAGGGCTAACCTCTGTAGAAGCTGATATGTGTAGTACATATTTAAGTATTATCTTATGTTTAATGTTGTAGGTATAACCATCGTGTATGTATATTGCAATATGTACGTAAAAAAAAAATAAAAATTTATTCGTTAAGTATCATCATTTCACATATGTATATATGTATACTTACATATGTATGTACTTTGTACATCTTGGAAGAAGAAAAACTTATCATTTTTCAAAAAAGAAGTTATAGTGTACGTACATACATATGTATATGTATATCATATGATCATCGATCTTCAATGGAGATCAACTTAATTTCTTTTTTATATTTATTACTATAAGGTCCAGTTTTACACTTACGCGTACACGTATGCAATTCAATATACTTATGTATGTATAGATATGTATATAAATAGAGCTTTGCATTGCATTCTCAATTGCATATATATAGGATAAAAATTACACACATATGTATGTACATAAATCTTTTCCAGGATCAGGTCGCGGCAAATCATAGAGATGTCAAAGTGGGATAATCGTTGTATGTCATCGTGATCACATTCCAAAATAAAAATATGTATAAAGAAAAGGGGGAATAAATGAAAAAAAAAAAAAAAAAAAAAAATCAGGAAAGCATAAAATTAATATTTTTTTATGATTATGCAAATTTATTACACACGAGCACACGTAATATTGAATTTACACTTGAAAATTATTATTTTGTTTTTGATTTGTTATATTTCATGACATTAAAGATCACAGCTTGTTATAACAATGTATAAAAATAAATAAACCAAAAATTAATCCATTACATATTTATGTCCACATTATGCATATGTGTATATTTTTTTAAATTGAAAACAATAAAAGGATAATTACATTTTCTGTTTAAGATTAAAGAAATATATTTGTCCAACATTGAATCAGAATTTGTGAAATTTGTGAATCTTGAAAGATTTTTGTTTATGAACCCCATAAACAAAAATATGTATCTTGCAATACAAAGTTTCTATACTTTGATGATTTCTTAAGTATGCGAAACTAGCGATCTACGAATAAAGTCTAAGCAAGTCTAAGTGTTTACGTATACGTATACGTATGTGGATTTATAAAATAAGTTTTAAACATAGAAAATGAATTTAAGTACATGACATTATCTAAATTTATGTAAAAAATTTACTGATTACACCAAAAAAAAAAAAAAAACAAAAAAAAAACAAGAAAAATTGAAATATAATATTTTAAAGTTTTATGATCGCATATCATTTTTTCTCATGCAAAATATAAATGATATTGAAAAGAATCAATAAAATCTAAATAAAAATAAGTAAACGAAATTGAATTATTATGTGGATATAGTTGCATGTTTAAATCTGTATTTTGTTTTTGTTTTTTTTTTAAATGATAAAAGTTATTATTTTTAAATATAAAACTATTCAATGGATACATTCATGTGCATTGCACATGTGTATATAAATTTTTATTATATGTGATTTTTATAATATGAAAATATTTTTTTTAATAAGTATCTACTATAAATTAAAATTCATTTCCTGATTTATAGTTTAACTTAAGACAATTCTGATGTATAATTATTTTAAGAAAATTAAGTAAAACAAACATATAACCTACTGCTGATCAGTATAAAGTATTTATGTACGTTAGGATTCATTAAAAAAATAATTGAAATAATCGAGTACCTTATACATCATTTATATATAAAAATGAATTTTTGGTATCACATTTATTTTTATATAATTTAATTGATTTATATGTAAAAATTGATAAATCATACACATTTACATGTAATTTTTTTTATTTATTCATTATTTATTTAATTTAAAAAAATTTTTCAATTAAATACAAATAATAAAAAAACAATAAAATTAACCTTGAAATTAATAATATGCACCACTTATCCGATGAACTCAAAACTCCTTATAATCCATTCCATATAATTTTTTTTATTTTTTTTTTTTATTTATTGGCATTTTATGTTTATTATATGTACATCAATTTTATAAGGAAATTTCAAAAATTTATAGCTGATTTTATAGAATTTATGTTTTTACATAAAATGACTTCATTAAAATGACACGTATAGTGTGTAATAAAAATTTTTAATATTTACTGCTGTGAGTGCTTGGTATCATATTGGTACGAGAAAAAAAAATTTTTTTGTTTTTCATTTTTTTTGAAAATTTTTGCATTTTATTTATGTGAGAGAGAAAATTACAACACAAACAATTTTCTTTTTTTTTTTTCTAAATACAAATGTATAAAAAACGGGTAAAATTTATTGAAACTAAAAATAAATGCATATCTAAGTCCGTATCTTCGATTTTGTTACAAATTGGCTAATTAATCTATGATACATGCAATCATGTGTGAAACTGCATCCCATATTGATACTGATATGATGGTAATGTTCATAAACAAACTAATAATAACATATCAAGTTCTCAATACTTGAAGGCATTTTAATGCTATCCACTCTTTAACTCCTAATATGTAATAAATTTATTCATTTTATGATTATATATATACACACGTAGTATATACATAAATAAATGGCCATCATTCATTTATGTACCAGATGCATTATGCATCTTCCTGGATTATAAATACTTACTTACTTACTTACTTATCCGATAATATCATCTACTACTGTAATAATGCTGATGTAATGTCTTAATAATTTTAGATTGTGTTTGATTTTATGATTATCATATGAATTTATCTTTTTTTTTTTAGATTATATATAATATTGATGTAAAAATTCATTTAAATGAGAAGAGGCTATCATTCTCAGAATTTGACAACTCAATTAAAAGTTAAAGTGAAAATTCAATGATCATAAAATATATTTTGATGTTAATCAACTTCCTTATAAGATCCTTTTTTTTTTTTTTTTCTTAACTTGCAAATCTTACAAATTAATGTTGGAATTTTTTATATTATGAAAATGTATCATACAAACAAATGAATTTTAATTTAAGACGTTTGATACAAAAAATTTATGTTCAATTTGTAAAATATTTTTTTACTTTTGTTTTTTACTTTGCATTAAATTATAATGTTGCAATTACAACAAATTTTTTTTTTTTTTTTTTTATTTATATTTGTTACAGTATAGAACAACACTAATGTGATCGTTATTTTAAAGATACACATATGTATAAATATTTATTTTCAATGTAATTAAAAATCGTGAAAAAAAAAAACTTGCAGTAAATCTCAATTGTACAATGTATAGATGTTTATGTAGATACATAATTAAAACAGTACAACATTTGATTTGTTCAATTAATTGGAAAAAAAAAATTTTTATAAATTAGTATACGGTTATCAGACGTTGTATCTATCTGTTCTATGTATTATTTAAGATCATATGTACCTACCTACATTTATTTTAAGTATATACACTATGTGTATGAAACAACTTTATTAGAAAATTATACTTTATATATGTACCTATTTCATGATATTTTATTATATTGTCAATATTGCGTAACTGTGAAACAATATGACATTTTACAAGATCATTTTGCAATGCCAAGTTCATCAATATAATCATTGTCAAAATGTTTAAAAATGTTAAAACATATATTTTTCCACATAATCACAAAAGTGATCATTTATTTGGCGCCTTCTAATTTAATTTAACATCATAATTATTAGATTTTTATTTTGAAGTTAATGAGTTTTCTTACACATGCATACACATATTAGATGTGTCTATGTATAAGTACTGGAACGGATAATGCATGTATTAGGTATACCAAGTTTTCATGTGAGCCGATTTTCAATACACTTAAAAATCATTTAATGAGATTTATTGAGATCATATATAAGAACTTTTTAATCTTGATATAAAGATCATATACACATATGTACATATACCTACATATATTGTACAATCTATACTTTGTGTACGTTGTTTTTTTTTAAATTTTTTTTACTTATTTTTCGAAAAATTTCGATTGTTTAAATTTCATGACATTGATGTCTAGATAATTGACAATTTTTTGTCAATTCAAATTTAATTCAATCAATTTCATGACGGTGATTTAGTGACTTTTTCTTTAAAAAAAAATTTTTTTTTTTTTTATCACAAATTATTAAAATGAATTTATTCAATAAAATTTGTATTTTATACACATATTGGTTGATATGTAATTTTTATAGAATTGTGTGTAATTCATATTTGTGTATGTGTGTTTACACACAATATAACAACAGTATTCAGGTTATTTGTTTTAATTAAAATTTTTTTCAATGCCGATATATTATTCAATTATTCAAAAGATTAAATATTTCAAATTATATTCATAATCCATGAACCAGTTATATTTTGTTCATTATTGGTAAACGTCTATACAGTTTACGTACATAAATTTAATAAGTTCATTTAGATAGTTTTTTTTTTTTTTTTTTAAAAAAAAAAAGGATAATTTTTGTGAAATGGTCAAATAATTTCTTTTAAATGAATTGTGTTAAAATGTTACTATTTTTTTGTTACAATATTTTAACATCACTCGAGGCCACCAAACCTCATCTCACTCCTTGCGTTTTGCAAAAACAAAAAACATCGCTATGTGTCCTTTTTATTGCAACTTCTAAAGATGCACATATACTTCTTATAATTAATTCAATTGTTGAAAAATTATATTTTAAATTTTATGTTCATTATATGTTCATAAAAAATTAAAAATTTTAAATTGATTTTCAATTTCATTTTTGTAAATTGTAGAAAATTGTTATATCGTTTGTGATATTTAATATATACGGATCACGGGATCACATCACAGCGGGATATATACTGTATTCACTTTCATGTTGTAATCATTATGTTCAAATCATTTAAATGATCATTGAACCTACTTTAGCTTCTATAATTTCAAATTTCATGGAATCATTCATGAATTTCGTATCTTAATTTTCTTCCTTTTTATTTGTGTATCTTTTTTTTGTTTTATTTTTTGGTCATTTATTGTTTGTATTTTTCATCATTTTTTTTTTTTTTTTTTTTGTTAAATAAAAATGAAAGGAAAATAATATAAGGTTTCGATTTTATTTTTATTCTTTTTTATATCATGTAAATGCATTTCATGTATAATATTTGTTTTCGTACACATACATAGGTATTATCATCAGTATTATTATTATTATTAAAAGAGATCACCCATATTTTTAATGTTATATGCTATCACATAAGTACGTTGCACATATGTACATGTATTACATACACATAATATCTTTCAATTATCTGTACAAGGTGTAATCAGATGTTTTGGATAAATTACATATTAGGTCGGAATATGAAGTATTCAACTTATACATCATTCGGTATTTGTATATAGATAGTATATATGCGGATATATATTGACTCACATACATACACATATATTTGATTTTTGCTGTTTTTATTATATTTTTGTTTTTCGATTTAAACATTATACACTTCAAACAAATTTTACGCTTGAATTAAATTTGAAAAATTTCATGTAAACATAATGTAACATATTAACTGTACAAGTATATGTAGATGTGATATGGTACGTATTCGTTTATAGTTAATGTACATATATTTTATTTTTATATTCTTTGTTCATACGTGTAATATGAATTTATTGTTAGTCGCTATATAAGAATTAAGGGGAGATATAAAATTATGACCAAAGTCATATATGAGCTATATATACATACATATGTATATAGTTATCCGTATTATTATCATGTATTTACCTTATAAGTGCATTTAACAAGAATTCTATGTATGCACCTTTATGAAACATGCAAGAAAAAAAGGAAAATAAAATAAATAAAAAAAAAATGAAATTGAAAATGATTATATTGATCTTGGGAGGCCTTCTATAAAGTTAAATTGAAAATTAATAAAATTTGTACTTGACTTCGATGTCTTGTTAGAAAACTGGTTATTATATATTATGGTATCTAATTGAATTTGAACAGTAAATCATTATATTTGATTAAATATACATACTTATATATAGAAAATACCTTTTGGTTAAGTAATTCTGGGTAAAAAGGAGATATTTTTGCAAAGAATTTGAACAAAAATGTTTTGATGATGAAAAAATGATTTTCATATACTTATTTTTAGAATACTATTTAAAAAAAAAAAAAAATTAAAAAAGAAATTAATCCTTGAAGATCTATAGAACCAGTTATTTTTTATCTTTTAATAAATAATATTTTATTCAAGTATTAAAAAATGTAAATTTGGTTCATTTTAAAGATTTTGAAGAAGTACAAGATTAGAAGAGAAAGAAAATATTGGCATTATAAATTAATGAAAGTATTTACAAAAAAAAAAAAAAAAAAAAAAAGAAAAAAACTGAAAAAAATATTACTTAGTAAATCAAATGAAATTCTGTAACAACAAACCTGATTTTCATTACAATTTTCATTTTTTCTTCTTTTTATTACGAAATAAAATGAAAAATAACGTGAATTTTCCTTTTTTTTTAATATTCTTACATTGATTATTAGTCATAATTCAAATGCATGTATGCTTCTGTATATACGTCTAGAATTCAAAATCTTAAATAAAATATTTAAATATTATGTAAATTAATTTGATAAAAAAACAAAATAAAAAAATCGTCATCATCAAAAGGAATCATTTAAAATGCATAATATATAGAAAAGACACAACATTGTTGTAACTGAAATATACGATCATATGTAAAGTATATAAAGGTATATAAAAATTATTTTACAAAAATTTATTTCCTGTTCGATAAAATATATCTAAAAGTTTTCTTTCATTTAAACATTAATAACAAAATTGAATAATTTTTTTTTTATCATTTTTTTTGTATATTTTATTTAAAAAAAAAAAAAATTTTTTTTTAATATAAATATAAATAGATTTTCTTGTTTATTACAATTTTTATATGTACATAATATAGTTAAAATTCATTATTTTATACATATTATTATAGTTGTATTTTATATGATTCGCATTTAATACAAAGTATCTATAATGTCAAGATTATATAAGAAAACAATTTATTCTCAGATAAAATATGATTTTTGTTTTTTTGTTTTTTTTTTTCTAAAGTTAGTTTTCTTTAGTTGTTTAGTACATATAAGTATGCGTATACAAAAAAAAATAAAAAAAATAAAAATAAATTTTATTTTTCATTCTTTAAAATCCTTTTTATTGAATCAATTTTATAAAATCAATTTCATTTTATATATGCAATTATTTACCACCCATATAGTATAGAGAATATGGTAGAACATTACTTGTTTTATTATTATTATTATGTACATATGTATACTTATTTTAAAGGGAAATATAATATGTACATGAAACACTTTAAATGTTCCTCCTTTTTGGCGCCATTATAAAAGAAAAAAAAAAAAAATTTTTTTTTTTTATTGAATCAAAATCTGATGTAAATATCTTTTTTTTTTCAAAATCTACTTCATATTATGTAACTATGGCTATTTTCAAAAATGCATTACTGCCTATATTTGATGCGATACTTATAGCGTATTTATGATCTTAGGCTGAATATCACATCAAATAGGCAGTGATGCATTTTTGAAGATATAGCCTATATATATGAATTTTATGATGTTACAATACAATTTAAAAATGTTGTCCAATGAAAATTGTGAAATATTTCAAAAAATATAAAATAATTTTCTATAAAGCGAACAATATTTAGTTTTTCTTAGAAGTAAGATTTTTTGCAATCTGTCACTGTATGTAGATAGACTTTTGCAAGATCGACTTTTTGCAATACTTCACTGTTTAATTCGAATATAATGTAAATTAAATATAGTACTACTAAAATATAGTACTAAATATTAAATATAGTACTATATAGTATAGTATATGAATGTAAAGGAAATATAAAATTATTAATTTTTTTTTTTTTTTTTTTTTTAATGCAAAATACCAGCATATACAATATGAGAGGTTATAAAGTGAATTTTCTGTATATACACGTCTATTTATACTGTAGAACATTTTTGTCTCTTTAGGCTAAATTATACAGCATATTGATATATTATTAACAGATTATATATACAGTTAAAAAAAGGTGATTCTAGATGAGAAAACTAATAATTATGTATATAGTATATGATATGAATATTATGTATAAAACGATAAATGATTATGTAACATAAAAAGTCAATGTTTGATAAATAAAAAAAAATATACAACATTTAGTGTAAATGCTAATAGCAATCTAAGACAAATTCATTATTTATTTATTTTATTTTTTTTTGATAAAATATCTTTGAAAAATATTTATATCGTTGTATCGTGTTCTATAGTTTTATTTATGTATAAAAAAAGAATAATTTATCTTATATAGGAGGATACTTAGACTTTAGATAATATGATTAAAAAATTACAATCCATTACATATTCAAATTGATAATCGCATATATACACGTTAATATTGTATAACGAAGGAGGATTAATTGTATGTATGAATGAAATTATATTATTATATTATACAAGATTATAACACACAATATAATTTGTACATGTAATATCTGGAATATATATACGATCATCATAAGTAATCATTTTGGTGTTAAACTGATTGAATATCCTGTAATAATCAGAGTGTTAACCTGCTCGTATATAGATACATTTGATACACATAATAATTAGAATGTAATAGATAAAAAAAAAAAAAAAAATTTCTTTATATGTGTATGTGCATTACATGCACATGATATTGTGATGATAATTATTATTTTTTCTTGTTGTAATTTTATACGTTATTTTTTATTTTATTTTTTTTTAAATTTAAAAGTTATCATTTAAATGTAACGTTTATTAGACATAAATAGGCCATATAATTTGGTTGGATATACTTAATTTTATATTTACGGTAATATTTTAATCCTTTGATAAAATGTACATTAAATTATTATTAGTAAAATAACACAATTTTCCTACACAATTATATTTTGTCAGTGATTGAAATACATTGATAATTTGATATGTATTTCTATTTTGTATTTAATATTTTATGTGAAGTTTATGTAACATGCAAATTATTTTGCTATAACGTAACTTTGCTTATTTATAGTGTGGTGTATAAAGAAGAAATTTATTTAAGACAACTTAAGATGGCCTTTCAATGTACATATAAAATGTAATTTTTCAAACTTTCTTTTGAGGAAGGTGATATCTTATTTTTTTATTTTTTAATTCTAATATCATATATAAAAAACACCCACAAATGATAATAAAGTAAATTGAGATATTAAAATAAATTAGGATATTATTTAAGAAAGTTAAACAAGTATAAAAATGTGCGTGTGTGTTTGATACATTTAAAGCTTTGAAGTAAACACCAGATAATAATTTGATTTCTAATTAATCTTGTACCACACTTTTTTATGTTAAAAGTATAACAACTTTGAAGATATTTTATTTTTACTGTGTGTGAAGGGCAACAGACGATACAGGTGAGTGAGTATTTTACATTCAAGTATTTGTCTAATTAATTTGTTTTGTTCTCATACTAATAATTATAATTTTGCCATTGATAAAAATCCAATGAATGTTCACCCACAATAGATATAGACATCACCATCATCATCAGCAGTGGCGCACACAGCTCGATGTAAGCCAGGGCCTAATCATCATATAGACATATCTTCCTTTTTCTTGTTCTTTTATTTTCTTTGTTTTTTTTTTCTTTTTTGCTGAGAAAAGCTCTCATGGTCTCATCCAGACAAAATTTTTTAATGATAAACTTATAGAATACTAATAAAGATTAGGTATGCGAAGAAAATAAATTTTTCTTTTAATATCGGCACTCCTTAAAATACATACACACATAAGTACTTTGCCATATTAAAAATGAAAATAAAAGTGCTGATCCACTCATAGTAAATAAGAATTTATAACATAATTCTCAGCATTTTAAATAGCACAAACGTTTATATAGCCATAATATTTACATACGCATTGACATTGAAATTTTTTTCTTTTCATGATCATTACCATGATCATTTTTATTTATTTTCTTTTCCCCCATTGTATGTGTAATTATAATTATATATGTATGTACAAATGATCCTATTTAGATTGTGTGACAAAATAATTCAAAAAGATGCTTTTTGTTAAGTGTAAACCAATGTGTTAAACCCACATCAATTTTTTTTTTTTTTTTTTTTTTTTTGTTTATCATAATTCAAAACAAGTGAGACTATTATTTAAATTGAAAATGGAATTATTATGATCACTTAAGATTATGAATTTTATGTCTATATGTACATATGCATATTAAATTATTTGTATGTTTTATATATTACATCTAAATACGTGAATCTTCTATATCATCGTGTACAAAGGATTATTGAGAATTTTAAGTAGTCTTCAAGTACTTACTTATTTCATTTATAATTTATTCATCTATTTTGTAAGGAATGTGATTTAAAGACATTTAGAAAAAAAAAAAAAACCAACAATAATCGCAATGATTTATTTAAAAGAAAATTATGTAAAAAAAATTCGTGTGGTCTTTTGCTAAATAAAAAAAAAATAAATAAAAAATAAAAATCGTCAATTTTAGATTAATTCTATTGCAGACGAATTTTTGTTTTTTTTTTTTCTCTTAAGGACTTTATTTTTGGACTCTAGATTATGTACAGAAATTGAGTGATTTTGATGCCTTTAATGATGGATTTATTTTATATAATGTATACAATATAGGCAATACATGATTATTTTCTAAAATGTATGATTTTTCTTTTATTCCGTTTTTTTTTCAAATCCTTTTAGTTCATAATTCAACAAAAAAAAAAAAAATTATATATGCAATTCATACAATTCATTTTTGATTAAAATACACAATAATACAAACTTTAAATAATATTTAATAAAATTGCATTTCGATTCAATTCAATATTCCACATGTACATATGTAATAAAATATTAGAGTGGCTGCTGGAACTTCCAGTTTAACAACTTTATATTATTTCTCCTTTTTATATAAATATTTATATGCACATGCATTTAAATGTGTGTGTGTGTGTGTATTTTCATATTCGCGTGTATTGTATTTTTGATACAAAAATTATATTATTTCCATTATATATGTAGTTTGTACAAGCAGTGTAATGCCGCCGCGCATGAATAATTTTTATATTTTATTTTAAATTTCTTAAAATTATTTTTAAGTAACTTGATCAAAAACTTCACAAAAAGATGAAAAAAAAAGAATCTGCCTTTTACAAGACAAGTTTAAACCAAAATAACAATTGATGTGATTGTAACAGTTTTTATTTGGAATTTTTTTTTTTTTCACATGTATGTATGTTATATTTTTGTTTTATTTTATGTTTTAATTTTTTTTTTTTACTTTTTAAATTTTTTGTTATTTTTGACACAAAGATGTCAAGTTCATTTTAAAATTGAATTCGTATTTTTGATGATGATTAAAAATGATTTATGAAAATATAACGATTAAATGATCATTATTATATGTATGTATATGAAGATGAAAGGAAAATTTGTTATTAAATTTCCACATGAAAGAAATTAAAGAAAAATTTCTTCTTCATTTTTTTTTTTGTTGTTTTTTGTTTTCTTAATAATACATGATGTAAATATATGCAATTGATCGATATATTGAAAATTTTTTTAAAAAATGTAATGGAAAAATTTTGATAATAATTGATGTATAATATAAAAAGGTGTTTATCAAGTGCATTTACTTAAGTACTCGTCGTATATGCAAAGTACAAAAAAAAAAAAAATAACAATTATAAAGACTAAAATTTGAATAACGGTAAATTTGCATAAATTGCATAAAATTTTAACAAAAGATACTTAAAGAGAATTATAATGAATTTCATGAATTTCAAGAGGTTAAAGCATGTTAGATAAGTAGAATAAGTTTTTTAAATGAACAATGGAAGAGCTAAATCAATACATCCTTTAGTGACTGTTATGAGTATACCATGACAGGTGCCTCTAAAAAACACAGAATAAAAGTGTATTAAATTTCAATAGCCATTATACTCTGTCCACTAATGTTATGCACTTAAGGTCTTATGGGAGTAAATACATATGTCCTTTTTCTTCTCTTATAATTTCTAATTGCCACAATCCACAAAGCTTGTATCAGCTTATATCGTACGCTTACAAAGCTTATTTGACGCATGTCAAATTTATATTAAACGTACCATGACCATGACAGGTTGACAAATTTGTCGAATTCTCACACTTGTCGCGCCTTTCAAGTTTTATGAAACAGGATCAAGATGAATTTTTTGAATATCAATAAACATAGTGATGTAAAATGGTATCACTTTAAGTAATCTCCATATAAGACCTTAAGTCCATATAATTAATGGACAGAGTATAGTAATAATGATACTGGAGCACATAAATATTTGATCTGCATTATTTTTCATCTCATAAGTAAATTTCCCTGAAAAAATTTTCAACAATTTTTCATTATAAATTAACAAACTATAAATGTATGAGTGTATATACATTTGTATTTGTTTTTAAATAAAATTTATAAAATGAAAATATAATTAAAATTTTTTTATTTGAATTCGTTTAAATACCTATCAACAATACATACGTACATGAATACAAATTTATTAGATTTAATTTAGATATTTTAGTTGGTGGGTCATCTTAACAATTAGATAGCGATTATTTTTAATTGAATACATTTTATCACTTGTATTGCATCATAATCAATCTGCATATTTTTAACTTGTTTTCTTAGTGACACACTTTTATTGAATTCTAAAAAAAAAAAAAAAAAAAAAAAAAACCAATTCTTAGTAGTAGTAAAAATAGCGAAAATATGAATACAAATTCAAATATAATTGAACATCTTAATTTTTGAATTCATGCCATAAATGCATTTTGTGTCTGCTGATACAAAAGTGATATTGTATTTTATTTTTAATTAAAATCAAATAAATTTTCTTTTAAAATATTTCTTGGAAAGATTTTAATCAATATGTTCAGAATAATTTTAATCGGGACTCTATTATTCATGTGGTTGTCGATTAATTGGTTTTTGTATTTTAAAGTTAGAATTTTATTAGATTCAGAAAAAAAGAAAAAAAATATATTACAAAGGAATATTACAATCATTAATAACAAATAATAGAAAGGATTCAATTGTCACTTTTAATATGATCATCTAATAAAATTGAAAAGTTTATTGATTGTATATTATTTGACACACATATTTTTTTTTTTTTTGTTTTTTTTCTAATTTTATTTTATTGGTTTTTTTTTTTTATTGAGTTCAATGAATCCTTATTGTTTATATATTATCTAAAGAATATCATCTTAACGCCTTTTTTGTAATCATTTCTTTGAATATCCTTAAATTTTAATTGAAAAATTCTGTTATCTTATCTATAGTTCATTTTTTTTTTAAATTCATATGTGATGACTTTTTTGAGGTCTTTGTCTTGTTTTTTCTTTGTTGTTTTTTTCTTTTTTTTTTTTTTCTATTACAAAAGGATCGGATCACGTGGAAATACAAAAAAAAAAAAAATCAAATATTTGTCTCTTATATTTATTTGTAGCATATCAAGTCCATTTATTGGTTTTTGTAATGTCACACGTTGAAGTCAATTTATTGAAAAAAAATTCTGGATGTATCAAAAAATGTTGAAAAAAAAAAAAAATATTTCGTTCTTGTGATTACGTCCACGTACATAATGTACATATGCATGTGTGTACGTAGATGTGAGCAAGGTAAATTCATCTTTTTCACATTCGACTGAATCGTTTTAGATTCAACTTTGTTTTTTTTTGTCATTTGAATGTTTTTGTATTTGATCCGATATTTTTGAAAAAATTTAAAGAAAGTGAACGTTAAATGTATTTATAAAAAGAGCAGCTGTTTAAAGATGTGAACAAAACAATTAAATGTAATTCACATTGATTTAATTTTTTTTTTTTTTTTTTTTGGTTAATATGAAATCTTCAATTATATCAACGATAGACAATTATGTGAATAAATAAACAATTGTGCGTCCAGACAGAATGTAAGATCCCAGAAAAAAAAGGAGAAAAAAACAAAAAAAAAAAAAAAAATGATCATTCTTATTGTATAAGGATTATTATATCGATAACATCTGAAATGTGTGTATACGTACGAATGTCTACTTACCATTCGTTTGTAGATTTTTGTTTATATATTAAAAAATGTAAAGGAAAAACATATCAATGTTAAGAGGAAAAACATTTCTTTTTTTTTTTTTGTGTTTTTATTTTTGAGAATGGCACTTGTTACAAAATTCAAAGATTGTAATCTGAGACGATTTAAAAATAATTTTTTTTTTAAATTTTTATTTTTGTATTTAAACGAAAATAAAAGTATATTTTCAATTAGAACATAAGATTTCCAATTGAAAGTAAAATTTGATTGTAAATATAAATAAATGTTTGTATGTATGTATGTGTAGGAAGGAAGGTGCGGATATATCAGTCAACGTATATATTTTGTGTATAAATATTTTGTAGTTCTAAATTTGAATGGTTGCTTTTGAAAATTAAGAAAAGAAATTAAAAGGAAGTTATTATTACATTTGCGGTCTCACATGAATTTAATATTATACTTACGATTTTTAAGAATGTGCAGTTTATTGTATTTATTATGCAATGTTTAGAGACATCGTGTAAAGCAAGAAAATGAAAAAGAAAATAATTTTTTCCAAAATTCATTTGGGTGGTCTTTTATATAGTGGTATTTTATTACAGAGGTAAAATATATTATATTTTTTTTTTACTATACCTATTTGACATTTTAACAAAACAATGCCTTAAATTAAAGGCAATCGCATAAATTTCAAAATTATACTCCATACACTAAATTCGATGCAGTTAAGGCTTTTATGGGAATGACATAAAGTATAGTACCACTTTATGTCGTTGTATATTGGTATTAAAAAAAATTCATCTCATATTACAGATAACTTTACAGATTTTGGTAACACTACTCGTGAGATGATCTTATTAGAAATTACGAGAAAAGGAAAAGGACATACTCTCATAAGATCTTAATTGCATTGAATTAGAGTATGGGTATTATAGTTTTTATTAATGCATTCAAAAATTCAACTAAAAATTAGTTGCATTGAAAATTAAATGAAAAATAAATTTAGATTAGTAAATAAAAATGGTATGTTTTACATTTCTCATCGATTTATGAGCTTGACAAAGTATTCCATCGAGTATCGACAAAGTATTCCCATATACATCGGATCGTAATACATTTAAAATTCTTTGTTGAATATTGTCTGTCATTAACCCGAGGATGCATGAATGTACACATTTGGATGCAATTCACATACGCATAAAACAATGTATTTTTATTCATACATTCTTGGATAAAAAATAAAAAATAAAAATAAAATTCTAATTAAATTTGCAAATGAAACTCATTGTCATATTACAAAATTTTTCTTGATTACTATCATGTCAAAAATCTTTTTTTTTTTTTAACGTTTTAATGATCGAAAAGTTATAAATTTTGGTTTATGAGACTGATAAACATCAGCCAATTTGTATGAAAAAAAAAAAAATTGTATTTAATTAATTCAGTGTTCAAAAAAAAATTTTTTTTTTTTGTGTGAAAATACATATTTTTGTTATCCCTTGTTACCCTGCTAATTTATTACAGTCGATTTCTTTGAAATGATCGGCTTTTTGTAATAATATAATTACTTTCAGTTTTTAAAATAATTTATTCTCTTTATATTTCAAATTATGCGTTTGATTTAATTGAACGTTTCACGTTAAAATAACGTTCAATTTAATGTGTTAATTTAGATATTCGATCAAATTATATTGATGGCCTCTTTCATATAATATAAGTTACAGCTTATGAATTTTAATTGAGAAAAGAAACCTGATGGTTAGATTTTTTAACAAGACATATTATATGACTTATACACACGTGCATGGGAGTTTATGGTATACATATACGCGCATGGGAGTTTATGGTAAAAGGATATTTTAGATGTTTTGGGTTAGTTAAAAAAAGATAAATGAGAGTGTATGTGTTTCATTTTGCATAAAATAAATATTTTTTAAACGAATAAATTTTGTATTATAAAAAAAAAACTTATAAAATATCTTTTAACATGTTAAGAGATTAACAAACATAAAACAATGTCTTATATTTGATGGCAGTATTAAGGTTTAATGATATTAATAAAAGTTAAATAATTCAAATTATTCAAGTATATATCATATAAATTTTAATATTTACATCAAAAAAAACTTTCTCTGTGATGTTTTTAACAAAAACCAATTTTCTAAATAAATTCACAATATTATATTTCTTTAAAAATGGTACCACAGAAATACTCCAAATGTGATCCCTTTCACTTTTAATTACATGAAATGAAACATTTTGAATTTCAAAAATTTTTTTTCTCATTTTCTGTCAATCGATTATAATTTATTGCAATGTTTGTTTTCTTTATGTGACAACAATTTTCAACAATTTCAAATTTTTTTTATTTTTTTTTTTTTTTACTAAATCTTTTACGTGTCTTATCTGCTCTCCAGTGGTGGTGGTTTAATGTTGATATAGTTTTTCTTGACTTTAAAAAAAAAAAAAAATCAATTAAATTTTATAAATTGTTTTTAAAGAAATGAATTGAGTTATTAAACAAGATATCATGCTGTTAGAATTATTCAACATTGAAAGGAAAACAATAATAAATTTCTTTAAAAAAATGTCATCAAAATTTTAACAAAACGGAAATATTATGTACATACTTATATATGAGACTATATGAAGATGTACTAATGTAATGTGTGTATATGTACATAACATGATATAAAATTTATAGTGAAAAGATGTAGACTATCACTTATATTGATTGAAAGACGAGGATCTTAAATTTGATTTTTTTAAAAAAAATTAAAATGAAAAAATTAAATTATTGTCTCACATACATATTCTACATGTAATTCCGATTACAGTACATAAAAATCAATAAAAATAATATTAATTCGATCTTTACATTGTTTTATCACGTTTTGAAGTATTATTATGTTACGTCCCTTTTTTTTTTGTTTGTTTAATTGAAATTCGATATTATGTATAATTTTAATTTTTATCCTTATTGTAAAATATGTACAAAATCGAATTATTTGCCACTGGCGTACAATTTTTTTATAACAAAGGGGCAAGAATTTTATACAATTATCAACACAGTATTTTATGTTTTGAAATTCTAGTAAATTATTGAGCATAATGCATATGTGAACGTGTATATTCTGTCTCTGCGTCTATTAATGATTTTCAGTGTATTTCTTATGAGAGAATGTTTGTCTTTCCTTCTCTCATAATTTCTAATAGGAGGACTGTTTCAAAAGTAGAGTTACCAGAGTGCTCAAATATTCTATACAAAATTGAAAATTTTTTGTAAATTTATGTAAAACAGCACCCCCAAAAATGTATTATTTTACTTTTGTTTTTTTTTTTCTTATGTACATCAATACATCACATAATTCACGCTTATACTCTGCCTACTAATTCGGTGCAGTTGAGTAGGACCTTATGAACCGGCTTTTGTTTGCATGCTATACGCGCGCCGTTTAACTATGTATAACATATAAAATAAAAATTATTCAGTTTGTTTAGTTAGTTGGCTTTTACAATTCGGGGAAGACGGACGGGTTTAATAGGTAGCGCTTGAAAAATATTTATTAAATTACCAGACAATTTTATGCTCCCTAAATAATGGAATGTCAATGATCGTTTACATAAAAGGCGTTAACTGAAAATCATTAAAATCATAAGACAAAGTGTAAGTACATAGATATAGAATTATTTATTATATTATATTACAAAAATTGGTCAAGTTATAATTACAATCGCATATACAATTTATTGAAATCTTCAATTTAAATTTATTTATTTATTTTTTTTTTTTTAATTTTTTATAAACATTTTTTATTTTAATTTGTGTGACTTTGTCACAATAAGAAACATAAAATGAGGATGTGAAATAATTAAAATTATAGAAATTTAAATTTTACTACTTAATAATACGAATTAAAAATATCTTACAAAAAAAAAAAAAAAAACGGGGAAAATTAATTTCAAAAACCAATGATTAATTTTTAATGCAAAATGAGGCAATAAGGCAAAAGGCTTGATTTATACATATTTAAAAAAAAATTATTCATGGTAATTTCAACATTATTTTTACGATACTGTCCAATTACATTTGATTTTGTAACTGATATTTTAATTCATTTGCTATATGTTCGAATGTCAAAAATAGCAAAAAATTAAAATGTAAAATTAAGTTATAGTGGATCAAAAAAAAAAAAAAAAAAAAATTTGAAAATGAATTAATTTTTTTCTTTTTTTTTCCAATTGTTTTTTTTTTTTTTTTTTTATAAAACAATTTTAATTTTTACAAAGCATGGACTTGATTTCTATTCGATTTTAAATAATACTTTAAAATATTAATTTAATTTATTACTGTCACATAAAATTATTTAAACCAATGCAAACAGTGTACATGTTAACGGGTACTGCAGTATCACATATGTGAGTTTCAGTTTTTTTTTTTTTTTTGATTTATTTGTTTTCAATCGATCTAATAATAAAATCGATAAATGTATTAAAAATAAAAATAAAAAAATGCATTATTATGGAATTTTTGTATACGGTCATTAAAAATTCATTAATAAGTTTTAATAATGATATGAATAATGTACAATGTTGTATAAAAATATGGAAAACATGATCATATGATCTTTAGAGTAAAATTAATAATTGATTTGATTAAAATGTGAAACTTATTTTGAATTATACATACAAAATTATTTATTATGGCATATCTGTATTATTTTTTCATACATACATATATTGAAAAATGTAATGTTAACTGAATATTTTGTAAAATACAAAATACACAATATTTGACAATATCTGTTTTATTATTCAGTATTGAACACTTGTTATTGAAAAGTACTCACTCATATAAGTTTATTTTAAAAATGTTCAATATATTAGATTAGCATGATTATAATCTATGAGCATTTTGTTTTCTCAAATCGAAGTAAATAAATAAATTCAGCCTTTAGCGATAAAATCATAATATACTCGTGTATTAAACATTTTATTTAATATTATTTTAATTTTATTCTTATTTTTTTGATCGTTTTTTTTTTTTTTTTTAGTTTTTGTCTTTCCTTTATTCTTGTAATCATTATTACAAATATATATTTTATCTTTGACACCTTATGTCAATATAATCATGGACAATTATTATTATTATTATTATAAACTGCATTTGATTAAACGTTATATACCTATGTAGACCTACATATGTAGGTATATATTGTTACTTATTAAATGTGTGTGTATAATTCAAAATCACCTTTGTAATTTTTTTTGTGTTTGTTTTTTTATATTAAAAATGTCCATAACAATGTTGAAACTCGTATAGAATATATTAATAAATAATTATTACTGATCACTTTTTTATGTACATACATATATAAAGGTGTAAATGTAAAATGGCTAATTAGAATATACAAGTATTTTTTTTTTAAATTTTTTTAAATAATGTTCTAATTTCTATTCTTTATATACTTTAAAACAAATTACATATCTTGTGTTTTACAATACATTCATGTTTATCGATTTATCATGCATGATTGAGAAAACTAGCTTAATCTTGGGGTAATTGGTTTTATGTTATACTATAAAGTTCGTTATTGTCTTCATACATATGTACATATGGTATGGTTGACGTTCCATTTTAAAACAAGTTGTGAGAAACGCCCCTAAATCATATTTAGGCGCCGATTTTTCAAGAATTTCCCAAAAATGGAAATATTTTTTAAATGTTTATATTTGAAAGAATATTATAATAATTATATGAAACATATTTAGAATTCATGTTATTTAACATTTTCTACCATATAATAAGTGTTTATATGATGTTACTTTATTACATAAATTTATTTAATTTTTTATGTAACTAAAAATTTTGCCGACAAAAGATTATCAATTTTTATTAAAATGAGAATAAATTATCATGCTCTTGATGGACTTTCATTATTATTTTATGAATTGAGGTGTAAATGTAGAGGTATATAAAGTCTGGTATATATATAAAGGCTTTGGCGTGTTTCATAAATGTATTGAAAAACGTGTTATTTACAAAAATAAAATAAAATTTGTGCATTTTTATATTTTATCGATGATGATTATCTTTGCCACCTGTTGAATTGCACATGTAATTCGTATTTTCCTTTTTTGTTTTTTCACCTTTTATTTTATGAATTTTGTTTTTTAACACGACGTTTTTTTTTTTTTTTTTAAATACAATTTTTCTCGATAAAATAGCTTCAGGTTATAAAAAAAGACTTCTGTTAAAATTGAATGAAAATATGATCAGTTTGAAAATTCATGAAAATTTGAAATTCAGTTCGATAAGTATGTACATCTACTTATATAAAAATATGTGTATTTAAAAAATTTAAATATTATCCATATAATAAATAACATTTGGGTATATTAATAATTTACATTGTGGTCGAAGTAGAAATTTTTTTTTTTTTTTTGTTGATTGTAAGAAAATTAAGTTGTAATCCTGAATCAATAATTTCTCCTAATAATGTTATTAACAATATCTCACATTTTTCTTTTCAAAATTTCTCAGTTTAACTTTTATTTTGAACATATAAAAAAATAAAATTATGAATACATATATATACATATGTACGTATGTCTATATGTACGTGCGAAATATTTTACTCATCATTGAAATTATTGTATAGATATACTCTGTCTACTAATATTATGAACTTAAGGCCTTATGGAGATTACTTAAAGTGGTACCATTTTACATCACAATGTATTGATATTCAATAAATTCATCAAGATTTGTGATAAAAGCTTTATGGATTGTGGTAAGACTGCTGGTGAAACAGTCTAATTAGAAATTATAAGAGAAGAAAAAAGACTCCTATAACACCTTACGTGCATAATATTAGTAGACAGAGTATAGATCAAATAAGGGAAATGAATGGTAAAAAAAAAAAAAAATATTTTCAAAAAAAAAAAGGAAAAAACTAAAACATTTTATTGAACAGAAAAAATCAATTAGCTTTTATACAAATTATAATAAAACCATGTATGTACATACAATTAAATTAAATTTTAATTATTTATTTTTTTAACATTTTATTTTATTATTTTTATTTTTTTTTTTTTTTTAAATAATTCATGACTTTATGTTATTTTTCTGTAATAATTAAGCAATTAATACCAAATAGTAACTAAATTAAAATTTAATAGTTCAATTAAGTTTTAGACACTGTTATTATACATATGTATATCTAAAAAGATCGAGGGCAACATGGCACCTGTAATAAATAATAATTGCTACTTTTATAAATTATTTATTAGGAGTAATATGTTGAATATCATTTTATTCGGATGTGGATGGCTTACAAGAGAAGACAATAACAGTTTTTTAAAAAAAAGTAAAAAATAAAAAATAACAATATTTCTTAAAGGTAATCATGTTAAATGACGCCTCTTCATTTTTTATCGAATATGTATGTTTGCAAGTCCGTATTTTGTAGATACTATATGGACACGTACAAGTAACTACCTTTTATACGTACATACGTAATATCAGTTATATTTTTATTATTTTGTTTTTTTAATCAATATTTAATTTAAAAGATATTAATTTTATGTTATTGATTATATGACTACATATACCTAATCTTCATTTTATTTCGTGATAAAAATATACATAAATATGTAATTAACATTTAAATGTAAAACGAATGGATATGTAAGTCTATTTGTCAGATAATACATTTAATGTACTACTTTTAACTGAAATGAGAATGTCTTAATTCAAATTTTTGTAATTGAAAATTTTTCAAATTAATCATGAATAATTAAATAATATGTTTCAGTAATAAAGTATTCAAAATGACTATACTCCATACATTAATTCGATGCAGTTAAGATCTTATGGGAGTCCTTTTCCTTTTCTCGTAATTTCTAATAAGATCATCTCATAAGTAGTGTTATTACAATCTGTAAAAAATTATCATATAATACGAGATGAATTTTTTAAAAATATCTATATACTTTATGTCATTTCCATAAGACCTTAACTGCATCGAATTTAGTGTATGAAGTATAACTGATAGTTGTAGATGGTAATTTTTAATGTAAATGAGTTAATTATATGAAAACTTATTTGCGGAAGTAATTTAAATTAAATAATTACCATTTAAATGATTTTAATCAAAAAAATTAATGTGAAATTCATCTTTTTTTTTTTTTTTTTGTTTTTTTTTCATGAACTTATTATTTGTCATAAAGATTTTATAAAATATTATGTGATCCAGATACGCCTTTTTAAATTCTATTTCTGACAATTTAATTGCAATTAAATTTGATTGCATTTTGAAACCTGAATTAAATCCAATAAGGATTTACTACAGTTTAATTAAACTAAATTATCATCGTATATTTTCTAAATTATTTATAATTAATTTCAATATTATTCGTTTTAAATTTTTATATGTAATCTAATTTACGCGTAGATAAATTTAAAAAAAAAAAAACAAAAAATTTAAATTACAGATCAAAAAATTTTTATTTTTGTTCTCATGTAGGAATATTAGCATTTACTTTGTTGAATCATTTTACAGATGAATTTTTTGATTTTTGATTTGTGTTTTATTTTGAATAACTTTAAAAATGTAAAAAGAACAGTAGCAATTCAATATTTACCTTGACATGTTTTAACTTTTTATTTTATTTGATTTTTTATTTTTATTTTTTTTTTTGTTTACTTTGGTATAAATGCATTCAGCTGTTCAATTTTTTGTGTTATTTCTTAAATTCAATGAAATGTGTGTTGAATCGAGTTAAAAAAAAAAAAAAACCAAAAAATATAATAGAGTGAATGTTTTCACACATTAAAATGTAATAAATAAAATTAAAATAAATATTAAACATATATATTTGACGCTTCAAAGCCATTCGCCGTGTAATGTTATTTTGACCTTTAGAAAATACAAAGGTGGACCAGGAAAAAAAGTATATACCTATATAGTGTTATTTAAATATGTGCATTTTTATTTTTTCATAAAATATCAGTTACTCATTTAAATTTTTAAATGTTTTCTTATTTAAATGCATGATATTCAGTATAAGTACTATACATACAGTTGCGGTCTTATGGATATTTTAATTGTTGCTTTATTGTACATTTATATTTTCTCAGGCATTTTAGTAAATATTTATGCTGTCGGTCCACATCGCTTATCTAAGGTAAATACTCGAAATTATTATTCAAATAAATTACATACTTAATGTACACAGTGTTGAAGTGCATAATACGTGTATATATATATATATATATATTTGTACACTATTTTTAAATGCAAGTATGCATGTATATGTATCTATAAAAAAATATGCAGAACATTTGTGTATTATAAATGAATTATTGCATTTTATGGAAAAATATCGTTTTGAGTAGTCATCCTCATACGCTCTATTACATATGCATATACATATATGCATAGATACCAAGACTATAAGCTGATAACATATGCAATCTGTACAATAAAGTTAATTATGTTGTAAATATTTACATGCTCAGTCAATCTAATTTTATTTTAATTACGTTTTTTTTTATTTTTTTAAATAAAATTGTTATAAATTTGTACATGTAAATAATGTGATTATGTTAACCGTAGTAGAACATGTGTTCACATATCTATATATGGATGTATCTTCTATTACAGGTAAATAATGAGAAGTAAAAAAAAAATAAATAAATAATGAAATAATTTACTTTACATTATTTTACATGCTTTTTGTTTTAATTTAATTTTTTTTTTTTGTCAAACATAAATTTTTATTATTTCATTTATATTTAATTTTACATGAATTAAAAACTATACATAAGTATAAATTAAAATAAATAAAATTAAAAAGTAGGGAAAGTATTTATTTAAATATAAATATTTTGAAAAAGATAATGTGTAAATTGAAAATTTGTAAATAAAAAAAAAAAAAATAAAAAATGAAATGGTGCCTCTAGTATTTGAAATATGTATGTACATGTCCTCAGTATAAAGAACATATCTTTTAGTCTGTCTGCTTTTGTGAATGAAAATTGTAATAAATTTAAATTAACACGTGTTTGGGTTTTTTTTTGTTTTTTTGAATTCATTTTTGAATTAAATTTAAGATTGTAATTTTTTTTATACATATATAATGTACATCTTCTCTTATATGCTCTTATGTAGATTGTAGTTTGATTGTAGATGCAAGCTTGATGAGCCTTGAACAACATTAGAATCCAAAAAAATTCTCATGGCATGGAAGAATTGTAATAATCAAAAATCAACCAATCAATATGTCATTATGCAAATCCTAATAGAATGGACTATATATTATTATTTTGATTGATAAAAAAAAATGTTTTTTCTTTTTAACCTTCACTATATAGTACAATATCATCAAGAAAATCAGATTATATATAAATCATTTAATACGACAGATTATTTAAATTTAAATACTTATATTGTCATGTAAACAAATCACGATTTTTAAAATCAAAGAATACAGAAAAAAAAAAAAAAATTTTTTTTTTAAGTAATCCTGATACGAATAAAATTTTATCATCGCTACTACAATTTCTTTCTAAGAATTTTTGTTTTAAATTTTTAGATTGTTTCATATAGTGATCAATTTGAATTTTATTTTTCTTTGCCAATATACATATTCGTTATATTATGTGCTTGGAATTTTTGAATATTTTTCTAAATTATGTATATCAAATGTACATATATGAAAAAATTTACAGTGTGTGGTATGTCTTTTACATTTTATCTAGAAATCTTTGAAACAAATTGATCACATGATGATGATCGCAAAAATTGAGAACCATTACCACACTAAACTAGTGCCATAAAATCAAGAAAGATAAAAAGACAAATTTGAAAGCCACACCAAAACTTTTGTATAACACACGTACATATACATATTAAAATGTGTACAAATTTGGTTATGTTCTTTTTATCATGAATTTTAGTTTTTGATTACAAATTTGATAATATCTTAAAAAGTTCTTTAACTTTTCAATGTGAATGTTTTTTTTTTTTGGATTTTTTAAATTTTCTTTCATTTTTTTTTTTTTTTCTTAAAATTTTGAATTTCTATTATTGTCATATTATAATCATATGAATGTGTTAAAAGCAAATTTTTTATAATAACACCATAAGATCCTTAACTTGACTGTCTTTGCGCGTAGCTGTCATATAATGAATCTAATTTGCATAGATTAAATCATTTGTAGATATGTGCTTGTATTTAAAGAATTTTTCATTTTAGTTTTCATATAGAGTTTCTATTGATAATGGAAATAAATCTTGTAAAATTTGTTATAAATTATCATCATTCAAATTTAGATTATATTTTTAAAAAAAATGTTGTACAGTAATTTTTTTCTCATAGGTTTTGTTTTTTCTTTGATGCTTTCTTGTAGAAATGGTAAAAAATTACCTTTTTAAGGTAAAAATGTGAAAAATATATTAGAAATATTTATTTTTAATTTGGTTTATATAAAAAAATTTTATATAACGATATCATGTGGGGCAAGGGAAGTATACATACGTATACTTTAGTGGCAGTATACGTATCCCTATTAGCCAAAATGCTATGAGTTTTGTGGAACAGGGCAAGGGGAGTTCATTTTCAATAATCTTTTTCTTCTTCCTTCAGCACTACAGTCTAGGGTGGACCTTGGCTTCCTCTACTATTTTTGCCTCCAGTTATTCACTTTCATCTCTTGTAAGTCTTCATAAATGTCATCCTTCTATCTCTTTTTCGGTCTCCCCACTTTTCTTGTACATTCTACTGCCCCCTTATACGTCTTTCTTGGCATTCGACTAACGTCCATCTTTTCTACATGCTCAAGTCATCTTAATTTTTCTGCTTTAATAAATTTGACGATGTCTTCTCCATCGGTTAATTCACTGAGTTCATCGTTCCATCTAATTTTCCATATTCATTTTCATTACAATACATTCTCAAAATAAATGTAAATGTAATCGTGATGAAATGTACATTATTAATTTTTTTTTCCTACATATATTGTATACTGTAAAAATTTCTTTCCTGTGTTGATTTAAATTTTCTTTTTATTATTAATAAGAAATTTATTGATTCATGTTTTTTGTCTTATGATAATGTAAAATTTGTACATTTGAATTAAAATCTTGAATTTATGTTTCAGATTTTAAAACTTTTTTAAATAAATAAAATGTCATCTTTAAAATATGATCCGGAAGCTAGTAAATTTGTAATAAAGATTTTTTTTTTTGTTTTGTTTTATTGTTATTAAAAAAAATATCTGCTTATTATTATTACCTTTTATTATGCTTTGATTTTCTTTAAAACAAATTTACCCACAATTTTTACTTAATTTTCATAATAATATGGTTATTATGTGATATTAGAAAGAATTTTTTTTTTTTTTGTCATTTACATAATATAATACTTTTTTTTTCTTTTTTGAATCATTTGTGAATCATTCAAAATATCATTACTTTAAAAAAAAAATGTTTGAATGTTTTTTCTTCTGTTTTCTTTTATACATGATGGTAATTCTGCTTCCAAATTTCATTTGTGATGACCACATGATGATGACATAATTTTTTTTTAAGGTGTGTTCCATTATACTTTTTTTTTTAATGTAATACAGGCATAAGAAAAAAAAAATCATGTATCTGTATTTTTTAAAAGTTTATCCATCAATATATTGTGTATTATAGAATATTTGTTATATAACTGTCATCAAATAAAGCTTGCGGATGAGAATGAGAAAGAGATTTACATAAGAAAAAAAATTTTTTTTTTTTTTTTTTGATTTAATAATGTGAAAATAATATTTACTTGATTTTGAGGATAAATTTTTTGAAAAATTCAAATACTTTTATAGATACAAGCATTATACTTACTTATATTCCCACAATTGATACACTTGATACACTTATAAAATCACTCACATAAAGCTCCTAAAACTTCAATGGGCAGGACATGTACAAAGGATGTCGGATAATAGGGTATCGAAGAAAGCATTAAATGGAAGAATATTAGGTACAAGACCCAAAGGTAAATTACGTCTGAGATGGGAAGAAAACGTACATTGGAGAACATCAGCATAGCAGCGCGACCAGTTCAGGGCTATGGTGATGGAGGCCAAGGCTCGATTTGAGCTGTAGAGCCATCGGAGAGAAAAAGACACTTATAAAATATTTTTTTTTTATAAATATCAAAAATTTGATCACATTTACATTTTTACTATAATCACAAAAATACATAAGTTTATGGTACACTGCAATTTGGTACAAAAATTTATATTTATTTTGCATAACTATAAATATATGCGCATAGTTAATGTATAGCCTTCATTGTGCCCTTATTACAGTCATACCAATGTCGTTGTCGCGACATAAATAATAGCAATAAAGAATTTTAAATTTTAATACCTGTTTGATTCAAGTGATATAGGATTTGTATGTGTGTGCGCAAAAATTTGGACTATTTTATTTTTTATGTGTAAAATAAAATTCTTTAAATTTTGATGCTTAACAAGTAAATAAACATCAGATAAAGTAATGTTGTCGTGGATATTTCAAAAAAAAAAAAAAAAATTATTATGAAAAGACAAATTCAAGTTCAAGTTTACCCAAAAGAGATCGTACAACTACTTACGAATGGATATATAGGTACGTATTTACAAGAACAAAATAATATGAATTTGCATTTCTTATAGTAGTAATAATATGTAAATTATAATAAATTTAAAATAAAATAAGGATTGTCATCAACATATACGTATGTAATGCATATTGCAAATCAAATAAAATTACCATAAAAATAATTTTAAGATTCACTTTCATTAACAAATGACGTCTGAGTTGATATTTAATTGCAATTTAAATTGTTTCGTTGTGGTATAAATATAACATGTACAGAATACAAAATGTAGATTTAATTGATTGTATAGGGTTTTTTTTATTTTTATAAATAATTTGTTTTTTCTTATCCCACATAGTATATACACCCACATTGCCTACATAAATTTACCATTAAAAAAGAAATATACTGTATAATTTTTATTTTAACATTTACTTGAAATTCAAATAATTAACGAAAAATAAGTAAAATTAATTGCTATAAAATGAAAAAAAAAAAAAAAATTTTTTTTTTTCATTGTATAAAATACATTTTGTATGATCAAGGGCTAAATAAATTGAGAATTTTTTCAAGTTACATTTGATATAATATATGAGGAAATGCATATTATATCTTATAAACATTTGCATGATCACGACCTACAGTTTATTAGTAATCATAGTAAATTTATTAATGATATTTTTTAAATTTTGTCCACATTTTGTATATAATCTGGCTATAACATACTCGTATACTGTTTATTGTTGATAATTTATTCTTTTCATTCAACTATATAAATGCTACTTATTTCTTGTGATAATATATAACAAAGTAAAAATTTTATTTAAATGATACACAAAATAAATAAAATAATTAATCAAAATTAAATTACTTTTCAACATTCCTTTTTGTATTTTGATAAATTACTACATCTAGACTACATATCTAGACTGAATGCATTAGAATTTTAACAATTTATTGTGATTATTTTTCTGTTTATTTGTAAAAATAGTGAATTATATTCTGTATATTAACTCAATGTAATTTCCTATAATCGTGACATTGATATTATGAAAGAAAATCTATTATTATTGTACTTATACATAACATAATACATACAAACGGAGATAGGTATATACCGTGAGTTTAGAAACGCATTAATACCTTATTCATATACAATGCAACAAGTTCTAAAAAGTCTAAGACTGAAACGGATGTATTATCAAAAGTTTCAAAACGCATCGGTTACGTAAATTTTATGCATCCGTTAAGCAAAAGATGCATCGGAAATTTTATAAATGCATAAACATGTTAACTACGTTAATCTACATTGTCTGAGTTTAACAATGGTTACAATGGTTTTGAATACCATTTTGAAATATGTTGCAGTGAAATATCGTTTTTAAACGTCAAAAAAAAAAAAAGTATACGCATTGGATACAATCTGTCAATAGGCTGTATCATAGTTATATCAGAAAAGTATTAATACCGCATCGATACAGTATTTTTGATGTTACTAAACTCACGGATACTTTTATATAAACGATCATAATTCATGATGACATGATGAAAAATAAATTTGAATTGTTTAAATTTTACTTGAACTTTAAAATGATAGAAAAGTTCATTTTCTTTTCAATTACATATAAATTATTGTATATTGTTATGTAAAATATATTATACTCTCTGTAATGTAACTGTCATTGTCAAAGTCAAAATCATGTCTTTTTAAAATAGCATCATATAAATATGTACGTATAATAGCATCATTTAATAGTATAATGGTAGCGATTTACTTTTCATTTATTGAAAAATGAAAGCATTGAGCTGTTATACAAAAAATAAAACAATTGTAAATGAATAAGCTATCAAGAAAAACGTGATTTAATGAATACTGGCACCGTGATTTGATTTATTAGATGAAATTCTTTTCACTTTTATTCAGTTAGTATATAATAATAGAAATACAAATGTATGTAAGTATTTTCAATTTATAAATTTATAAATTCGTTAGGGTAGGTTTATATCAGATTTTTATACCTAAAGTATTTCTCTGTTTAAATTAGTATTTTTTTTTTTTTTTAAATTTTACTTTTTGTCCTTGTTTTAAATGTAGGAATAAAATTTAGAATTTTCTTTGAAGGAATTGGACAAACTTGTATTTTTTTTTTTTTTGAGATAAAAAATTTTTATTTAGATACATTTAAAAGTGAATTTGTTTTTTTTTTTTTTTTTTTTTTTGATGAATTTTTGATGTGACAATAATTATTTGAACAATAATAAATCAATAGAAAATGTTAGATAAAGAATGTCCCCTTAAGTTTTTATAGATTGACATGACTCCGTGTATAATACATACTTTATATAAAGTCTAGCCAATTTTATTGACTCATATATGTAACAACATCAGAAGAGTATATCAATCTTCTATAAAATGATAGATGCAATTCAAATTTAGTTATTATTTTACATATATAATAAACAATTAAATAAATTGCTGTAATTTGCAATGAACTTGTCAATATTTAAATGTCAATATAATGATTTATATACTGACTGATATGTGTTTACACACATATGCGTGTATACAAAAAAAAAACAAATACAATATGTATTTCTATTTTATTGATAGCTCAATAGATATTATGATAAAGTGATGATCATCATCGAATGAACTTTTGAACATATTGTAATAAAATTTATTTTAATAAACAATTTTATTTTATTTTATGCCCCAGACCCTGGACTTTAAATTTAGGAATTTCCTTTAAAAAAATATAAAATAAGAATATTTGTAAACACTTTGGATTGTTGTTATATGATTTAAAATTTTTAAATTTAAAAAGTAACGTGTTTTTTTAACGGAGGGAATTTCAAGTACAGTGGACAGTTTTTTCTAAGCGCTCAGAGGACTTTGATCTCTCCCCCACTTCAAACAACAACAACAAAGTGTTTTTTATCATACATATATTGTAAAATTTAAATTACCAAACGTGTAAAATATATCATGATTATGACATTATACAACTGATGTTGATTTTTGTATATGCAATTTGAAAATGTAAAACAAATCAGATACATATTATTGCAGATACAAATATACAAATCAGATTTACGTTATGTATCTATACGAAATTTTAAAAAATTTTTACAACATAACAAGTTAAGATTACTTAATATATAAATTATACATATGAATACATGTACATGTATGTACATTTGAACATATTTTTGTGACTTATTCATATGCCGAAAGAAAGGATGAATTTCATCCAGATTAAATGTATTTTTTTTTTTGTTGGTTTTAAAAAAAAAACAAAAATCGTTATTACATAGAATTTGTTTATTAAGAAACCTGTTCTTGACGTTATACAAAAAATGTTGATCGATGTGATTGAACTAAAAAAAAAAAAATATTTTTTTTTTTGGTATACACACAATGTAAGACATGGTACAACATTAAAAGAAAAAAAAATTTTTTGCAAAGTTTGTTGAATTTTTAGGTGATTTAATATACATGTAAATAACATACTGATACAAAAATTAGTGATAGATATTTCACGTTATGTATATTCTACTTGTATGAATACATCATCTAAATTTATTCGCATATACAAGTGTGTGTATTGTAAAAAAAAATTTTACTCATGTACAATATCAAACTGCAAATACACATATGTATGTATGATGAATATGTGAGTATGGTACAAATTTGTAATAAAAGAATCAAAAAGACTAACAAAAAAAAATAAATAAAGTAAAACAAATTTTTTTAAAACGAGATTTTTGCATTAAATAATTTGTAAATTCAGGAAATGGAATATTAATGATATCAAAAAAGGATTTAAAAAAAATCAAAAATGTTATTTACTTCTTTCTTGCCAACTAATTTGGAGGCATAAAATATAACTTCAAAAAACCAACAAAGACTGACTATTAATAAATAAAAAAGACATCATCATGTAATAAAGGAATATAAGGAAAATTGAAAAAAAGAGGAAAAAAATTGTAATGAAATAATAATGCACTTAATTATTCTTGTTATACAATTTCAGAATAAAATTTCAAAATAAATTTTTTTTAAACATTTTTATTATATAATTTTCTGTGAAAAATTTATCTCACATAAATAATTTGCAACCACAACATTCAGATATTTCAAAAAAGATTATTTTGTATAACTTGGTATAATGTATATATGATTTATTAATTCATTTTTATGGACATTGAACTTTTTAATGAAGAGATAAATTCCTTTTTTGTTTTTTTTTGTGTGATCTTGTTTACTTTCTTTTTCATTATTCATGTTGTTTAGAAAATTTTTTATTGTTTTAATGAAACATCCTTAATTATTTTTCTCAAACACAATTTTCCATAACAATTGAAACGCAAAATTTTTTTAGTTAGAAACATTTCATATGACCTTATAATAATATAATGTGTTAATGCGGTAGTAAATCTTCAGTAGCATCTTAGAAAAATAGTTTTTTGTTTTTTTTTTTATTTCTAATCTTTTAATCCATTGAATAACAACGTGTGGGATTATTAATGTTTACACAAATGTAAAACACACACACACAAATAATGATCAAATGCAAAATATTACTTAAAGTATTATATTACTATAAATACTTGTAGTTTGTTTATTAATAAAACACGTGGTTACAATTATAAAATATACTTCCTTAATGTACATCTATTGTGTGTGTGTGTGTGTGTGTACGTATTCTTATAGTCATTACAGCTATACGTATATGTTTTTTTCTTTTTTTTTTTTTTGTGAAAAAAGAGATTATAATAAACCAACAAAAGAATCATCATCATACTCATCATCATCAACAAATGTACATACGCAAATCTAATACTATGTACACATATCCATTTTTTATAAGATCATCTCTCTGAAGAATTATCCATCTTCTTACCCAGAAGTCTAATAAATTTCACTTTATCGTGATGGGTATTAGCAATAAATAACAATAATCAACTTTATACCACAACGGGCGGTATAATAAGTGGTAATGTGCTTTGGTATACTCGTATAGTTTAAATTACAATATATTATATATTATCATGTAAAAAATCATATTGTATTCACGTTCATGTACAAATAACAACCAAAGAGTTAAGATACAATATAATATCATTTTTCTATTCATTTTGTATAGAATTCTTGATAATAAAATCAATCGATTCATTGATCTAAAGACAGTTCGATTATATATCAATGATTATATATTTAAATTTGTGTTATGAATATATAAAAGAAAATTCAAACCAATCAATTGTTACAATTTATTATTTCTTGTTATAATTAAATATGAAATGATCTGAAATTAAAGGTAAATAACAAATTTATACTGATTTGATGTTGTATATAAAATTGTAATTGATTTGAAAAAAAAAAAAAAAAAAAAATTTTTTTTTTTCTTTAGTTTTTAGTCAAAGATTTCTAATTTAATGGTTTTTTATTTGCTTTGTAAATCCATACCTACACATTTTTTGTTGTTTACTTTTCTTTGTTGTTAAGTGATCTTCTTCACTATACGAACAACTGATGATGATGATGAACAATAATACATGAAAAAAAAAACAATAAAATAATAAAACTTTTACTTTGTAATGTAATTGTAATGTATATGTGCATGTAAATGTTGAGAATAGTTTAATGCAATTTAACCTAACGTAATTTTCCTATATACATCAGACATATAAAAGTAATGGAAAATTTTATGAATTAAATTATATTAAGGTCACAGATTATTTTTATAATGCATTTATATACCTGAAATATTTGTTGACCACATGATGATGATTATACGTTAATAAAATGTTTATTTGCCATTACAAATTAGATTATAAATTTTTCTAAAAAAAAAAAAAAAAAAAAAAAAAAAAAAAATTCTTTCATTTTCTTGTGTATTCGTAACTGTTGTCCATTTGTTCAATATTCAATCAAAGTAAATCAATTAACAACTTGAAATACATACTTATGTATATATTTCCTTAATTTTTGTATTAAAATTATAAAATATGAGAATTATTACTCGTACAATCTAATTTAATATTCAATTTATTTGAAATTGTAATTTTTCGTGTTTTTCAACATTATGCAATATATCATATACAATTTTTACTATCATAAAATATCATTGATTTTTGCCTGTTTTTTTATTTTTTCTATATACATAGGCAATTATTTTTCAAAACAACAAATTATATGATATTTTGTTGTTTATTTGCATTTGATTAAAAACAATTCTAATATATAAATTTATTTTAATTTTTTTTTTTTTCTTTCAAAATGATTATATGATGTACATGCATATATAATAGCGTTTACTTGTATATATACAATTAAAAAATAGAAAAAAAAAAAAGAAAGTTTTTAATGGTCATTGCTCTTTTACCCTACTTTAATATTGCATATATAGTATTTGAATTTGATAATAAACTATTGAACTTGTAAATTGCAAATACTTATACCATTTTATATGCATAATTTTAACACTATCAATATAGTAATATTCAATAAAATACTTGAATTAAATTGTACAATCAAATACAATGTGTGATATGTGTTTCATTCTTTGACTTTTCTGCTTTTTTTTATATTTATTTATTTATTTTTTTTATATTTTTATTTTCTTATTATTTTTTGTTTTTTGAATTTTTATTTTATTTTAATTTTGTTTTTTTAATATCGTTTTTTTTTTTTTTTTTTTTACAAAATAAATTTATGATCGATTCTGGTGCCATGATGTGTATTCGTATATCGCATTTAAAGAAGCTATTCCAAAGACTTATGTTTAATGCTTTTTAAACTTATTTCAATCAATTAATTGACTGACATATAAAATTACAAAAATCACATTTCATTTAAAAGAAATCATATAACATATTCGAGTATGTTATAAAAATGATTTTTTGAAATAGATAAAAATTTAAAAAAAAAAAAAAAAAAAAAAAAAATTGTTTACATGTTATGTGATTGCTAAATATATGGTTTAGTGTACATATTTAATATGTGCATTGATTATTTAATATAAAATATGTTTTCAGTTTGTAAATATTAATGTACAATGAAAAGCGTAACAAAACAAGATGAATAACTTTTTTATATTATGTATTGGTATAAAATACATGTATGTACATACATGCATGAGTATCAGTATATATACATGTATGTATGTATATATTGAAATGAAATAAAAAGGAATTAAACTGACATTATAATTGCAGTGTGTTATATATGATGATTAAAATCTTGTATAAATTGATAATAAATAACACAAAAACATAATTTCCTTTTAATTATATTGATAAAATAATCATTTATTAATGACAGCAATATAAAATGCAATAAAAACAAAACACAAAAAACAAAAAAAAAATGAAGTGTGAATAAAATGAAAATGAAAATTATATTATGGTCATGACTTATATAAAACACTCAAAATTTTTAATTGGCAAGTAACAAATTTCAAATTAAAGAACAGGATTAAAGAATTTAGTATAACAGAATTTGATAAATATGCAAAAAAAATATTGATTTGATAGTATTAGCTAGAATAATAAAATTATAGAAATTAGAATAAAATTAAAATAGAAACAGGATAGTATCATAATGAAATCAAGTTCAATGTAACCATCGAACTTTTCATTTTAAAATTTATTTATTTTTTCTTTCCATTATGAATTTCTGTGGATATGTGAATCAATTACATGTTTAAATCAAGAAGAACATGTTGTCATTTTTTTTTTTTTTTTTTTTTGAGGTAATCATAATTTACTAAAAATAAACCTTATTGATGATAGATTGAAAACAGATAAAATAGAACAGATTCAAGAAAAATGCTGATCAAGATCGAAGATCATCATATACTTACGTACTAGACTAGTATATGTAACATCTATTTATTCCCTTGTGTTTCCTCATATTGTACATATGTACTATTTTTGTTTTTGTATTTTAGATCAATAATAATTATAATTAGTTGAAAGTTAAAATCTATACGTACATATCTATTTTCTATAAAGAAAAATCAAGATCAATATATATTTTTGTTCTTTATGAGATATTCAATAGTATATATTTAACAATTATTCAGTGAAAAATTAAAAACAAAAAAAAAAAAACACAAAAATGATTAAAATTATTGTACGTGTATGATACGATCATATGCGTGCTGTGAAAATATAAATCATATACAAACATAAAGTATCTTTAAGAAATACATATTAACAGATATTCTTCTACATGTAATACCAAAAGTATGTATCTTTAAGAAATACATATTAACAGATATTCTTCTACATATATATGTACCAATATCTGAGTAATTATATTTTTGTGTTTTTAGTACAAGAGAATTCATCATATATGTATGTATATTTCTAGATAAATTTTAGATCTGTTGATGGCAGATCTTTAACAGATCATCATTAAGAAAAAAAAGTGAATTACATATTTTAAATGATATTCACATCAACACAAAAATACAATTTCAATATATTGGTATATAGTTCTTTATGAATGAAAATTTGTGTATTACGTGAGTATCTATATAATTCCTCCATCATAATGATACATCGCAATGTATACATTGAAATGATCAATCATCAATATGTTTTTCTGTATTGAAAAAAAACAAAAAAAAAAATAAAATAAAAAAAAAACAAATAAATTCATTTTACATATTATTGAACTTTTCACGCCGATTTTAAAATTGTTTTGTATATTAGTTTTCTAACGGTATACTTTCTTTTAGACTACATTTTTCAATATAATAATAAAGATGAAAGTAAAAAAAAAAAAAAAAAAAAACACAATTATGTGTGTACTCTTTTTAAAGAAATTGTTTAACTAATAAAATGTAGGCGGCCTTTACATGTATTTTAGATTAACCTCTTATTATTATATATATTTATCTATATCTTGTCTACAAGTAAAATAATTTCAATTGTCTATATCTGGTATGTTTATGAAAAATTTCACAGTTAAAATTGAAACAAAATTCAAATATAATTTTGTATGTCAGAATAATAAAACAATTTATACCACATACATTAATTCGATGCAGTTAAGGTGTTATGGAAATGACATAAAGTAGTACCATTTTACGCTGCTGTATATTGAATATTAAAAAAATGATCTCGTATTATATGATCACTTTACAGATTGTGGTAACACCACTCGAGAGATGATCTTATTAGAAAATACGAGAAAAGAAAAAAGACATATATACTCTCATAAGACCTTAACTGTATCGAATTAGTGTATGCAGTATAAAAGCTTACTAAAAAAAAAAAACAGCAATATCGTTATACATGTATTCATAATGCCATGCATATAATTTTCATCTTCTTCTTATTATTGTGAATTAAATCTTATGTCCTGACCTAATTTATTATTTTTTTTCTTCATCAGATGAAGAATGTATTACCTGAATTTTATCATTTTAAAAAGACTTCTGAGTATATAAATTACGTGCAAAATTTTAAAAATATCATTATAAATTCGTGTATGTAAATTTGATCATTTGATTAAGTTCAAATTCAGATGTCCAAAAATTCAGATATATTGCTTTCTGTTAATTGTTCGTTTTTTTTTCTTTCTTTTTCAATATTCATTTACAGGTACATATGTACATTTTTTTTGATGATGAGAAATTTATTTCATCAATTCACGATTTTTACATATTGATAACATAACCAGTTTATTAATTTTTTTTTTTTGAGTAATAACGAATATTTTTAAGTAATTTAAAATACATTAAAATTGAACTCAATCTTAAGTTGGTGTATTAAGTGAAAAAAAAAAAAAAATCGACTTATCATTAAAACACTTAAATGCATAAGATTTTATATAATCAAAAACCTTTAAAAAAAAAAATTTTTTTTTTTTTTTTTTGAAATGGAATCTGAATTTAAGTTACACTCTTTGTAACTGACTACAATTTGTAATTTTATTTAATACGAAAAAAAAAACGTTTAAAAGAGAAAAATTTTACCACATTTTAACATCCTAAATGAAATAATTTCCATTAAATTTCCCTAATACCTTGAACTCCCTAAAATACATATTTTAAGTCATAAAAGGAATTTCATGTTTTTTTTTAAATATAATTTCCGTATTAAATAAAATCTACGCTACGGTACGTGCCATCATTTTGTTTATTTTATTCATGTAAGTTAGACTAATCAATTATTTCTTCAACAATTCAATTAAAAATGTACATTGTTTTTATATTTTAATTATATAACACGAACATTGATAATCATTATAATCATTTTACAAAGGGATTATAAGTATAACTGTTTCAATTAATTCATTTCCTTAACAAGCATTTATTAAATTTTCCGTTGCGTGACAATAATTTTCGTTTATATTTCGTATGTATATACAATACCAGTATATATATTCACAATTTAAAAATATTTTTATTAGATACATATGTAATGTACATATACATATGTATTTATTGTTATTCCTGATATCCATTTAACCTTTTTAAAAAGGAATTTTCATATAAATTTAAATACACAGCTATATCTGTACATACATATTGTGAAAAGACTATTATGAGCTTGTTAAACAAGACAAAACATATGTCTTACATTTATTATTATAATTAGTTAGTATTGTATAGAAATCTTATTTAAAATTTTAATATATGTATTTTATAAATTTAAATTAAAAGTAACGGAATTATGTACAATCGCATACATATCTATTAATATATTATTTTGTTAGAAAATATTTTTTGGTTAACGATGTGCATTATTACATTGCACACAGATAAAAATGAATAAATAATATCTATACTTCGTATTTTAAATATTTTCACTATACAGGCCTTATGGGAGTACATATTGTGTCTTTTTTTCATCTCTCATAATTTCTCATAAGAGCATTTCACGACTAGTGTTATCACAATTCTCAAAGTTCTCATACAGTATGAGATTAGCTTTTTAAATATCAATATACAAATGATGTAAAGTGATACTACTTTTCGTAATTTTCATAACGCCTGTATTGAAAATATTTTTAAAGTACAAAGTATACATATAAATAAAACAAGTGTAATAATTTGTATTTTATAGTTGTATTTATTTATCAAAATATTTTACAATTTGTTGTTATTGAAAAGAAATTTACTAAAATATTTTCTTTAAAGCCATATACGTAAATGTACAGAATGTATAGAGGTTACAAAAGACAAGGTAAAAAAAAAAAAACAAAAAAAAATCTTTTTTAATTAGATATTCTAGTTAAATTTATTTAGTGACAAATTTATTTTCCATTTATAGTTTATGGTTAAATTTATAGAAACTTTTAATTAATGTAACATATTTTGTATATATATTTTTTTCTTCTTTCTTTCTAATAATGATAGTAAATAAATTGTAATTAATTTCCTGTTGTATCTCTTGAGTCTTGAGCATTGAAATACTATAATTTATTCCCATACAGGTATACTGTTCACATTAATAGTTTCATTTGATTTATGGAAAATTATATTCGTTTGGATAATAGATGTGTGCAATTGAACGTTAAATGCTAAATGTACACACATACATATGTACATATATGTATACATATTGCGTAAGATTTCTTCATTTGCATTGAATTATTTAAACATCAGATTTACACATTTTTTTGTAATTACACAATAATTAAGAATTAATTAGAATTTTCAAATAAAATATTAATATAAAAATGTAAAAAAAAAAAAAAAAAAATATTATGTATAAGTCGCAGACATTTTACGTTTTTCAATACAATTTGATTAATTATGAAATTGATAAGCTAGCATTTTGATAGACAGATTAGATTAAATATATTTCTCTGAAAAATTGACGTAATAAAAAAGAAAATAATAATAATAAAGGCTAACTCAAAGGCTCGTATTCACCGGCCGATATTACTCTATACTTTATATTTTAAATATTTTCACTAACAGGTCTTATGGAAACTACAAAAAGTAGTATCACTTTACATCATTTAAAAAGCTATCCTCATACTTTATGAGAACTTTAAGAATTGTGGTAACACTGCTCGTGAAATGCTCTTATGAGAAATTATGAGAGAAGAAAAAAGACACATATACTCCCATAAGGCATGTATAGTTAAAATATTTAAAGTATAACTGCGATAATAAAGCTACTCAGTACTCATAATCACAGCACTTTATGTATTCCATGCATAGTGAATACGAACCATTATTGTAATTAAGTAAATTAAATTAATTCGCTGTTGTAAATAAATAATTAAAATAAACAATACAAAAATTATACAAGATTTAAATATCATTACATGTATCATTCTTGAAATTAAAATTTCCGGTATGTAATAGTGAAATATGTGAATTGTTTTTCAATATTACAACACCAATAAAATAATTTGCATTACAAGGCTAAGGTCTATTAAATTATAAAACTCTACCAGTCGAAGCGATTGAATTAAAGAAAATCGAATGAAAAGTTTGTATCTTACAATTCAAAACCCTTAATAAAATGAAAAAAAAAAAAAATCAATTTACTTTTTTTTATCATCATGCATATTTTTAAAATACAATAACAAAAAAAAAAAAAAGAAAACAAACAAAAATAACAAGTATAAATACTCGTAAATTTAAATCAAATTTAAAAATCCCAAAATTTCAAATTCTTGTTTATTTAATTAAATTTTCAAAGGATTTCTAATAAAAAAACGTTATTTATTTTTATATATTTTTCTTATTTTGAATTTTTGAAAAAAAAAAAAAAAACCAGTTTTCTCCTTGATTTAAAATTAATTTTATTTACTTTTGTGTATATTAAATTCCTGCTGTGATGTCCTTTTCATATTTGTTATAATTTTTTTTTTTTAAATTGTTTATTTGCTACAAGGCAAACAAAATAAACTTGCGGTAAATCAAAATATCAATAACACTATTGTAATATAATTACTATATAAAAGAGTTCTAATTTAAAAGATGATCCAGTCAAATACCGCGACTTATACTTGCATACATGTGAACGCATATATATGCATGCGGAGCGATAAAAATTTATGTGTTTAGTAGTTTAGTTGACAGCTTAAGGGTCTATTAAATTATCCAAAAAATATATTTCTGTTTTTTTTTTTTTCTTGAAATTTTCAAATTAAATCTTTCAATCGATTATAATTTATGGAATGATGAAATTTTTTAATTATTTCTATACGGAGATTTTGGAACTTGAGATTAACTTGTGTATTGTACGAATGAAATAAAAGAAATGGCATTCATTTACGAGTGTAATATTCCGTTGTTGAATTAATAATCCAATTCATTAAGACAAGTTTGGCTTAGAAAATAAAACTACATTACAAGATATTAAGATACATATATTCAAGTAGGATTTAAAGACTTGAAGTTCAATAATTTTATTTAAGCTAAGAAAATAAAAATAAAAATCAAAAAAAAAATATTTCATTTAAATTAAGCGCTTTAAAATAGTAATTGAAAAATACGGAAAAATCAACAAATCTGTATATTCGACCACTTGACTTTTATAACAAGCAACTAGAAGGCAAAAACAAAAAAAAAAAAACCGTATACAATTTGTATTATGTTGTTTATTAGAAGAGGATGATAAAATGATATCTTAATGACATCTGTCAGAATTATGTTAAGAGAATTTTAAATTAAAATCCAATAATTGACAAGATTTCCGCATACGCAAATAAATTATATATTTTAGCAATTGATGATAAACTGAATGATTTACGTGGGAATACTGTAGAAAGTTTAATGAACTGAAATAACTAAGTAAGTAAATCGTATGCATATGTTGTCACATATATATGTAACTTATATCTATGCAATCTATAGTAGGAATATATTTTGTACCCATTATATGCAGATAATGTACCACCAAATAGCATTATAAATTCATTTAAAAATTATTATTGAAATTATTTAATTGGCATTTATTATTTAGTATAAAATTTACAAAATCGTTAATTTACTGTAATTGATATTAAATGTAAGGTTAATATTCATTAAAATATATTAAAATTGTAAATATATATGAATTTTAATTTGATATCTACATATTGTATCTTTGTTAAAATGTTTGAAGAAAAAATATTGGAAAGTTTGTTTCATGTCATTTCAATTGAAAAATGTACAATGAACGGTTTTATTAACTAGCTCAAATAGTAAGTTCGTTATGAACAACAGAAGAAAGTTAACAAAAAGAAAGTAATGAATAAAAGAAAATAAAAGAAAGATGAAAATTAAATTTAAAAATTTGTCTTTATGTTTGAAAATTTTTATAAAAAAAAAATTTTGTCAAAATATTTTATAATGGATATAATGAAAATTTTCCAAACAAAATATTATTACATATTTAATTAAAAAAAAAAAAAAAAATTATTTTTGGTAATGAACGATTTTTTTTTTTTTGATTTTTTCAATCATCACTTTGTTTTCCAATGCATTTACATTTATCTGAAAATTTTTTCTTATTTTTATTTTCTTTTAATTGTACTGATACTCCTTGTATTTTTTCTGTATTTTCTTTCATTTCTTTTTTAATATTTTGAACTTTATCGTCTGTTTGATTTATTAATTGATCAACATTTTGTCTCATATTTTGTGTCTTAAGTAATTCTGAACTTGATTGATTCAAATTTATATCACTTTTTTCCCTTTGTTGCATGATTTTAGATTTTTTTTTTTTTTTATATAATAGGTTGTATGTATACTTATTATTTTTTTAAAATATATTTTTTAATAATATTATGAACTGTAACAATAAATTATAAAACATTAGAAAAATTTTGCATTTTAGAATTTTGATGACGAAAAAAAAAAAAAAAATTTTTTTTTTTTTTGTTTGTTTTTTAGAAAAGAATTTTTATTAAATTTTTATAATCCAAAAATGATTAATGAAATTATTTGTAATATTACTTTAGACATTTTTTTTTAACCATTATGGCCTACTGTATTCATTTTTTTATTTTTAATTGTTGTTTTTGTAAACAAAACCGTCATAATTGTGTTAAATTTTTTTTTAGTATATAAAATGAAGCATGATGTCAAATTGTAAATATAAGCTTAAAATTTGTAAAATTGTAATTGTAAGCCTAGATGCATGCATTGTACGTAAAGTGGTAAGCAACCATGATAATCCCACTATAGACAATAATTTTCAACAATACAAACAAAAAGTAATTGTAATTTGGCTCGAAGAATTTTATTACATACATAATACAAATTGCTAATTAATTTTTTATTTTATTTCAAAGAGTGAGTCAAGAGTGAGTCAAATAAGATAAAATTGTTCATTTCTAATAAATATACATACTAAGTATGTCTCCTAGTTCCAGATCAAAGAAAATTATTTAAAATGCTTTAATACAAAAGACCAATAAGATTGATTAACAAACTAAGTAAACAATAATGAAGAAATATTTATTTTCAAGTATTAATTTAAGATTTAGAAAAATTATGCATTATATTTTTGATTGTCATGAAATTAACCGAAAAGAATATCATTAGATTTTCACCTTCCAGCCATATAGCCTGCTCATATATGTACATATGCAGCATAATATTCATTTGTTTTTCAAGTCAAACATGCAAATAACTAATTTAATAAATTTGAAATAACATATCAAAAGGAATTTACAAGTTTTTAAATAGAGTTTTGTAATTTATTTTATTTTATTTTTACAACATACATACATACTTATATGCATCTGTACTATGTATATGTATGTATGCACGTATCGAGTGAATATCATGGTAATCTGGTACAAATGTACTTATATGAAAATCATTATAGACCATATCATGAATCCTTCTTCCCTTCTCTATTTAATTAAAATTAATGTAATATGCTATGTACATTTTTTTTTTACGGTATTGTATCTATTTATTATACTATGATATACATTTCATTTTTATTATTTTTTCATTCAATTTGTTTTTTTTTTTGCATGTTTTTGTTACTAAGCTGTCATCACTGTTGACTTTTCTTAATTTGGCCCTTAAGCAGTTGTCAGTTTTGTATTATTACATGAGAGATGACTTCTTATTTTATTTTTTTAATTTTTTTTTTTTTTTTTTTTTTTTTTTTGTAAAGTATATAAATAAAAAGATGCCGCATCTTCGTGCAAATTGTGTGTGTACTTACATATCAGTTAAATTGTATTTTTTTACAAGACATTTAATACACTCATATGTACATATATTTATGTATGTGATAAAAAATTATTTCACGTATAAGATATACATATATAGTATAAACAAATGCAGACGTTTGGTTTAATTTTACATTTTATGACATATACTCCTTATAAAATACACGGTACATTCATATACATGCATAAGTGCATCTAATATGTAAAAGGATATGTCGTATTTTGCTTCCGTGTTTCCCATGCTTAGTTTTTATTTTATTTTATTTTTTTTTTACTTTTACTTCTTTTTCTTATTTTATCAGAAAATATAAACCAGTACAGAAATTATGTGTATCTCATTTTTTTGTGATTTGTTTTTTTTTTTTTTTTTTTTTTTTTATTTAAAATTATTTACATAATATATTTGCATTCAACAATCGTACTTGTGGCTTCTACATATGTGTATTCAAATACTATACATACATGAACGTTTCCTATACATACATACTTATGTATAAAAATAATATTGTACATATATATGCATGTATATTGTATATAATATTGTAACAAAAGTAAAGCGATATATGTGTACATCAAATATATGTACATATGCACATATGTAACAGATATGTAGTTTTGATGCACTCAAGATGCATTATTACTGCACGCAATCCATATTCTTCAGTTTTGATTAAAATAAAATAAAAAATTTTTTTTCACCTAATTTTTATTAAGTCATTTACCTTTTAGATATGATTTCTTTTTTACATACATACGTACATGTACACTTGTATATATAAATTTATACCATTTCATATTAATCTATAAGGAATTGATAAGATACATATAATTATCTTTATTAATTTTTAAGTTTATTAATTATTAAGTTATCTATACGAATTCAATGTAATGAATGAGTATTTTTTTTTTTTTTTTTGTGAATAAAGTAAATTAAAAATAAAATGAATTTTTAGTTTTCTAGATTTCATATTCGTTCCGTTGTCGCTACAGCCCAAATCGAGCCTTGGCCTCCTCATCATTATGATGATTTTTCGAGACAATAAATATATAATTTTTATATACTTCATGTATAATAAATAATTTAAATAGATAATTAACTGACCATTTTGTATTAATAATGTATTTAAAATGTTTTTAATGTTTAATCTAATTTTTCTACATGGTATATATTTTTCTCGATTATGTATATCTGTTCTGAATGAATCACTCAATAAAAATAATTAAGAAAAATAATCTCAAATCATTTTGATGACAATCTGTTTTTTTAAAAAAAAAATTTAATAAAAAATAAATTTACCATAAATTATTATGATTTTTAATCGTTAATAATTTTCATTTTTATTTAAAATACTTCATGTGAATTGTACACATTTTGATTGTTTTTTATTGTATTTAATTTAAAAAAAAAAAAAAAAAAACAGAAAAACCAAAAAATTTAAACTCAATAATGTTTCGAACGTGAGAAGTTATCATTTCGTGACAATGAGATTAAAGAATTATTATTATTATTGAAATTTATTCAAAAATAATTTCCAGTATACAATAATGAAATCATAATACAATGCATAATATTGTGGTTAATTATTATTTAACCTTTTTAAATAATAGTGCAATATAAATACACGCCTACAAAATTAAATTGCATTGTCATACGGTAGTCATCATCAGATTAAGAAAATCCCACAATCTTATTATTATTATTAAAACAAAAAAAAAAGAAAACAAAAAAAAAAATAATAAGAACACTAGCCGCATAGAAAGAAGAGATATAAGTGTGTATTTTTGACCAAGTAGAAAATATATAAGGATCGTCATATGTGATGACTAGATAAAATATGTACACATCTGTACGTATATCGCATATTTACTTGTGTACAGAGCATTTCATTTATTTTTGCTGTTTGATTTTCTTTTGTTCTTTTTGTTAATAATTCTATTTTTTCGCCCACGAAATTGTCATTATGAGTTTTATCTTAATTTTATCTTTGATATTTTCCATTTGTGTGTGTGTATTATATAATATATTATTTACTATTAAATTGAATTAAAGAACATAATAATATGCATATATTTATTGTTATTATATATTTTTGGGAGTGGTAAAAAATTTTAGAATTTTTTTATGTACATACATACCTGTAAAATTTAGAATTTTTGTTAGCCTAGATATTGATAAAATTTTTAAAATTCATTTATCAGAATGATCAGTAAATGCACATGTATGTACCTGTGTATCTAATGCATATTTGTATACTGTAATTATGTGAATATGAATTAATTATACTCCATACATTAATTCGATACAGTTAAAAGTCTTATGAGAGTTTATATGTCCTTTTTGCTTTTCTCGATGCTTTCTAATAAGATCATCTCACGAGCAGTGTTACCACAATCTGTAAAGTGATCATATAATACGAGATGAAATTTTTTTTTTAAATATCAATATACAGCGACTGTAAAAGTGGTACTACTTTATGTCATTTCCATAACACCTTAAATGCATCGAATTAGTGTATGGAGTATATAGCTGTGTATGTTGAAAATATATGTAAGTAAAAATTATGTTTTAGTTTTTATAAAGTCATGTTGTTTTTCTGTATAAAGTTGAATATTTTCTTGTTTTAAAAATCAAGTTAAAATTTCAGGAAGTATATCATGACCATATGTGTGTGTTCACAGCATGAATGATATATTATAACAGTTATTAATATACTTATGATTGATTATATTAACGTCAAATTAAGAATAAATCTTTATCTAATTTGTTTTCGATAATTGTAAGATTCCTTTATTTATTTTTTTTTTTTTTCAAAACATAAAAAAGGCCCCAAAGCATCATATTTTTTTAGTTTTTAAATTATAGTAGATCTCATGCTACTGATATCTTCATTCTAATTTCCGATTTTATGTTTGTCAGAATTGAAATTCCCTATGATGTGCACAAGCATTACAAATGCATGCTACAATTAACTTTTATCTACCTGTCTAAACACTTTATCTTTACGTTTATAATACTTCACATTAATCGTAAAATTATGTGTCTTCTTTTTTCCCCCATTTTTTGATAGACACATTAATATTTTAATGACTATCATTAGCTCATCATTTGGACTACATACATATATGTATGTACATATAATGTGATAAAAATGATGAGAATTTTATTGTAATTTTAAGCTTTTTAAATAATTTGTGATATCAAATTCATATCGATAAGATTTATAGACAAAAATATGATTTATTTGTTTATTTGATCTCTTTGATATTCTTAAATAAACGAGGATCAGTAATCTTGTATGTATTACTTTCTTGGTGGTAACAGGATATTTTTTGCCTTTAGCTATTGTTTGTAATATTAAAAAAAAGAATTAGAATTTTCTATAATTTATCAATTTTGTTAATCTCTTAATAAAACGCTATGCACAATGAAGTTATCTTTTTATACACACATATGTGAAAATATATAAATTTTTTTTATACTTTTAAGCGTTGTAATTCTCTGTAAGTGCTGAGTAAGTTCAAGTACTAAAGAAATTTAAATTTTTTATTTCAAAAAAAAAAAAAAAAAAATTATAACGATTGCACTTCTCTGTTTTTTGTTTTTTTTTATTTTTTAATTAATTACTTATCATTAAAAATCATTTAGATTCATTTTAAATACGGAAATGTTAAAATAAAATGCATAATTATTTCATTGTTATAATTTTCAATTTGATAACAAAGTGATGTGAAAAGTTCAAGATCATTGTTTTATAATGTACATACATATGTATGTTACGTGTACTTCTATTTTTAACATCTTATGACATAAATTACATATAAAATATTTTCTTATTAAATTTTTGAATAAATTGTCGGTAAATCTTTTTGTAGATTAATGGGTATCGTATTTCTAAAAAAAAAAAAAAAACAAATAAATTCACACATATCATGCGTTCACAGAACATAAATTTATTATTTATTATACAATGTACTTACCTATTGCAAAAGAAGAACATTTTTTTTTTTATACGATATGTTATAAAATCTGCACAAATATGTACATATAAAATATCGATTATCTGTTACTATATTAAAATATATGATATTTAGAAAATATCAATCATTCACTTTTCCAAAATTGGAAAAACACTGAAAATTTTTGAATTTTTGTTCTGATCTTTTCACAGCTATTTTATTTATTAAGAAAATACAAATATGTATGATATATTTGCTTGTTATAATTTTAACGGTCTTTTTATAGATTAAAAAACAAAACAAAAAACATTTTTAACAGTGTAGGAAGAATATGTTGTGGTGTTTATTCAATTTAAAATTTAAATAAATTACAAAGTATAATACTTAGAAGATGGTGTTGTTTGTAAATAAAATAATCAAAATAAAAAATTTTAAAGGTGTTCTTATAATATGAAAAATAAATTTATGCTCATGTATAATATAACATATTCATCAGGTAATTGTGTATACATACATATAAGTAGTATCAAATGTAGGCGATATAAAAATATATGATTTGAATAAATAACGATATCGAACTGAATAGATAAATATTAAAGGATAGATGACTTAAATAAAAAATTTTTAATGTAGGAATATTATTTCAAATTTTTAAAAGAGTTGGGTGATGTTAGTGGGGTGAGTTGCTTTTTTTTTTTTTTTTTTTTTAAAAAAAAAAAGTCTATTTTAAATGAAAGTTATTTAAATTTACAACAGGACAGCTGATTTAATGGTAAACAAAAAACGTCTAAAGTGCAGATGTTTTGCATAGTTAAATTTTAAAAATATCCTGTTGTAATTTTTATTGACATTTTATGGATTTTACCATGGATTGTATATGATCGATCATTGTTGTCGTCAGAATTCTTTTTATTGACGTTAAAATTAAAAAAAAAAACAGAAGAAAAATTTAAAAAACAATGTCACAGTCACAGTAACAATTCAATATAATGTTCATATATTTTCATAATTCACATTCTAGACATGATTGACTCTTTGGTCAAACATAAATACATGACCATCGATCATTTAAGACCATCAGAAATAATAATAATAAGACGAATGTGTCAGGATTCCATTCTAGTGACTTGATTTGTTTTGATTATATTGCGTTTATTAAGTCATGTACTACAATTTCAACAACAAAATATGCTAAATTTATTCTCTTCTATATGTACAGGGAATAATAGAGTAATATAAAGCATATAAAATGTTTTACTTTTTCATATTTTAAATTTAAAAAAAAAAAAAAAATGAAATGCATCTGCTCGTCAAAAATTTATATGTAGTCATTAAATGAATTTAATAGTCTTTTGAAAAATTTCATTGATCTTCTGTGTGATATTGAACGTGTTAAAATTTTATAATGATTATATAAAATAAAAAATGAACATAGCCAGACGTAAATTTGCAATAAAATTCATTAGATTTGGTTTTTTTTTTCATTTGGATATAAATAATAAAGAAAACAAAAATTAGGTATGACGTCCAGGGGAAGTCATTGTCATTGTATTTTTTTGGACAGGAAAAAACACTTCTTAAAGAATTAGAAATTTTAATGATTTATAACACATCAGAGATATTGCAAAATTAATTTTCATTTTTTTTTTTTTCGTTAATTTTGTTAAAGGATAAAAAGTGTTTATTTCTGTTTTGTCGGAATTTTTATCTTGAAATTTTTATTTCTATTTTTTTTTTTTTTTTTTTTAAATAAATTCTAGTTTTCATGAAATATTCAAATAAGAAAACAAAGTTAATTCCAAGTCTTAGATTTTCCATACAAAGAAATGTATTGCATAAGGATAGTTCCGTAAATGATACGGCGCTTGATATTATAACGTTTCATTGTTATATGAAATGATACATATTTTATTTTAAAATTAAACAAAAAATTGATATTCTATAATAATAACAAATAAATTAATTGGTAATTATCACGTGCTTAATTCAACGTGATAAATGTATTAATAATGGTATACATATATTTGAAAAAATGTTAACATAAACATAAGAATATATTTACATAAAAACCACAATAAAATGCGTAAATGTAATGTACATTTACATGTATGTAAATAATTAAAAATAAATTAGACTACTTCGTAATTAAATTTAATATAATAATAATATCATGAATTATGATAACATTCTCAGATATTTTATTATACTTTATATTGTTTATGATATTTGTATTTAAGAGAATTCATTGTTTTTGTAATCAATAACAAAGTATGTAATAAGCATTTATTTTAATTAGTAGATTATTGAAATTCCTAACATACACACATATATACACTATAGCATTTCTATATGAAATATGTGATAAGAGAAAAACAAAGAAAAACAAACTAACTATACTCTGTCCACTAATATTATGCCCTTTAGATCTTATGGGAGTGCATATGTCTTTTTTCTTCCCTTATAATTTTTAATTAGACTATTTCACGAGCAGTATTACCACAATACTCAAAGCTTTTATCTTATATCAGATGAATTTTTTGAATATCAATATATAGCGATGTAAAATGGTACCACTTTAAGTAATCGCCATAAGACCTTAATTCCATATAATTAATGGACAGAGTATACTAACGTATGCATATGTATCATTTAAAAAAAAAAAAAAAAAAAAAATTCAATTATTCAATTCTCGTTAGGTCATGTTTATATTTTCAAAGCTATTTAATTAATTATAAATTACAATTTTAATACCATTTAGAATAAATAATATTCCATAAAATACATAATTATAATTTAAATGAATTTATAATGTTAAAACTGTATAACATTTTTTTACTTTAATTTTTATTTTATTTTTTTTTACGTATGTACATGTGTAATTACTTACGTGCATAGTAATGTTTGTTTATGTGTGTTTTTTTTTCAATTAATAAATGTTACTACATTATACAAATAAAATCTATCATTTCGATCGTTGTAACACAAGCGAGATAATTGCAATAAAACATGTATTCGATTAATCAAGAATAAAAAAAAATTTTTTTTTTTACATTTCATGTACGCAATACAATACAAAATTAAATAAAAGCATAAATAATAAAAAACAAAGCGCAAAAAAAAAAAATAAAAATAAAAATAAAAGTTTGAGAAATAATCAATCATGAAACATCATCATTTTAGAAATGAATCGATTTTCGTATAAATAAATGTTGTGTCAGTGTCAAGTTCATTTATGATTGTCACTTTGAAAATTTTATTATCAGCTTTTATCAATATTTGATTGATTTCAATTTTTTATTTTTTAATTCGTATGTAATGCACAATAATAAACAATGATCTCAAAGCTGTAAGCTATGTATATACATATGTACTACATAATTTGTGGTTTAATATTTTTCAATCAATTTAGGCTTTTTGTTAACGGTTTATATTCAAATTAGTTTCAAAATCTACAAAAAAAAAATTTTTTTTTATGTGGTTTTAGGATGATATTTTAAAAAGGACTCACAAGAATTTTGGTTTTTTCACCATATAATTAAATTAAATAAAATTTGTTAAAATTCAAAAAAAAAAAAAAAAAAAGGCTTTTGTAAATATGCCGCCTTCAAAATTTTATCTTGTTAAATATATGGACGATTAATCACAAATTAAAATTATTAACATACATTGTGTGTGCAATGTTTCCTATGTATATGTGTACATATCCATGTGTGTACATTTGTACGATACATAACCGTGATTTCAGAAACGCCTTAATACCGTATTCATACAATGCAACAATTTCTAAAACGTCTAAGACTGAAACGGATGTATTGTCAGAAGTTTCGAAACGCATCAGTTATTTTGTAAATGCATAAACATGTTAACTATGTTAATCTACACTGTCTGAGTTTACCAATTAGATTTTGTCAATTTTGGTTTTGAATACGATTTTGAAATATGTTGCAGTGAAATATCGTTTCTAAACATCAAAAAAACAAGTATACCCATTGGATGCAATCTGTCAATAACCTGTATCATAATTGTATCAGAAAAGTATTGATATCGCATCAATACAGTATTTTTGACGTTACTGAACTCACGGATACACATTAATGAAAATTTCATTTTTATTAGAGAAGAATTTATGATTTGTTGAAAACAATAATCCTTATTTATTTTTCTTTTGTTATTTGAAATATGTATTTCTTAAACTCGTACATACATATATAAAGCAAATGATCGTTATTTGTTTTGTTGATATGCTAACAATTGACATTTCTGTCATGTTTTATATAAAATACAAATTTTTATTTTAAATATCATTCAGAATATAAATATGTACATTTCACATATTATTAAATACAATGAATATATAAAATGTTGTACATTATAATGAAACTTGATATATAATTTTAATTTTAATTTAAAATAACCTTGAATTGTTAATGTTGATCAATTTAAAATATTAACGATATTTGTATGTGAATACCATTTGCCATTGCCGATTGACTTAATATGTTAGCTACAACAGAAGGTTAGTGCATTATAATGGAGATATTAAAGACATTTTAAAATTATAACAAAATAGCGTGTCATATAGCACCAATATAAAATTGCATTTATTCTTGAAAATATTGTATACTATGTATAAGAAACTCATTAAATTGTTTAATTGATATGAGGACAAACAATTTAACATTTTCACATGTAACTGTTTTAATTGCATGAATTTAATGAAAAAAGAGAAAAGGAAAAATTAATCGGTGCCGAATGGTAAAATACTCATTATAAATTCAAATTGTACCTGATTTTCTATATTATGTAAATTTTGAAATGATTAATTTTTTAAATATGTAACAATGAAATTAATCCAATTAAAAAATTAGTTATATCGTTCATATATTTTAGATTGCATTTAACATTGCCTCCTTAATGGATTTTCGCATTTCATTTACTTTTTTATTATCTAAACTCGATTGAAACTTAGTACACCGACCGACTTATAACCGACCAAAGAGATTAATTCCAATTTTTTTTTTTTTTTTTGTTTGTTTTTGGTTTTCACATGTACGGAAATTTGTGGATTAAAAAATATTGCACCAATAATCCAACTGAAGATTTATACTGTTTAAAAATTGAGATAAAATTTTATTTGTAAATGTAATTATTTTATATTTCTTGGACCAAATTTTTAAATACTACAAAATCTAAGCATTTGATTTTGATAATTGATTAAATCGGACTATACTTTGTACTTTAAATATTTTCTCTACAAGCCTTATGGTACGATGGGAGTACAAACATGTATCTTTTTTCTTCTTTCATAATTTCTCATAAGATCATTTAACGACTAGTGTTAATCCTCATATTTCTCATACAGTACGGGATTAGCTTTTTAAATATCAATACACAAAGATGTAAAGTGATACTACTTTTTGTAGTTTCCATAAGGCCTGTAGAGGAAATATTTAAAGTACAAAGTATAAACGTGTATAAATCGTAATACTTTATTTTATTTTTTTTACTTTTACTAATAATGTTTGTTTAACTAAATACGGTAATTCATAAAAAAAACGAAGATATCATATTTACAACAAAATACTAAAGGAAAAGAAATTTTATTTTGGTTTTGAATGTAACCATTTACAACGGCTTGAAGATTTCAAATTAGATTTGGCTTGTCATCAAGTTTAAAAATTGAAATTCATGTATTACCAAAATACTGTTTTTAATTAATTTAAATTTAATAAAAATTAAACATTTTAAATGAAATTGAATAATAGTTAAATTAAATATAATTAATTAATTATGAAATTTATCAAGTTCAGATTTTTTTACATAATTAATATGTTCAGAATTTTATTATTGTCACCAATTCAATTAATTAAAGATTTAAATTTTGTGTAAATTTTTGATTTATTTATATTTTAATTACTTTTCTATCAAATAAAAAAAAATATGTATACATGCAACTATACATAATTTACACATCATAAATCAAATGGCATGGTATTATAAAATTGTTATTTTCATTTTACAAAAAAAAAAAAAAAAAAAAAAAACAATTCTATTTCAAACTTTAAACATTTTTTTAAAGATTTTTTTTTTCTCGTTTTTTTAAAAAAAAAAAAAAAAATTTAATTATGCCAATACAAATAATACATGTACATAAAAATTGTGTTGTTAATTTTATATTAGATTGATTAGACAAGACGACAAAACGCCTACACACTTGTCTTAAAACAACATAAAGTGCTAATATTCAAGAGATTAATGAGCTGATATTTGTATACTAATTTTATTATGTTAATGAAATGTTTGTACAGTTTTATCAAAATTTCATGAAGTTTTCATTTACGTAGGTTTTAGACTTACATGAATTAAATTTCTATTTAACTGTCCTTATCTTATTATACTGTCCTACTATTTTATTGTCCTATTGAAAGGACAATATGATAGATATGATGAGGACAATAACAATATGATGATGAGGACAAGGACAATATGATGAGACTTGTGTGAATGTTTTACTTTTTATAATTACTTTGGAGTGCAAATTTTCATCTTTTATGATCTTTACTGTTCGCTTGTGTATAAATGCGTCGCATTACGATAGAAAAATCATTGACTTAAACTTTATTTATTTTTAGTTCTTCTAACGAAACAAAATGAATAAAATTTGATTTTTTTTTAGTATTTTTTAAATAAGATTAAATCAATCTAAAACATCATCATAAATTTGTTTTTAATTATGTATCTAACATATGTATTCGTATTTTTTTTTGTATTTCTAATAAAATTAAGTTTCTTTCAATTTGCACTTTTCTTCTATATCAACTGCTAAAATTCATTCAATTGGAATAAAGTATTGAATCTTAAACATCTTAATTATATGGTTGCTTGAGAAAGACGTCTTCGCCTTTTACAATATAAGACATAGCTTTAGGATTTCCTGTGTATATTAAACAGTAGTCAATAAATTTTACTAGAAATCTAAATTTCTTTTTCGAAATCATTTCTGTCAATGATCGAAGATCGTGTCAATGATGACAACTTCATGTACATATTTTTGGTTTTCAATTTATGATTAATTCGTACTTGATAATACACAATTGATTGATACATTATTTTATATATGATTAAGTTAACGAAAAAAAAAGAAAAACAGAAATAGATGAATAAATCAATATTCAATATTTTTTTGTGGTTTTGTCATGTCAGAGTACTAATAGAGTAAACGCCATTGTACACAATGGATACGTAAATGAACACTATCAATTTTATTCAATTTGTATAATTGCAACATTTATGTAAACCACTTGTAAATGGTATATTAAGAAATTTTAATACACAATCTACTGTTGATCAAAGATATAAAATATCAAAATTGTATATCATTATTATTAGGTTGAAGATTGGACTCCATATGTTTGTACCACTGTCTTGTCTATAGAGAGAATTCAAATTTTGTACGCTCTCATTCTATTCGATTGTACATATTTTATATTATCATCTTAACAATGACTTAAGTATGAGGATACATGTATATACGTTTTTAAAAATAGTATATCTAAAATGTGTAAAGAATTAATTAAATACAAGGTTGTATGAAATAATTAAGTAATGAAAAATGTGAAATACAATAAATTAAAATATTTAAAAAAAATTTTTTTTACATATTAAATATTTTTATCTCTTTCAATGTTTCATAAACCATCAAAAATACAAAAATTCCATTTTTTACTACAATTAATCTACTTAATAGAAAAACTAATTTAATTGATATCCTGAATACAATCAATGTATGTAATTAAATGATATTTTTATTACTAAAGCACGTGTAGACATGATTTTTAATCGTTTTTGATTTTATTTTAATTTTTATAGTTATTTATTGAAAAATTAAAACAATTCAAAGTCTCAAGGAAGAATTTTAGAGCAAATGAAATTAGTCAAAACATACAGTCGCATTCAAAACATTTGCAAACCAATATAAAATTTTATATAGAAAAATGATAAAAATTTAAGGATTTCTTTGAAATTTTCTTGGAAAACCATTTATTTTTAATTACTGTGCTGCATGGTTCTAACATGCATGAATCTATAAACTCACGATTGGTGCTACTGGAAAAATTATTTCATTAATTGTTCACCTGATTTGAGACCAATATATAATATTTGGCATTTAAAATTTTTAATTTAATTGCAAATGTTTTGAACGTGACTGTATTTGTTTACATTGTACATACAACAAGTTCCACATGTTGAAATTCTTTCTATAAACTGCATGCAAAGTTCTAACAATTAAAGATTAGAATGAGGTGAACTACAAAAGTAATCAATTCAATAATAATAAGAAACCATATTAAACTACATTTTAACGGCATACCGAGAACATTATTTTATTTATAATGGAATAATAATAATAAAAAAAAAAAAATCCATGAATTAATATTAGAAATTTACTAAGAGTATAACATTATTGAAATCAATTGAAAGTCAATAATTGCTCTAAACAAAATTACATATTATGTTCATGTTACTTTAATTGAATGTCAGGAAATGTCTTTAAATTTAAATTTTATTAAAAAATTTTTGAAAATTTTCAGTTGATTCATTTCTCAATAGGAGAAATTAATGTCACCATCAATAGAAATGAAAATATTAACAGACATTTTCCGTTAGTGACCTTCTAGCCTAGAGTAAGAACAAGGTATCAGGAACAATGTCATTAAAAAAAAAAAATAAAAAAAAAAAAAAAATAGTCATTGAAAACGACTAACGTTTGTATAATCAAATATGTGTCTGATTACTATTAAATTAAAACTGCTTATTGTGTTTGAAAACTAGATTATTTAAAGAAAAAAACTTAATATTGAATTTATTTTAAAAGTAAATAATTTTAAAATTAGCTAAATCAAAAGTGAACATTTATTTGACTTAATGAAGTGATTAGTGATCTAAATTTTAATTTATTTGTGTTTTTTTTTTTTTTTTATTATGGTAAAAACAACACCAACATCAATTGATGTAGGTGTCATTTTATTAATAATTATCATCACCAAAATGATCTGAAATGTCAGTGTTATATCAAATTATGGAATCAATAACACACTGTATATATTGTCAAAATGTTAAACAATCACAACACAATGCCGACAAGTAAGTACTAAAAAAAAATTTATTTTTATTTTTTTAATTTTGACAATGCAACGCTTTAAGCAAAAATATATGTAAATATCTGTTTTTCTGCTTTCTGTGAATAATACAAGTGAAACTTTTAAAAATCGAAAATTGCTTAAAGGCATAATGAACCCAATATCTTGATTCAATTCATTTTAAAATTCAATTTTATGTAATTTATTTTTACATACTTAAAAAGTTTTATGTATTCATAACAAGGGAGCGGTTTTATAATTACTTTTGGAAGCGGTTTGTACATAGATACTCGTATATCTATTTATGTATATCTTAAAATGGTAACAAGTTTAATTAAATACAGCATAATATATATTGATTGATTTCAAATAAATTTATTTTAGTTTCTCATGACAATTATTAATTAAAAAGTCAATCAGTAAAATATAAAATATTGGAAAAATAAAATCATTTAGAAAAGTATTTGGCTGATAAAAAAGATTTGATTTCTATACTCCGTACATTAATTCGATTCAGTGAAGATCTTATAGAAAATGACATAAAGTAGTGCCACTTTTACAGTCGCTTTATATTGATGTTAAAAAAATTCGTTATCTTCAAAAACGCATCAGTGCCTATTTGATGCGATACTCAGGATACTATGATCTTAAGCTGAATATCGCATCAAATAGGCTGCCAGTGATGCATTTTTGAAGATAGGGTTCATCTCTTATTATATGATAACTTTACAGATTGTGGTAACATTACTCGTGAGATGATCTTATTAGAAATTATGAGAACAGAAAAAGGACACATATACTCCTATAAAACCTTAACTGCACCAAATTAGTGTATGGAGTATAGAAGGTGGAAAATTTATATTTTCGAAATTTTCATGAAAATGAGACAGTATTTTTAAATTTCATCTTACACACACTTTTTTGTTTACCATTTTCGGATATTTACAAATAATTTTGTTAATTTTAAAAGAGAAAAATTTTCACCACTTTCTTTTTTTTTTTATTTCTAACCACAAATAACTGTATTTTTATCACAAATTTTTAATGTGGTTAGAATCAATCAATGGAATCTTCATTTGTTTTTTTTTCTTATAACTTATAACATGCGATTCTTAAAAATTCTAAAAACCACAAAATAAAATTTAAAAATAAGAAATAATGATGTAAAAAGGGATCAAATACTTTTATGTATTTATGTATAAGAAAAAAAAAAAAAATTCTGTTGACTTGAAATGGCGTTGAATAAAACAAAAACCACAATAAATAACAAAAAAAAAAAAAAAAAAAGAATGTATTCATTCAAAATCTGGTAAAATTATCCATGTACAATATATACATATACACAAAAATATAAATATCATACATAAATTTAGATCAAAAGATATCGGAATCAATGTCAGTTACCTTTTGAACAGGTGTAACAAGTCAACCAACCAACCAACTAACCATTCAAACATTTAGCAAATCATATTATTGCAGATTGATATTTTTTTTTTGTTTTTTTTTTTTTTACAGAAAAATCTTATAAAACGCGTGTATTTTATATATTATGATGAGTATTTTTGGTCATCACTATCACATCGTTCATATATATTAAGCTCATTTTTTTTTTTTTTTTTATCATTTCGATAAAATCTATATAACATATAAGAATATGTAATATGCATTAAGTGACTGCATTTTTTCTTATTTATTTATTTATTTTATTTTTTTTTTATTGTAATAATTTTATATATTTGATTCACTTGTCTACTAAATGTTAAAATAATGTACATACGAATTTTTTAAAAAAAATTCTTTCTATATAAGATTTGTCTGCTCTGATACAAAGCAATACACATATATTTTACCTGTATGTATACTTATACATAGATATATAGACAGACATCGATCAACATCAAAACATCAGGAAATCTTTTATTTTATTCTGTATATATATAAACCACAATACGATAATACGTATGACGATCATACATACATACATATACTTGATCTCATATGAAAAAAGATTCTTTTGGCCACCCTTGTATGTCCTTATTAGATTCAATTTTTAATTGGATTTCGTTAACGTCTACCAATATGGCAATTTATTTATTTATTTATTTATTTATTTTGTATATAAATATACCACTTTGTGAATACCTTAGAAATTTTGGTTTTTATATCCGAACGTCATTGGACTGACATTGCAATCATATGTTATAATCCTTAACTTGATTTTTGTTAGCTATCATTTAATATATATGAAGAAATTGTTTTTTTGTCTTGAAAAGTGTTTTAATGGTTTAAATAATGTTTTGCTTTTATTATTACACATTTTTTTGTTGTTCTTGTTGATTTTATTTATCATTCAAGAATATTATTGGTACATAACATTAAGCACACAAGCGATGTGTTATGATGATCATGCATGTAAAATGCAGTGATTGTTGTATAACGTCATGCATAACATAAAAATGCATTTTTATTTCAAAACCAAAAAAACAAAAAGGTATAATACAAAAAAAACTTTCTTCTTAATGATGTAATTGAAAAATAATTAGAATTTATAATTTTTATTTTATACAATAATGTGTTGAAAAAAAAAAAAAAAAAAATTCATTCATTGACGGATACTGTGTTTATGTGTTTTGTTTATATAAGAAAACTTGTTTAAATGCGATACCCCCTAATTGAATATATTTTTTTTTTTTTTTTAAATAGAAAAATAAATGAATTTTAAAATATTACTTTCGGATAAAATAAAGTTTTTAAAATTCTTTCAAAAAAAAAAAAAAAACCAAAACATGATGATTTTGTGAAAATTTAATTAAAATTAAAATTTTGTACAATTTTTTTGTATTAGAGAATTTTTAGTTTCGTTTTGTAATTTATTCAAATTAAAACGTTTTAATGTTGAAAATTAATGCAATTAATGTAACGTTGAAAAAAAAATTTTTTTTGTTTTTTTTACATGCGTACATTATTGTATATATTTTTGTGTATCTTGTAATACGTAACCTTAACACACTTTCTTCCATTAAAATCAACGAAAACGTTATGTATTTCATTTATTTATTTATTTTTTTTTTTTGAATTTTTATTTGATCATTATAATGGATAGCATACTTATGATAATGTCACAACAATGATGATAAGGTCAAGTGCTGGTTAAGTTAACAATAATTATTGTCAAAACATTCATCGTAAATGTATGTAAACACATAAAAATCCGGAAATTTATATAAAGAATTTCAATTGAATTGAAGAAAACTTCGCTTTCAAATTCATTCATGAATTTGTTTTGCTTTACTTTTTTGTTTTTTGTTTTGAATTTTAATTTTTACGATACATGTTACTCTTCTAAAATTGAAAAGATCCATCACATGATCATCACGTCGTTATATTCCGACTTTATATTAGTTTGCAATGTAAATGCAATTTAATGTCTCGTTTAAACATAATTTATTTTATACTGGAATACGATCAAAAAAAAAAATGAAATTTTCTTTGCAAAAAAAAACACAAAAGAAAAATTGAATAGCTGAATTTTAAGATTTTTTAAATCGATCGTTAAGAAAATTTTTAAATTCACTTGAATTTCATCATGATTTGAATTTAAAATTTGTTTGTAGAAGAAAATAAAGGTATGTGCACACTAATGCTATAACATTAACGATGGTGATTCATTCTTGTTGCAATTGTTATATCTTTTGAATTTTCGAGTACATTTGAGAGGTGTTCGTGTAGTGAAGTAGCATTGTGATTGCATTGAAAATTGTATTGAAGAAGATTAGATTCAATTAAAATCATGTGTGATATAGAAAAGATTTTTCGCAATCTAGCAAAAGCTACACATTTTCAAATAATCGATAGAGTGATGTATAGATTGTTTTCCAGTGATCCGTCCGGTCCGTGGTTTCCTTTGAGGTTCCATGACAAGATTTGTTTGGAGGAAATCTCTTGAGAAGGCCTGAGTCCGAATTGGATTGTAACGCCAATGGATAGATGGATAGGTAGATCGTGTTCTATTACACACTATATCGCCGCGTCAGGCGTCATTGCGCCCTTATTCGTATACTTTACGTATACAAATACGAAAATGTACACATGTTATAGGTACGTGTAGTTTACCAATGTAATTATTTTCATTTTCTGAATTAATCATTTCTCAATTGATTACATAATAATTTTAATTGGTTAATTAGAAAATCGTAAAATTCTGATATAGAGAGAAAGCAATAAACTAAAATATTTGAAATAAAATTATGGTTTACATAGCTACTATAGCTATAGATGGTAAATTTTCTAATATAAATTTGTATATTTAAGCGTAAGTGAACTACAAATATTTGTTTAAAATTTTTCAAATAAGAAACAAAATTTTTGTATTTTTCGCTATAATTTCAAATAAATGTACTATGTAATATTTGTATACATTAATAACAATGTTGCATGTATATTTTCAGTAGGTAGGTACATTAAATTATAATAACTAAATGTGATGAAATGAATTTTGCAGATCATAGATGAAAATGTTTTTGTCGTTTTTGTGGTTTTCAATTTTATTATTTTAAAATGAAAATCAAAATATTGAAAAAATTTAGAGTAATAACATTTTTGTTTTAAATAGATTTTATTGGAGGTAAATTAGAAAGCAAAATTAAAGTCTAAACAAAAACAAATTATAAATAAAAGTCTGTTAGCCTCGTTTTAAAAATGCCGGAAAATTTTTTAAAGGAAAATTATATGTAAATGAATTTTTATTGAAAATGATGGTGAACAATTTTAATTTGATTTTTTATTATCATAGTTTTTTTTTTTTTTTTTTTTTTTAAATTTTGATAATATTAATTTGAACTTTGGAAAAAAAAAATTAATGAAAACTCTTTCAGCCACTATGATAAGTTTTAAAGTTCGAATTATAACTGCTAACTTATTTGCGGTTTTTTTAAAAAAAAAAAAATTACAATCAAAACGATCTTATATATGGAAATATTACAAAATTTGTAAAGATCATTTGATAATAATTTCAAATACTAATTTTGTTTTTGTTCTATAGCATTTCATTTCCAATTAACCACAATTTGTTTTTTAATTTTATTTTTATTATTATATATTTTTTTTTAAATTCTAAATTATATTTTATTTGTTCGTTTATTTAACGAAAATACGTCACTATATAGTAAACATGATTTTTATCACGTAGACCATGTTCAAATTGAACCACAAATGTAAAATTAATTTTATCACGAAAGTGAAAATTTAAATGAAAAATTAAATCTACATACATGTGAATACGTACATACTGGACTGGTACATATCAAATATCATTATTAGATTATTTTAGAGCTGGTCTGCTTTATTTATACTGTTACATATGTACATTCGTTTTAAGATAATTACAAACATTTCATAGTACATCAAATTATTTGCTCAATTTTCATTCAAATGTGTAAACAAATTTTGAATTAGTAACAAAAAATTATTAAATGCTTAATTCAACGGAAATCTCAGGAAATTCGTAATTACAAGCACAAAAACTTATTCTTGTGTTTCTGTGAAAATGCCTTAACATTTTTCTTTTTTTTTTTTTGTAATAAATTTTGTCTACAGAATCACAGATATTACAGACATTGAATAACATCTTGATAAAGTAATAATGTTCTAAAAAATTAGAATTACGTAAAATTTAATTTGTTGTTTTTTAAATCCCATTAATGAAAATGAAAATTTTATATCAATGATTTTTCTAATTTAAAAGAAAAAAAAATTTTTTTTTTTTTATGAGGATATTACCATCTAATTCGTTAAAAAAATTTTTCTCTTTTTTTTTTTTTTGAAAATTTTCCATTCAACATCACAGTGTGATGTAATCATAAAAAAAATTTTTTTTTTAAATTAAATTGTTAAAATTTAATATTATTTTTTTTTTCAGCTAGAATTTATAAATTAAAAGGATTTTCAACTCAACTATATTAAACTTATTTGTCTGTTATAAATGAAAATTTTTATTTTGAAAAGAAAATGTTTAGTATAATAGATGAGATTTTTTCTACCTTAGTAACAAAAAAAATCATTTTGGCGTATTAAAAAAAATTTTTTTAAGTACTCATTTCTTTGAAATAATATAAACGAATTCGTTTACAATTTTAAAAAAAAAAACAATAACAGTTAAATTTTATTTTTGGAACATTAATTTAACAGAAAAACAAAAAGAAAATTTGAAAAAAAAAAATTTAAATTTTAAATGCAGAAAAATTTAAATTTTTTTTTTTTTTGAAAAAATTTATTTTTGAATTGAAAATTTTAACTAAAACTATTAAATTATCTTTATTTACGTACAGATCTCAATTCATAAATTCATAATGACATCATCGAGTATCTGTTCTGAATAATTAAAAATTTGATAATTATCTGCAAATAATAAACATTCAAAAACTCAAAAAAAAAAATAGAAAAAAATTTTTTGTCTGCTTTCTTGACGAAAAAAAAAATCATTTGTTAATTATTCAAAACAAAAACAAATCGAAAAATGAAAAAAAAAAAAAATACGTAATCGAAATTTTTGGAAGTTCATTGACATTTTTGGCTAATAATGTGTATTTCCGTTAGTAAAATATTTTCGTTTTGTTCATTTTTCTTTTTTGTTTTAATTTTTTTTTTTTTTTTTTTTTAATTTTCTATTCTTTATCTTATCAAAGGCGCTTTATTTTGATTTATTTAAAAGTTTAGAATTTGAACTTTTTAAATTGTTTTAATATATCTTATCGATGTCGTTTTTAAAAATTGATAATTATAATTTTATGCTGTAAAATTAAAACAGAATGAAATTTTTGCCGGTTTAAAAAGCACGTGCTAAAAATTTCCATTATTAAAAAAAAAAAAAAATAATAAAAAAATTTTAAACTTTGAAAATTTAATCAAAAAATTTTTTTTTTATTCATTTTAGAAAAAGAAAGTAAAAAAAAAAATATTTTGATGTTTTTAGTGCAAATATAATCAATATTGATTGTTTTGTGTATACATGTGTGTATAAGCTTAAAAAGCCTTAAAGCTTATAAACGCTTCACTAAATTATTGTTGAATTAAATTTGTGCTGCCAAGTAGTGCATACACATTTTTCATATATTATGTATATATGAAAATTATATACACATTACACAAATACATTTTGCTGTGGTCTCGTAACACAGTTTTGTTTCCTATGGATCGATAAAAAATTCTAAAAAAAAAAAAAAAAAAAAAAAATGCAAGTCAAAAAATATATACAGAAAAATGTAACTGATTGTTGTGTTCTATTTTTGTTGCAATTTTATTTCCGTAATATTAATAAATATCTACGTACATAGCATTTTGTCACACATTCATAGAGATTAGGTAACAGAGTCAGTTATGGTTCGTCGTCTTATGACATTTTACTAAATATGTTTGTCATTATTGTTAATTTATATGTACATAATATAGGTTAACTTTATTTATTTTTTTTAAATAGTCCTTTTGTTTCCTTTCCTTTCCAGATGCATCATGATAATGATTGATGACATTTTAGGTCATGAACCTCCTTACATTTTAGATGTGATATTGATGGTAAGTACAAAAAATAAAAAATAATTTGAAAATATTTAATAGAAAAATTTTAAAGAATGTAACGACAATGTTATGACCTATTTCGTTGAGAAAAACATAAAATCGATAAAAACTGGAAAAAAGGAAGAATACAAATATGACATGATTTTCTTTTAAATGAACTCATTTGTTTTTTTTGTTTTTTTTTTCATTTTTGAAATTACATTTTGAGCAATGAGTTTTGAATTTCAGTGACAAAATATTAAGGACATACAGACATTAAAACTTGGCAAATTTTTCTCATTTCATCAGGCATTGTTATTTGTTTAGAAGAAGAAAAAAAAAAACAAAAAAAGTCAATTAATTTTCTTTTGTATTATATAAAATTTTTATTATTCACAAAAAAATGATAAATTCATTCTTAATATTAATTATCATTTTTTTTTTTCTCAATTCCTCTTTCTTTTTATCTTCTCTTTATAATTTATTATTCTTATTATATTTCTACTTACATTGAATTTTTCCTTTAATTTTTATTTTTTAATTATTTTTATTTGCTTTCATATTGAAATAAATATATTTATGTAAGCAAATCAATACAATTTGAAAATAAAAACTAAAATTGATTCAAATTGAATGATTTCACTCTAACATTCATATTTTCTTTCATTTTTTTTTTTTTTTAATTAAAATTTTTCATTTTCCTTAAAATTCAAAAGAATTTTTGTTTTGTTACGAAAAATTTTTATCTTAAATTTTTTTTTTTGTTTTGCTCTTGATTTTTGGATAATTTAATATACAAAATTATAACGTAAATTATTCTTTTTACATTTACAATTAAAATGATGTTGATGAACATTATTTAAATTGTGCTTAAAATTTAAGGCTGGTTGTTGTTTTTTTTTTTTGTTATTTTGAAAATAATTTAATTTTTTTTCTTTTATTCTTTGTTTATATTTCTCACACTTTACACTTTTTTAATGTTGGATTTATTTTTTATTTTATTTTTAGAATTTGTTTTTTCTATTTTAATTTTGTTTTCTTATTTTAATTCTAAATTAAATAATAAAATTATTTTATGAAAAATAATGTAGTAATATTAATACATTAATGACTTAGAACAAACAAACAAAGATTTCTTTTTTTTTTTTTTTTTGTTTAAATCTACAATTTTATTACATACAAAAGCGATTCAGTAAAAAAAAAAAAAATTTTTTTTTCAACTTTTTCCAAATTGTAATAAGCATCTTTTAGTAATAAGGATTTTTGTTTTTTTTTTTTCTTTTTAAATAAAGATTTTCTTTATTTATTTTTTTTTAAGTTTTACATACTATGATAATTAGGCATTTGAAATTTGATAGGGTTAATTTGGGGGTTTATCTGTGCTCTACTATAATACCTATAACACTTACAATTTGTTTTTTGTTTTTTTTTTTTCTAAATAAACCTATTGCGAGGATATTTTTCTTGCTTTCATTTTTTTTTTAAAATAATTTTTTTGCTTTTTTGTTTTTTTTTTTTAAATTGCATTAATTTTTTTATTAGAAAGCTTAATTTTTAGTGGAAGCGATAACATTTTAAAAATTTTTTCAAAAAAAAATTTTATAAGAAAATATTGTGGCCTATAAAATTTGAGAAAAAAAAATCGATTTCCATATTATAAGCACTTCAAATTCATGTAATCCATGTCATCATCCTAAATTCATTCATTGAGTTGATTAATTCATTTCAATTTTTCATATATTCATGGATTTAATTTTAATTAGGACATCCTTTTGTTAATCCTGTACAGAATTTAAAAAAAAACTGTTTTTTTTTGTATTTATTCTGAAAGTAACACCTTAATAACTTCTTAACATCAATCAATTGGCATTCTATTATTTTTCTCAAATTTTGTTTTTTTTCTTTTCTTTTGTATGTCTTTGGTCATCATTTACTAACAGAATAAATTTTTTTTTAATTTCAAAATAAAAATCAAATTGAAAAAAAAATAAACAAGAAAGAAAAAATTGTTAAAATTTTCTAATAGTATATTAAATGATCATTTTAAGATTGGATATAGATTACTCAGTTATGTATATCTCATTATATCTAATAACTATAAATTTAAATTACTATAAATTTAAAATTATTCTAAATCGGTGGTATCTTATATATTGTTATAAAAACGGATAAATGAAATAACTGAAAAATATTTAAAAAAAAAAAAAAAAACAAAAAAAAAATCAAAAATGGTCTATAAATTTACAATTTACTAATTTTTTTTAAATCTAAACACTACCAAAATGTAAACATAATCAGTCAAGAATTTGTGTTTATGTGTTTAGTGTAAAATTGGTCTTTTTGTGTGTTTTTTTTTTTTTTTTTTTTTTTTTTTTTTTTTCTTTAATCAAATCAAAATTTAGAAACTTCGGCCATATTGTAAGGACCAAATTGTTATCCAAATTAATATAACCCATCGCCATAAGCTCATCCTGAATTTGAAACTAAAAAAAAAGAAAATGAAAATCATAAAGAACATTTTTTGTATTAAGTATAATTTTGTTTTTTTTGTTTTTTTTTTGTGAGTATATGTGTGTATATCTGTTTAAGAGTATAATTACAAAGTAAATTCTTGTTTATATGTATAAATTTTTTTTTTATTTTTTTATTTTTTTTGTATATGATATTTTTCTTTGAATGCACAAAATTCCCATTTCTTTTTTTTTTTTTTATCCGCATGCTTCATAATTTACAATAATTATTGTATTTCATTCCTTGAAAAAAGAAAGATATTTATTTAATTTCTTATTAATATAAAATTTATAATTTATATTTTCTGTACATAATATTGTGTATTATTTACACAAAATTTTGTAATTATAATCGAACATTATAGATAATGTACAGATTTAAGGAAAAAAAAAAAAATTTTTTTTCAAATTTTTTTTTTTTTTAAAAAAACGGACTATAAATTGTGACAATGAATTAAAATTTCTTGTTGTTGAAATTCAAATTTTATATAATGGAAAAAAAAAAACATGTTTTAAGTATTAAAATATTGTCTATAGAATGAATTTTGAAAAATTTCAAATTTTATGAAAATTCATTGTCAAGAAATTTACAATCTTTTAATATATGTAATTTCTATGTAATTGATGAAAAAGGAGAAGGATTTGTAATTTTTTTTTTTTCATTTTATTTTATTTTAAAGGCCACAATATTCACTTATAATAATTTAGCGAATATATAAATTTTTTTTTTTTTTTGTTTATGTATATATAGTTAATATTTATATAGTATATACATATTACATTACATTATACATAATATTAAGTAAAAGCGTCATGGAACTTACATTCATACATACATACATATGTATACAATACAAAATTGTTTTTGTTTTTGTTTTTTTTTTGTTTTTGTTTTTGTTTTATTTATACTTATATTCTTCTTTTATACTTTTAGATTTTTTTTTTTTTTGTTTTTTTTTTACTTCAAGCAATTTATACATGTTACATATAAAAAAGAAATATAAATAAATGAATTTAAATTAATGCAAAAGAAAATTGAATGGTAAATATAATTATCAAAAAAAAAAAAAAATTAGTTAATTTAATGCAAATTATAATTATAATCGTTGTTTATCATTATTAATTATTAATTAATCGTTATTATTATTTAGATTAGAAAATAAAATATTATAATTAAAATACATATACATAATACATTACAATATGAATGGCTAAATTTTATTTATTTACAAAAAAAAAAAAAAAAATCAGTTTTTTTTTTTTTTTAAATGAAACATGAAAAACAATCAATATTATGTTATATAGTATGATCGATTTATGATCGATTAATAAAAATTTTATTATTTTATTTTATTTTTATTTTTACAATTTTAAATGATTGAATTTGTGAAAAATTTTTGCAGGCAGATAGAAGAAAATTAAAAATTTATTTCAGAATTTTAAATTTTTTGAAAAAAATGTTTTTTTTTTTTTTAATTGAAAATTGAAATTTTTTGAATTTTATATTTATTTTTTTTTTCAATTGAAAATTTTGAATTTTGAACTAAAATTTGGAAATGAGAAAATAATTTCAATTGAAATATTTTAGATATGTTAATTATAAGAAAAAAATTTTTTAAAATACGAATTATGCTTTATAAATAATTAAAAATAAATGCAAAAATTAGTTTCATTTTATTTTGTATTTTGTGTTATTTTTTCTTTTTCTTTTTTTTTTTTTTTTTAACGATTTATACGCATTTATATATGACCTGAGACTTTATATATAAATCATTTATTTTTAAAAAAAATTTTTATTAGTATTTTGCGCGAATCATTTATTTTTCTTAAATATTGCTTTTTTTTCTTGTTGTTTTTTTTTTTTTAAATTTTATTTCTGTTTTTTTTTTTTTTATTAATATACATACATACATTTTTTTTATTTAGTTCATTTGTTTTTTTTTTTTTTTTTGATTTTAAGTAAATATAAAATTGTTCTTAAAATTTTTATACATATACATTAAAATTTTTCCTTTTTAAATAATATGAGATTTAATTATGTATATTTACAAAGGTATTTTAAAATAAAAAAAAAAAAAAATAATATTTAATAAAATCGTAATGTATAAAAGTTTCGAAAAGGAAACATTAAAATACAAAAGCATTGTAATTATCGTTAAATTCAAGAAATTTGAAAAAAAAAAAAAACAAAATTTAAATATTATACAATTTACAAACAAACACTCACACATCATAATCGTTGTCGTACAGGAAATCATCCCCAACACCGCCAACTAATTGGGTATGTTCTGCTATCGATGGTATACCACTTATATCTTCTTCTTCGTCATCTTCCATTGATGCAGCAGTCAATAAGTCATCGGTATCACCCTCAACACCTTCATCAAAATCCTGCTGATGTTCAGTCGATGTAATATGTGATGATGTGGTCGTCGTTTGAATTGTGGATGTTTGTGTGGGTTTCATTGTTGTTGTGGTAGTTGTTGTTGTTCTACCACTACCACCACCAAATTTATGACCTTTTTTGACACCATGGTGATGATGTTGATTATTTAATTTCTTCTTGTTTTTATGATGATTTGTATTGCCTCCACCTTCACCTGGACCACCATTTTGTTTTGCTAATTGATGATGTTGTTGTTGAGGTTGCTGTGTTTGTTGTTGTTGCTGATGATGATGATGATGTTGTTGGTGTTGATGTTTTTTCTTCCTCCTACTCAAACGACAGGCTTCATCATCTGGAGGACATTTGCCTTTATGTGGTCGTTTTTTCGCTGCCTGTGGCCGATGGCAGTTACTTCCTTCAGCTTCATCAGGTTTACATCTTCGTTTCTTTTTTTTCTTCTTTAAATTATTACCATTGCTATTAATACTACTAGTGCTATTATTGCCATTCAAATTAACGCTATTACTATTCGTACTGTTACTACTTATCCTAAATCTTCTATTAACAGTGGCTGGGACATGCTCACTTGAATTTTTTACATTACTATTACTATTACTGTTATTATGATTATTGCTATTGGTGTTGCTGTTGCTGCTGCTGCTGCTGCTACTGCTATTGCTGATGCTAGTGCTACTATTGCTGTTGGTATTATTTACATTACATTTGGGATGTTCTTTCATTACCTTAGCAGTCAACTCTATTAGTGGTTTTCCAACATCACAGAGTTGACGAAGGCCATGTTTAACACGATTCACACCAAATGTTCTTGCAATTAATTGCTCGACACGCTCCTGAGGTACTGTCTCAGTTAATGCTTTTGTGTAGGTTGCTAATTTTCCAAGTGATCGTGTAGGTGGTATTTGTAATTTTCTTGGTTCACCATGACGATTAAGTGCTAAATATAATATACGACGGGAATTCGAATTGAATGTTGATGAATATGTATTATAATGATGTTGTTCCATTGATTCATTGAAGACACAATCATCGGTGAACACCTTCTGTAACAAAAAACTGGAATAAGTTATTCGGTTATTTTTTTTGAGTGAAAATTATGATAGATTAAAAAGAAAACTCTATTTAATTTCAATAAACAGATTTTTTTTTAATTTTTCATATACATATATGTATTTTTCGTTTTTTTTTTTTTTAATTAAAATATTTTCTATTCAAAATTTCACATGTCTATAAGATAATTATTTTAGAATGTTCATGAATACATTAAATTGCCTAATTGCAAAAATTTGCATAACTATTTTTATACTTTGCGAAATATTACGATGCAATTTAAAACCCACATAAAATGGCATATGAACTGTTTTCTGTGGTCTATGTATACGTATATCAAAGAATGGAATTCTCTCATTACAAATATAAATATATAAATGTATGCATACATGTATTGTATCTACGTGTGTATATAAAAACAAATAAAAATCTCTCATTTTCCTTCGTTATTCTAATTCTAATTTTCATTTGCTGGGCTATAATGATTTATGTGAATTTCTTCCGTGATTTTCTCAACACAAATATCATTGATATATGTACATATGTATTTATAACTGGGTCGAATTTTCTACTTGCATGTCGCATAGAAAATTTCTATGTTATATCAATTTATGTATATGTACGCGTAAATAAGACTTTATTGTAATATAAAATAAATTATTTTTTGTTTTTTTTCATAATTTCCATTAATTAATTAAATAAATTTTCCAAAAAATTAAATCTCTAATAAATTTTCTTTGATTTTTTTTTTTAAATTTCTTTGAGACGTTTCAGTGTTTTTTTTTACTTCGTTTTTATTTTCCCATATTTAAATAAAAATGATGATGAAAAAAAAAAGATTATTTAATGTAGCCATTGAACTTGTACTTGATATTTATTTTTCGTTTTTTTTTTTTTTTTTTCTCTTTTTCTCCAAAAATATTTTACATTTAATTCCAATCGTAGCTAATTTTAAAAAAAATTTTGTTTTTATTTGAATTCAAATTAAGTACAAGTTTTGAGTGTATATATCGCGTATAGATTTCATTAAGTGAATAATAAAAAAAAAATTTTTTTTTTTATCATGTGTATATTTTCAACATTGTCATCATCAATGTAGTGAATTTACTGTAAACAGATTTTATGTAGAAAAAAAAATTTTTTTTTTTTTTTATTGAAAACAGATGATTTAATGTGAATGAATTGTATAACACCCGGTCTGAATCTGTGATATATGTATGTTGTAATATTTTGTTATTTTTTTTTGTAAATTAAGTATTTATGTATTTTAACCAAAAAAAAAAATATATATGAGAAAATTTTATTAAATAAAGTAAAATGTTAAATATTACACATTAGCTACATCAACAACGTACTTTACAGATTTATAAAAGTATAAATTTACATTATTATACACATTTAAATTAGAGAATAAAATCTAAAAATAGTTAATGAATTAAATGTGACAAATATTTTGCATAACTTATCTGATAATTGAAGTAATTTTAATTGAATATGTAGACGTCTAGATTTTAAAGATTTTCATTATACGTGATTAAGCATATACATACGTATGTAGAATAAATTATGAAATCTTGTTTTAAATGAAAATTCTCACATATGTAATTTGCTTTACTATATATAAGATCTCAATACATATGTATGCTTTGTATACAACTATTACAAATTATATACGAGTACATATACAATGATTTCTGTACGTTTACAGCTCTATACAGATATATAGTGTAAAATGTAATTAAATTCCTTGTTGATAGATTTAATGTTTTTTTTGTATTTTTGAATTTTCTCTTTACTAAATAGCAAAAAATTAAGAAATTAAAATAATATGAATATGTGATGATTTTAACATGAATAAAATACGATATCACTTAAAAACATCACCAACATATGTATGCACATCTTATCTACATGCATACAGAAAAATCTTTTATATAACACACCTTTATGTAATTATAAATGTGCCTATATGTTAATATGATCAAAATTAAATAAGCATTCCTATTGCAAATATTTTACATATATTATTTTTTTTTTTTTTAAATTTTTGTGAATGAAAATTTGTAAATTGAAACATTTTTAATGGATTTTTCAAGACAAATTGATATAAATTCATGTTGAACTTTTGACAAAAAAACCAAAAAATAACGTTTTAATTTGAAAATAGGTTGATAAATCTATTTTAAATTTTATACTGATTGTATGACGCATGTTCATCAACTCATCATTTATTCTGACATTCAAAAAAAAATTTAAAAAAAACGACAATTAGAAAATTTAAATTTTTCACTTTGTTTAAAATTTTTGATGTGTGTGTTCTAAATTTTTCTATATGATTTTTTTTTTGAATAATTTGCATAAACAGAAAATTTTGAGCTGTTTAGTTAATTTTAGAAATTATTGTAACATTACGTATAATTTACATTGATGTTGATGAAAATAATTTCTAACAAAATATTTGTTTTTAATTTTCAATAATAATTTTTGTTATTTTTTTTTGAATGGACATCGTTTGTAAATACTTAAGTGAAAAATAAAGTAGAAAAAAAAATTGTTTAAGAATATTTTGTTAGTCTCATTTGAGCTGTAATAACGTACTTTATTCAAATCATTCGTTGTTCACGCTACTTATGTATTTTACATGATTGTTTTGTAAATAATTTAAACAATAATTTATTTTTTTCAAGTTGCTGCACAATAATCGCATCGCGGTCGCGCTCAATTAGCATATGCCACACTGTTTCGTGGGTATGTTACAAAAGGAGATCTTCAGCCATCCTGTTGAGTTAAGGTAGCAAACTATGCTACCAGGGCTCATCTGGGATAAATCCCTGAAACCATCCAGAAAGTATCTGCCGAATGTTTTTTGCCTTGTTTTTGCTAGGGCCGGACACTTTTGTACTACTCTGATGTATCTATGTAAATAATTTTTATTCAAATTGATCGCACCGCCGTTAATGATAGTAGTAAGAAAGTATCTTTATCTCATTAAAATTTTTAGAGGATTTCAAAAAGAAACTCTATTCCATTATGAGAATATATCACTCTTTTTCTTTTTTTTTCTTGTGTATGTACATACACAAATGTGTAATAGAATATTTCGACAGCTGCTTATCATTCATAAAAGTACGAAATTAAATTGTTTCATCACATATAAGAACATGTGTACGTACATATAAAGATAAGTAAGTGACAATGTGAACATTAGTATATAACTTTCTTTCAATGATAACATTTTTGTTGTTATGAGTTTTTTTTTTTTTTTTTTGTCCAAAAGATGAAAACAAAGATCAATGAACTCTCAAGCAAGTATGGCGAAAAAAAGAAACAAACCAAAAATAAAATCCATCTGAATTATTTTTGTATTATTATTGTTAGTCAATTTCATTTCATTTAACATATACAAATTTCATCCATACCATTTTTTTCATTATACTATTTAATATTAATTGTATAAATTAAAGAGCATATTTCATTTATCACTTCATTAAAGAAACAAATTAAAAAAATTATTCTCGTTTTTTTTAATGTGAATCAAATGTGAAATTATGAGTTTTTATCCTAAATTCATTATTTCGCAGAATAACAAAAAAAAAAAAAAATGAGGGAAAATAAATTGAAAGATGATGGTTATTTAATATTTTTTTTTTTTTTTTTTTTTTATAAATAAAACCACACAGAATGAAATAAATTCAAAAAGGTCGATGTCAAAATCCAATCTTTTATTTTTTTGGTTTGTTTGTTTTGATTAACCCAATTCACCTAAAAAGATTTATTTCATTTTAATTTGTTTTCATGATGGTTTTTATTTTTTGTATGGATCAGTAGTTAGTAGGAAGTTTGCATAAACCAAATGAAATTGAATGTAAATTTTTTTCTTTTTTTAAACAAATTTATAAAGCCAATGCACTTTTTGGTAATTTTAATAAATTGGTATGCTTTTATTCATTACAGAAATGTGAAGAAATGTAAAAGAGAAGAATTTTATTTGAGTTACGTAATTTGATGTTATTTATTCAACGAGAACGTATTTATTTATTGATTTAATTTTTTTTTTTTTTTTTTCAATTTTTAATTATACAACTGAAATGAACAAAAATGGCCAGAAGTTTTTCATTAAAGTGACAGTGAATGTTAATGATAAAAATCTTTTACACGTCAACAATTTTAAGGAATTATACAAATTTGTCTATAAATATAATATTCTGTTTAATCTAAGATTTAACAATTTTTTTTTATCATAAATTATATTTGAATTTTTTACGTAAAAGCAAGGCTATCTTCAAAAATGCATCAATCACTGTGTCTATTTGATGCGAATACTCAGCGCACTATGATCTTCAAAGCTGAATAGATCGCATCAAATAAGCAGTGATGCGTTTTTGAAGATAGGGCAATTTTACAAATTTATCATCATCATCATCATCGTCATCATTATTATCCACATGACCATTTTGGATGATACTAAATTAGAAAAATTATAAAAATAGTTACACAGATACAAAAACATAATACAAAATACAAATGATAAAATTATATATTCATGCGAATTTTGTTCTACATATAAATTTTATAAAATTATTTGAATGTGTGTGTGTGTATACACGGTTTGGCATAGCGACATAAAAACAAAATAATATTATGGCGACAAAAATAATCACATACTGTACGCATTACATGAAAAAAATAATAAAATAAACCTAAAAGGCGGAAGACTACACATCATTTTCAAAACATTACTATTAGAGGTATGCATTAGATCTAAATTTTTTTTTTCCATTCTTTTTTTTTTTTGTATTTTAAATTAGAAGAAAACAAAAACAAAAAAAATAAAAAAAAATAAAAATTGAAAATTACTAAATGTTGAATTGTCGATTATGTCTGACCATTTTCTATTATTGTCACATTTATAATTATAAGTAAAAATACACTGATAATGATTTGTGTAGTAAAAAACGTAAATTAGATTCATCTCACTACAACAAAACAGAAAAAAAAAAAAAAAATTGAAATATTGTGTGTAACCAATTTAATTTTCATTTTTCAAAGAAATGCATTTTCTCTTAAAGAAATAAGAATGTAGTGGAAAATTTGTTGAAATCTTTGTAATACATATGTTAAGGAAATTAAAAATTTTGTTATGGAAAATGTCGGTGAAAATATTTCTTTTAACGTTTACGTATTTAAAAAATAATTTCAGAACATTATGATTACATTTAAGATCTTGTCAGAGTTGTTTAAAAGTACTTCAAACGTTTTCTTTAAACCGTCACTGAAATTTAAGTTTTTTAATTAAAAAATATTGAAATTTATTATTTTCTCATCTTGAATCTTTTTTTTTTTTTTGTATTAGATCTGAATATTTGTAGAAAAATGGCAAAAAAAAAAAATTTTTTTTTTTGTTGTGGAAAGAACCAATTTAGGTCAATAAATTGAAGAATTCAATTATGAATAAATCATTTCACAAATTTCTCAAATATAAAATTACATTCATATACAAAAAATAAAAAAACAAAATATCAAAATCCGTGAGTTCAGTAACGTCAAAAATTCTGTATTGATGCGGTATAAATACTTTTCTGATACAATTATGATACAGCTTATTGACAGGTTGTATTCAATGCGTCTATTTTTTTTTTTTTTTGACGTTTAGAAACGATATTTTACTGCAACATGCATATTTCAAAATCGTATTCAAAACCAAAATTGACAAAATCTAATTGGTAACTCATAGCTAATGTAGATTAACGTAGTTAACATATTTATGCATTTATAAAATTTTGGATACATTTTTTGCTCAACTGATGCATAAAATTTACGTAACCGATGCGTTTCGAAACTTTTGACAATGCATCCATTGTCAGTCTTAGACGTTTTAGAACTAGTTGCATTGTATGAATACGGTAATAATGCGTTTCTAAACTCACGGAATAAAGGAAAAAATAAATACTGAACTGAGACAATGCTCAAATGGGTATGCATCAAACTATTCTAAAGAAAAATAAAATAAGACAAAAAAAAAAAAATATTTTAATTCCTTTGACCCTCAGTATTTATAGTATAAACGAATATATGTCAGTATTAGCAAAATAACATTCGCGTAACGATTTCCTTAGACAAAAAGTATGAAAAATTGATATTTTAAATCGATTGCAAAACAAAACAAAATTTCTATCGAAAGGTTTTAAATTCAAATAAAATATAAGATTCTCAAGCCGATTTATTTAAAGATGATTAATTTGTTTTTTGTTTTTTTTTTTTTTTGCATAAGAATATTGGTTAAATCGTTGTATAAAATAAATTGAAATCAATTTGAATTTTTTTCATTGATTTTACTACCTGGTAAAATTTATGTAGGTTGTGCACAATATTTCGATATGCACAAAACTTCTTTGTTAGTATTAATTTCTGGCATTCTAACATATGTATGTAGTTGAATTTAACCATATCTAACGTACAGTATCTTTTATTTTAATTTTTTGAATTTTAAATTAAATTTTTAGATATATCATAGACATTTAAATATAAATTTCTCTGTAATTTAAAGTTATAAATGCAATAATGTTTAAATGTATGAATTTAAATTGCTTTTCATTAATCTATTCAAACGATCACAAAACATATGTAAGTATGTAACACAAAAGCACATACTTATTTTTTTATATACTTTACTTTATCATTAAATTTTATGTTTTTTTTCTTTTCTTTTTCTGAATCTTTGGATCAACATTTGGAGCAGAATGTCATCAATGTTTTAAAAAAAAAAAAAAAAAATTTTTTTTTTATCTATCGCCTTTTTTACAACTTGTCAGACAAGTTTTACCACACATGGCGCCTCTGATAATATAATACTTTTGCTTTGCATTGCCTTATCATTTATTGTCTATTTCTTTGCCGGCAATTATTATTATTTTTTATCACATTTTCTTCAGGTTTTATATATTTTCTTTAAATTTTATATTGTATCACCCAATCACTTTGATATTTGTATTTGTGTTCGTTTGTTCACTTTATTATAAAATAATATCAAGGAGTTAAATCGGTGCAAGTAAAGTAAAACCATATAATGTAACAATATTCACATAATATACGTTGCTTTATATACAAGAGCATGTAAACTTTTTATACATAGCTTTAAGCGATTATACATTTGTACATGTGTGACATACATGTTAGAAATAAAATAAAATGTGATACCCTTTTTTTTAAAAACATGATAATCATTTGTTTATAGAGAAAATTAAAATGTTCATTGATGTTGTATATGTACATGTAAGATTCTAGATCCAAAATGTTATCAGAAAACAGGGAAAATGGAGCACAAACATTATGTATATATAGGATTAAATACAGAAAAGAGGAAAAGAAAATAAAAAAAAAAAAACATAAGAAAAAAAATTTTTTTATAATCAAAGTTTATGCTTGAATAAGTTGTTATCTATGTAATATGAACAAATTATTGAATTTTATATGGCATTTCATTTAAATATGTTTCAAATCACGATACATTTTTAATTATGGTTGAAATACGAAATAAAGAGGATCAATTTCATTCAATAGAATCTCCCACATATAAAGCAACATTATGCATACACATAAAATCATTTTATTCGTGTAAAATAATCGTGTTTATTGATCTTAATGGAATACGTTTTAAATTTTATTGATTTTACATTTTTCCTCATTTATTTAATAGATGTATATACATATGTCTCTGTTGTGTGTTTTATGATGTACCATGAACCTCATTTTGATTATCAAATGAAACATACAATTAGTTTACATGGTCAAGATATTTTATATTATAGCACCAAATAAAATCGTAAATTGATCCTCATTTTTTTTTTTTTTTTTTTTTTGGTAATTTCCAAAAAGTGATATTTTCTTAATTTTAAAATTTTTAAAATTCTATTTCAAGATTTTTGAAATTAACAAATTTTAAAAAATTGTAACTGATTTTTATAAATTTAAATTTATTATGGACTGTTTAATATAAATAAGTGCAATATTTAATTTATTTAATTTTAGATATATTAAAAACATATGGAAAACAAAATATTAATAAAAAATTATTAATTTGGAAAATATTTTGTACTTTTCATAAAACAACAATAGAATTTTGTGATACATAAAATGATTTTTTATTCGTCTATTTAATAATATATTTTAATAATGCCACTATGATTCTTTTAAGCATGTTTTACCATAATGACATTCATCACTTTTTTTTTTATTTTTTTTTATTTCATTTAAAAATGAAAATTTTCATGTGAAAATGTCTGTATAAAATATGTTTTATTTACAACATAAAATTCAATATTCAATCATATTTGTGTTGTCAGTGGTTATTTCATGAGTTTTCATTTAAGATATCTTAAATAATAATCAATTATATGATTGTTAATCCACGTATGAGGGGACATAAATCAACATTTAGTTAGATTTTATTTAATATCACACAGGTGAGATTGTATATACGTGTTTATGAAATATGTCTTTGATAAAAATTTAATTGACTTGAGTTAAATGTTAAAAGCATTTAAAATCACCTTCTAATAATGTAATATGCGTTGATATTGTGCAGTGTATTGCAGATCATGTATTTTTGATTTTTGATTTGTAGTATTGCACTCGCATATGATGGATAATAATGTATAAAATTTTCTACTATGTACAAAAAATTAATTTGTTATAAAACACAAAATTAAAAAAAAAAAAAAAAAAAAACTCTTAAAGAGTTTTTTCGTATTTCCTACAAAAGCCTCTCAGTCATCCTGATTTTCAGACATTTAAGCCCATAATATATGTTATTCAATTGAAATTTTGCAATCATGTATTTGTAAATTATTATTCCATTCATAAATCAGTCAATTCAATGTTTTGTTTTTATAATCTTATAAATTTTATACATTATCATGTTAAATCAAAATCACCATAAATTAGTTCTAATTATCAACATTTAATGATATATACATATCTATGTTATGGTATAGTAAAAAAAAAAAATTGAATAATTACAATAAAATCGACTTGAACGAATTTTTTCTTGGACAGTGTATAATAAAGTGAAAGCTTTTATATATAGTGATATGTGCAAAATGTTGTGATTGGACTATTTATTTTAATTACATTTACTTGAATAATGGATAATTGGTAACAGATCAGTAATTAGAAATAATGTATATAAATGTCTAATTTGTGTTCATTTAAACAATAAACAATGAACAAATGAATTTAATTTTTTTAAATTTGTTTTAGTGTAAATGAGATTTGTTTAGATTTATAACAAAAGATAATAATAATAAAAAAAAAATTTTTTTTTTAAAAGAAAAAAATTCCAAAAAAATGAAACTTACTTACCGAACCGTAAACCATTCCACATGGATCCATGCATAAATATAGACATGTTGCAACACCTTGAATTTTTATTTGGCCTACGTCTACAGTGGTACGTTGTAATATTGCTGTGAAAATATTTAAAAAAAAAAAAAATAAATAAATAAATAAATGATTACATTATTTAATTGAGAAAAAAAGCAAAAAAATAAAAAAAAAAAATTCTGAAAACTTGAAAGAAAATTCAAGAATGCATTGAATATACACCATTAAAATTTATGATAAACAAAAATTTAAGCCCACTTATACATGAGCAATTCAAGAAAGCGCCATGATCATAAATTAATGATGTCGCATAAACAAAATCAGAATTGTATGTAATTTGAGACAAAAATCACAGACTTTTGTTTAGAGATTTAAATGATAAAAAAATATCTAAAGTTTCATTTGAAATTTACAAGCGAAATTTATTTAAGATTTTAATATTTCGCACACAGAAAGTACAAAAAGAAAAATGTTAACAATTTTTTTTTTTTTTTTTTTTGGACAACGAAAATTTTTTATTTAACAAAAATATTTCTCTTTTCCATGTGATTCGCATGGTATCCTATTGTTTTAGAAATAAACTGTGTATTCTGGTATACATTGTACACAGAACCACGAAGCTTATGTTTAACAATTTAAAAAAAAAAACAAAAAGAAACAAACATTGTGAAAACTCAACAATGTCTACTTATTTTACATGCAATAAATTAAAAAAAAAAAAAAAAAAATTTGAATGAGTAGAAATACGATCAACTTAGAATAGAAAACAAATCTTTTACCTTGTGAATAAATTCAATATTGTAATTATACCTTATTTATCAATTAGCAACAAGACTTCTAATTATTACTTTATAATAATGATTAAAAATTCTAACATTGTACAATCTTGTTTCTTTCCTACTTAAATGTTTGTCACGCAACAAGTTGCTATAGTTTTTATATATATATGATTTTATTTGAAAATTATTATTATTATTTTCTTGCAAAAATAAATAAAATAGAAAATATGGCTACGGTCTAATGCGGTGAATTAAAAGAATCCATCATCAAAGCAAAATAATCCCACAATTCTATTTGTCTAGACTAATAGGATCGGCTTTAATTGTTCAAAAGATGTGTTAATTAGGTGTTGTTGTGTTATGTAATTAGCTGATGGTATTTATTATTAGCTAAATTGCACATCATGTAAATAAGAATTTCTTTAAACAAAACAAAAAAAAAACAAAAAATTGATATAATTAGAAGATTTCTTAGATCTTTTTATTAAAAAAAAAAAAATATTTTCTTACATTTCATCAAAATAGCAATCATTTCAAAACAATTTACATAACGTATGATGTAATATTTTTGATCTTTAAGAGAAATCCGTATAAATGGTATGGAGATATTTATTACTGATGATCAAACGCAGTAATAATAAAAATGTTAAAAATTTTCTTTTGATGGATCAATATATGAATATTTGGAAATTATTCTCGTAAATTTGAACTTTTAATAAGGACCAATCGTATATAATGCTTAAAATATAGCAAATTGGGAGTAATGAAGTTTTATTTTTATTTTTCTTTTTTTTTTTCAATAAAATAAATTACTTAATAAATTTTTTTTTTTTTACCAAAAATTATTGTTATTTAATTTTTTTTTTAAAATATAGCATAAAATTAAATTCAAATAATTTTCAATTTATTTTTATTTATATTATTTACTTTATTTAAAGTTTATGATATTAAAAATTGTACAAAATTTTTTACAATTGCACATAAGTACATAAACGCATATATATACAAATGCATGTGCATACGTCATTATATGTATATATGATAAAACAACTGAGTTAGTAAGTGACTGGAACAATGTAATTTAATCTTTTGTGTAAATAAAATAAAAATCTTTTTGTCTGCTTTTGACACACATTTATCAATTATTATTATGAAAATACTATCTTCTATCATATGTGTATATGGCAACAATGTTGCACATTTTATCAATTTAATTTATAATTTTTTTTTTTATTAGATTACGCATATGATGAACAATATACTCATATAAATAATTTGAAATTATTGTTTTTATAATACATAAAAAATATTTTATCATAAATTAATATGACATTATTTTGTACAATGTAACATTTATACATGTAGGTTTTAGTTGATAATTTTATCAAAATGTAAATAAAAATAGAGAAAAAATATAAATATCCTAAAATATTGCTAAAAAAAAATTTCTACTTAATAGTATGAATCTCATAGAATTGAAGGTTTCGGTGTTTGTCATTGTCAACCGTTTTTTTTTTTTTTCAAATTCTTAAAATTCTTAAAATTTTTTATTGAAAACCAAAAATAAGCATAATTTAATTTTAAAATTAAATTTTAAATAATAAATTCAAGTTTAGGAATTTTAATCTTTGAAATCTAAATATTTTTTTGGTTAAAATCAGAATAGTATCAATTTCTTTTTTTTTTTTTTCAAAAACATTCAATTTAACAGATTTCAAAGATCAGTACAAAAGATAAAATTTTGAATTTTCTAAATATTTTACCTAATACAAAAATTAGTAAAAACTCACGAATTAAACATTTACAACATTTTTGTCATTTGTTCGACTAAAATATAAGAGTCAATATAACAACAAGCACAGAATGTACCACAAAACTTATGTACCACTACCTAAATAAAAAAATTCAAAAATTGAAATATGTGATGATGTGCATCAAAAATACAAAAAAAAAATTTTTTTTTAAGGTAAATTCCTAAATGAACAAAACGAAAATTTCCTTTTAAATGCATTTAGTACATATATTTGTAAAAGAAAAACTGTTTGTTATTTTAATGTGCACCTTGAGTACCATGGAATAGTTTATTTTATTTTTAGAATTTTTAAAACATATTTTCTTTAATTGATCTCTGTTCTATATTTTTGTTTAAAAATTTACAGTTTATAAAAAATTTATTTATATTTTTACACAATGTAAATTAAGTTTAATGTTCGGTGGTATAACGTTTAATATCAAGATCACAAGAAAACATATGTACATATATCTAAAAATGTAACACATAATATTCATTATATAGATCTCTCCTGTTACATTTGAAATTAATAAAAACTTGTCATACATCAGTTTTATAAAATTTATTTCTTTTGGGAAAATTTTGGGAAAATGAAAATTTTTTTTGAGGAATTAAGGATAAAACATGAATAAATTAAATGCGGTGTCATACATAGTTGTTTCTTGTAATCATTTATTCTAATTTAATATTGTATAGAAAATTATCACACTCATTTTACACATGTAACTTTTTTAATTGATTGTATTTTGTTTCTATGAAAATTTCCTCCCTCTTTCTTGAGGTTTATGAGAAAATTTTCCTTTGGAATTTTCTTTTGGAAAAATAAAAAAATAAAAATAAAATTGTTACGTGAAAGAGGAAGTAAACAAATCATTTTATTAATGGATATTTTTGATATTCAAAATCTCTAAAGAAAAGGGAAAAAACAACTTTCATAAATTTGTACCACTTTTTTGTATTAAATAAATCTTAATTTCACTTTATATTTTGATTTTATTTAAATACCAGTCTTGTGGTTTAAAAAAAAAAAAAAAATTATCACTAATTGAAAGTGCGGGCGATTAATGTGATATTTATCATTTCGTATAACATTTAAAAAAAAAAAAACAAAATGCATGTATATAAATTTTCCAATTCCATATAGGCTTTCAATTATGGTATCAAATTTCTTTGTCATTTGAATTGTTCATAAAAATGATAATTCGAAATTTATGTATCAACCAAAAACAGCAAAAAAAAAAAATATATATTTTAGAATGGGAATGATATAACATATGATAATCTGATTATAATATGGTATGATAATGATCAATTTTAAAAAACAATTTGTCTTATATATTTCCAAATTGGAAATTTATGTAATTTACTAAGAATATAAAACGATTATAAAGATTATTTAATGCGAATTTAAAAAAATAAATAATTTTGCTTTTAAGTGATCAATATAATCACAGTAGGTGATTTTTAATAAATAAATAAATAATCACTGTAAGAGATCATATTATTTATGGTAAAATCAGAAATATCAAAATAAAGAAAATTCATAAAAATTAAGTAAGTAAAAAAAGAAAACGGGCGGGCGACTGCATGATCTTCATAAAAATTAAATTTATAATTTTCGAATACATATTGTATTGCCTCATTATATGCAATTCAAATAATTTGCTTTAAATTGTTTAATTAATTAATTTTTTCGAAATTATTATGGAAAATCATACAATGTTATTAATTTTATTTTATTTATATTTGAATTTTATTTTTAAAAATTATTAAAATTAAATGAAATTATTACTTTCATAAGAAATTAATTTTATTCATATATTTGAATGATTTTTTAATTACTATAAATTCGTTAAATATATTTATTTGATTATTTGATTTAATATATAAAAACTATAAAGATAATGAATGTATCAATTATCGTATAATGAATCATTTAACAAATTTAATGGAATTTAATGCGTATGCAAAGACGAGATTTAAAATTAAAAAAAAATTAAAAATAAAAAAAAAATGTGAATATTAAACAATATCAAAGGTTATACCACCATCACACATACTTAATAAATCTCTGATAAGAATTTTAATGTGAATTCTTTCCTTGAAAACCTACACATTTTTTTTTTTGGTTTTTTTTTGTTATTTATTTATTATACGAAAAAATTAATAAAATATTGAGACCATAATAAATAAAAGTTTATTTACGTTTTAAGTGAAAGTTAATATAATAATTGATATCAGAAGGTAATAAATATTTGATTTTTCTTTTTTTTTTTTTTTCAACAATTTGTTAAGATATTCTGAATGTAATCAGAGAGAATGAAAAAGATAGGAAAGTGGCAGCAGATCTTGAAACAAGTCAAGGCCCACCCCAGGCTGTCGAGCTGATGATGATGATTCTGAATGTAATGCAAGAATTTTGTACCCCGTTTTATATGAAATGAAAAGTATACTAATAGACCTTGAGTTTTATTTGTATTTTATTGATAAAATTTTTTTCGTTTTTAAATGCATTATTTTATGAATTTTTAATTCAAAGGCATCAAATGTAAATTTATTCCACTGTTAAAAATGTTAAACTAGTTCAAAATTTTAAAATATTTTAACTCATTCTCATTTTTGCTTTTTTTTCTTTTTACTGATAATTTTAAATTTCTTGTGGAGCCTTCTCCATTTACTGAGTAATTTTTTTTTTTTTCTTTGATTATAATTTGATGTATCTTCTTCTTTTTTTTTTTTTATATGAAATGACCTACATTTTATACATGCAATTTCTAATTACATATGAAAACACAAAAAAAAAAAAATGTTTCAATAAATCAGTTTAATGTCAAAATATGGATCACGCGAACAAATTGAAAATCCTCCTTCCTTATTCATTCAATTTAAAAATTTTATCATATATGCATGTATGTAGTGTTAATATAATTCAACAAGTTATATATTCGTTTTATTACTTGTTATAGAATTTTTAATTTTATTTTCAAGCTATCATCACATATTTTGTACATACATATTTTTTTTTTCATTTTAGCCCTGAAGGGGTTGTCAATTACATTATGCGTGACAAGTTTTGGCAAAGATGCCGCATCTTATATGTATGTATATTGTAACACATTATAATGTATTTATGTATGGAAAGTATGGTATAAATTCTGAATTAATAATAAAGACTTTGGTACGTGCCTTTGACTCTTTATTCATTTATTCAATATAAAAATTGTATTCATTATCCAAGATATTGTCGAGCATATATGTATGTATCTCTTCATGTTATCTTCCGCATTTTACATAATATGTACTCCAAATTTAAATTAATTAAATCTTTTAATAATGTTTTGTTACATACATGGTACATAATGTATGCAGTAGGTTGGGTTTGTGGTGCTTCATAAATAATCTGAGTTTCATAGAAACTCATGTGCAATTTTTTTAATAATATTCAAACTGTAATAAAAATTTTGCACTTTTTTAATTTACCAATTTTTAGACGAAATTCTAGGAATTGAGAGAAAAATCCATCAATTCACTGCAACTAATTCACAAAAAAAAAAAAAAAAATTTCTTTTTTTAAGGCAACAGAGCAATAAAATATTTTAAATTAAAAATGATTATCAGAAAATGAACTATTTATGTATAAGATCAAACATCAACAACAGTAATAAAGTGTAGTATAAAAGTTTTAAAGAAAACTAAGTGCGTGTGGTATTATATAAATTGTTACATTTTAGATGAACAAGTTATTTAGTACATATGACAGAAAAATAACATCTGATCCATTCATGACATGTTTATCTGTTACAAAAATGAAAAATTACATACAAATGATATGGTCTGGTTAGCTAGTAGCATCTGTCAGTTTTCAGTCATGTCTTTATGAAATGTGTGTACTTCATCAAATCGTGTATATATGTATATAGAGAGAGAAAATATGATATAATTACAATTTAAAAATACTAAAGAAAATTTATTTTTGTGATATTATCATATGTATATAAAATGGAAAGTGTAAATTTGTTAAAATGGAATCTATTTTTAATTGAAAATAGAAAAACAAAAAAAAAATAAAATAAAAAATAAAGTACAGAATTTGAAAAAAAAAAATTTAAAAAGAAAAGAAAATGTGTAATATCTTTAGATATTTCGTTTACTTTCCTGTCTTTGATCTGTTACAGATAAAAAGGATGTCTGTCCTTTTAACTAATTGTTAGTTAAATATCAGAAATATGAAAATATCTGTTTCAAGTAATGAAACATATATAAACGTAGGTAAGCATTATTTTTAATGAGGAGCACATATGTGCTGTACAGTAGCTTTTACATATTGAGATTAATCAATCCAACAGGCAACAATTCATGACGTGCTGTACAGTAGCTTTTATTGAGATTAATCAATCAAACTACACACGAACACTTTATAATACTCCCATAAACAAACTAAATTAAATCATTTCAAACATTCCATAGAAATGGGTAGAAAAACATAATTTTTCTCGCATAGGCTGGTTTACATATTATTTATTTAGAAAATTGTTTTTCTGGATCATTTAAAAAAAAAACACAAATAATAAATATTATAAAATAGTCAATAATTATTGTGTGTATTACAACCTTATGAACATTTAAATATGTTCTATTAATTTATTTCTTTGTATCTATAAATACTCATAATATTTTGTCTGTAATGTACACTACATGTATATGTACAAATACAAATGTATATGTATGCATTTCATGGGGGAGTACGTACGTATGTATATATTCATGTAATTCATAACAAAGTATAATAATAGAATACATAAATCATATTTCAAAAATTCTATTGAAATTCTGTGAGATCACTTTTTATGTAATATGAAAATTTACACATTTTAACAAATAGAAGAAAATTTTTTTGTAATAATTTTCCGTTAATTTCTTAGTATTGTTTGTAATTTTCATTTGTAATTTTTTTTTTTTTTTTTCTTTAAAGAAAATTATGATAGTAAACAAGATTTAAATTTTCATATTTTTAGCATAATATTATGATTATTTGAAATATTTGAAATGTAAATATAATTTTCAATTTAGTTAAGATAAACAAAAATTTTCTTATTTTTAATATTTTTATATATGTATTTATATTATTAATATTTTAATATTTTTTTGCAGTTAATATTATTAATATTTTTATGCGCTTGATTAATTAAAAAATAATAATGAGAATTTTATTACATATTTTTGTTCATCAAATGAGTAATTAACATTAAAATTAGTAAATTATTAAATTGCCTTTATAAATTAATTTGTACTTTTTTTTGCAATTAATAAATAAATTAAAATTTTTTGTTGTTTTGAAATGAAAATTTGTAAGGATTCGTTAAATATCATGAAAATTTATTTAGAAAAACACATAAATTTGGTTTAATTTTTTTAAATTTTTTTTTTTATTTTTTTATTTTGCCTAAAAATATTACTATCACTGAAAGTAAAATCCCAGCATCGATAGTAGATTCATTTTTAGATCAAAGAAAAGATAAATAGCTCATATATACTATATACATATACATTCTAGTATAGTGAATTTCATGTACTATAGCATTCATATATAAAAGCAGACAAATAATTCTAAATTTATTATCATATACAATTTATGAATCAATTGAAAAATTTCCAATTTCGTAATTTTTGTAGAATATACGTGAATTTCGTTATGAAATCATCCTACACACCACCATTGGTTCCATAAATATATCATTATATACAGTTAATAATTTACTTCCGTCTCCTTAAAATACAATACATTACTGAAATACAAGAACAATGTACACATGTACATGTATGTTGTATAAATAATGATTTCAATTATAAATTGGCATGCATTATTATTCTTTAAAAATAATATCAGTACTAAACATTATTAGATTTATACATGCATATGTGTATGTAAAATAAATCTGAAAATTATTTCATGAGACGAGAGCATTCTTAGACATAATTTCGAAATATATAAAAACAGAACAAAATATTCATATATGTATGTATGCGAATATATATTTATTTGATTCAATAAATTTAAAATGCAAAAATTTTATTATTATTACTCATTTCATTGTTTAATATACATACATTATGTATGGTGTGTCAATGTACGGCAACAATATTGTTTTTGGGACAACTAAAATGAAAAGAAAAAAAAAAAAAAAAAAACAAAAAACAAGGCAACGGAAAAATGCATCCCTTCATCAAAAGTTCCAAAATATTTAATATACATATATAACACATAACAAATGTAAGATGAGAGCGGTTAATTTTCAAGACTTTTTTTTTTTTTTTAAATATTAAGTGAACATACAATATAACTCAACATACATTAAATGTATGGTATAATGATTGATAGGCAACGTATAATGTCGAATACGATTTTCTTGATGACGATTATAATGATGATGATGATGATGATGATGATGAGGATGAGAATGGTGATGATGATGATGTTGACGTTATTTTAATATAATGTAATAATACAATGTAAAACTATCAAAGATACAAATACGTATATACACACATTACATTTACATTACGTATAATAAAATGGGCTTAAAATGGACCATCAAAAAAGACCCCAGAGACAGACAAGAAGACAATTTTTCTTAAATGTAATATTAACATTTTGTAATGATTTTTATCGTTTTAAACGCATCATTTTTAAAGATATATATGAAACCAGCTGCTAATATGACAGATTTTATGTGTTCATCTTACACATTGTTATATGCTCTGGAAATTATTGTTTGTATGTAAAATAATCATATATATATAATAAAACTCATGAAAAAAGCGTACTTCTGTACAGACAATGTAATAAAAATAAATAATAATATACATATGTATATTTAGGTATAAAAAAGTGATTAGTAAATTTATTGCTTAAAATATGCGTATATGTAATGAAACTGACCATTTAAATACCGTATAATATTTTGTACTTAAAAACTTGGCTACAAGATAATGTCATAATTTGTTAAATTTTTGTTTTATTTTTTAAATTTGCCAGATATTAAAGACAACATTTTTAATCTGTGCAGTTAAAAAGTGTTGACAAAAATTAAAATTAAATTTAGTAAAGATATACTACACTTAGGCATATAATTTTTAAATAATACATAATGCATTTTAGAAAGACAGACGAAGAAGAAAGTATCTATACAGTCAACAATAGACAAGATTGTACATACAGTATCGCCAACAAATCATTGCACTCTCAGCTTTTTTTTTTTTTTTAATTATTATTGGCTAACTTTTCAAAATTTAAAATTCAATCTCACAATATTTAAAAAATTTCAATAATATTATTTTTTCTGTAAATTGTTTATGAATAGATCAAATATGTTAACCAAGAATTGTTTCATATAAAACATATTGAGATTTTAATTTTAATTTTTTAAAAATTAGCCAATACATAATAAAAGATGGTGCGATGACTTTTTGGCGAAACTGTATAACTTGAAATATACTCAATGAAATTTCTTAAAAAAATTTCATTAATCTTAATTTATACTCAAAAATTTCTAAATACATATCAATTTAATTGAATTCTTTAAGAAAATGTCATACTCAACATTTTTCTTATATAGTATACTCTGTTAACAAAGACATAATATTTTTTTTTTTTTTAAATAAATTTTGTATGTCCCTTAATTAACAGAATAATTATGTCTGAATAGTTCATTCAAAAAAAAAATAACAATAAAATAAGTCATTGATTTTATCATTTTTGTATTTTAATTATTTAATTTGCTCTTTTATGCATTCTTATAAATTATTTTTCTTGTATGCAATTTATCCAATAAATTTTTCCATATTACAATTTAATTTTTCTGTAAAATACATTCTTGATTCTGTTTTTTTTTTTTAATTTCAATAAATTCAGTTTGTAATTATTGTCGATAATAAAATTTACTAAATTATGTGATTGAATTGAAGTCAATATCTTATTAAATAAACATTGAATGTAGTATCACTTAATGCAATAAAAATTTTTTTTTTTTTTTTGGTTTTTTTATTTTAATTTAAAGAACATCAGATTAAAAAAAAAAAAAATGAATTACAAAATAAAATGTTGTATTAAATATATAAAAATGTAAAACATCAATTGATTCAATTCAAAGTGTATAGGTATATAGTGAATAACGTATATTATAATTTTTTTTTTTTATTTGAATTTTATTGATCATTTTACAATAAACTCCTTATACGTACGTGGGTATATATGTATATACCATCATCCATTGCTAAATAAATAATGTAAACAAAAATGTTGTCATTATAACATTATTTAAATGCATCACAGTCGTCGATTTGAAATTCAGGTGCAAGCGAAGATCAATAATTTAAAAGTGAATGTTTGTATGGGTATATATATACCGCGTATATTATTTATTCAAAAATGATTATAAACAAGAAAGTCAACTTTATATACATAGATGTGCTCAATTTATATATACTACCTATAATGTAATGTAAACATTATAATATGTAGTAATGGTAAGTAACATTTTGCTAATGTATATGACATTAAACGATAACTGAATTACCTACCATCGTTTCATATTGCAAAAAAAAAAAAAAATAAAAATGAAAATTCACGTTTAATTTATTTTTTTTGTTTATTTTTTTCTTATATCATTTTATTTTCATTTATGTCACGATCCTAAAAAAAAAAAAAAAAAAAAAAATCTTTTTAATATTCATCGTAGGTGTTTCAATAGTTTCATCCTATATATAAATGCATTTTTTATTAAATATTATACTCGTAAAATAGCGGATCAAGTTCAAGTTCATAAATGATCATGATAAAAAAAAAAAAAACAAAAAATCAAAAGACACAAACACACAACCAAGAACACCGTTTTAAGTGAAAAGTGACATATAAACAAATTAAATAGTGAAAAAAAAAAAAAAACTTACAATAAATTCATTGTAAAGAAGATTCACTTTCATTAAAGAATAGTACACATATCAACTGTACGTATAGAGAGTCTGGCTGGACTTGACAATTATTTGCAATTAAATAAATTTTTTTTTTTTTTGCTTTTACTTTTATTAAGCCATACAACAATTCACATATACAGAGATAGAGGTACGGCATCATATGTGTATGTAAATATTTCAAATTAAAACTGAATGAAAATTACAGAATACAGAGTAGGTTGAAGATTGAAATATATACATTTGGAAGCAAATGCAATATATATAAAATATTGTTAATATATTTATACATACACATATGTATGTAAGTTAGAAGCATTTTTACATTATATGTCCACCTACGATTTTACTATGTAAATTTACATGAGAGAAATATGAATTTATAATTTGATTTTTTTTTTTTTAAAATGCGTAAAATTATTAAAATATGAATGAAATTATTTTCAGTTATAAAATTTTTTTAATTTACTTTTATATTTTTTATTTTATATTATATTATAAATTTAAACTTGATAAATATTAAATAAAATAAAAATAGAAAAAGGATCCAATCTATACAAATTTCCCACTCGTATTTTTTTTTTAATATAATTTAAAATTTTTAAATTTTTAAATTTCACCTAGAAAATAACAAATAAATTATTTTTTTAAATGTGTACATAGTGCATGCATATGATATCAGTAAAAATTGATTTTTTTAAAATTTTTTTATTTTATTTAAGTAAATTGAAAACAATCACATTATTAATAATAATAATAATGTATTGATCAATAAAAATAAGAGTCAAGGCAGATCGGTTGCATTATACAATTATTAAATGCACTTTGAATAAAAACTGATTAAAAAAAAAAAAAAAATTGTATATTTTTAATTTAGTGCATTCAATGTACATATGTACCTATACATATGTATATACAATGCATGGTACAATGTGTAATTGGAAATTGAAAATATATACAAAAAATTTAACAAACCGTGAGTTCAGTAACGTCATAAATAATGTATTGATGCGGTATCAATACTTTTCTGATACAATTAAGATACAGCTTATTGACAGATTGTATCCAATGCGATTATTATTATTATTATTTTTTTTTTGATGTTTAGAAAGGATATTTCACTGCAACATATTTCAAAATCGTATTCAAAACCAAAATTGACAAAATCTAATTGGTAAACTCAGACAATGTAGATTAACATAGTTAACATGTTTATGCATTTACAAAATTTCGGATACATTTTTTGCTTAACCGATGCATGAAATTTACGTAACTGATGCGTTTCGAAACTTTTGACAATGCATCTGTTTCCGTCTTAGATGTCTTAGGACTTGTTGCATTGTATGAATACGATATTAATGCGTTTCTGAACTCACGGATATTTTATGTATTTTACATATGTATGTATATGATGAAAAATATGAGTGACATTTAAATGAATTGACCAATAAATAATTATTAACATGTTTAACTGAATATACTATAACTGAAACCCACATTAACTTTTTTACTGTTAGATTAAGGTTATAGGCGAATACATTATGTCCGTGAAAAATTACATATGATTTATGAGACAAAAAAAAAAAAAAATGAAATTATATTCATATGTGGTTTTGGTCTGTTATAAAAAAAAAAAAGCCAAAAAAAAAATATATTTAAAAATTATATTATGTCAAGAGGTTCAAAGTAAATTTATACTTCATTTAATTTACATTTTCAAGGATGCAATATTGAAGGAAACAACAAAAATGGTTCTCATTTTGACTTCCTAAAATTTCAAAAAATTGCTACCGAAATTGTGATTTAATAAAATGAGACAGTTAAAATATTTTGTTTTCCTTTCAATTTTCAATTTGTCACAATATCACTTGAGAACAATTTTTCTTTTCTTTTTTAAATTATCATTGGTTAATAAAATAAAACGAAAATTTAAAAAAAAAAAAAAAAATTTTTTTTTTTTTTTATAAATTTGATTAAAATAATTGATGCAATACAACATGATAATTATCGTTTCAATTTTCCAAAAATAGAAATTTTCTCATTATTACATTTTTTTTTCGTATGTTGTTTTTATATTTTATGCGCAGACACAAATATACTGTGTTAAGAAATTAATTTAAAAAGATCTCATTACATTTAAAATTATTTTTGTTATTGTTAGTATGCACATTATTGTATTTTTGTACAGTGTGTACGTGAAGAATGATCACAGCTATTATTATTATTATTTTTGTCGCGCGTTCTACAAATTGTCTAGCAACATGAATTCTCGCATACTTCCGACCGATGTCAATCACACATTTTTTTTTTTATTTTTTTGCTTCAGTCGATTTCATCCATTTAAACACTATAGTCAACGTAAAAAACAGAAAATTAATTAAAAGAAAAATAAAAACAGAAAGAAAAATGTAAATAAATGGAAAATTCTTGAAAAAAAAAAAATTCTTTCTTTAAGTAACACAAATTTATAAGGTAAGAACGAATGAGTTGTAATAAAGTAAGCAAATTGATTGCATAGTCAGACAATTTATAATCATTTTTGTACTGTTAAAAAGGGGGAAAAAAAAAAGAAATTATTTACAATTATTTATAATTATCTTCTCTTCTGGAAAAAAAATTTTTTTTTTTTTGACTTTTGTTAAAATAAGTAATGATCATTTTCACGATCATTTTCACGACACCACATAATATAATACAGTTCAAAATAATAAATATGAAAAATTTTCTTTTTTTGTTTTTTGTTTTTTGTTTTTCTTTCACATTTAAGGAATTAATGATGAACATGTAAAAATTGTAATTTTCACTCAGTGTGATAAATATTTTATAGGAAATATAATTATCGTCACATAATTTGACCTTATTTTGATGTCTACAAAAAAAAATAAAAAAATAAAATAAAATTTTCAATTTTTCATAATTACATTTTTTTGGCTACAAGTACATTTTTCATGTAATTAAAACAATAAAGTAAAACAAATTACATTTCATATACACAATATAATGATTGGAATTATTTCTATTTTTATTTTTAATTTTCATATTTTTTCCTTTTTTCTTTAAAGAAAAATTTGATATAGATCCGTACTAAAATTGAGTAGACAGATTAGCTGTTGAACTTTTTTGTAATAATAAATACACCTAATTCTCTTTTTACACGAATTTTTTGAGAACGTATCTATCGTGTAAAAAGAGAATTAGGTGTTAATAATAATTATATTTAAAAAAAAATTTTTTTTTGAATTTTTGGAATTTTTTTTTTATTTCTAATTAATTTGTTTTTCTAACTTTGGTAAAAAAAAAAAAAAAAAACGGAGGTAATTAAAACGAACAATATTTTCAAAAATTTTTTTATTATGTTCAAATTGAGTCATACATCGATCATATATTATACAGGTTTTCATTAATGAATTTCTAAATTTATTTTTAGATCAACAAAAAGTGTATAATTAATTTTATTATTATATTGATTTAAATATTTACATATGTGCAATTAATACAAATTTATTTTCGTTTGTTTGCATTTTTAGACACATATTAAGAATAAGATATACGATCATATTACTTTGACATCTTTTTCCATTTCATTCTATATATATATATACGTTACTTTAATATGTATATAAATGCGAATAAATAATATTATGTGCAATGATGATCTTTTTTATGTGCCATAGTATAGTACTTTTTAGTTCGTTATGTGTACATATATAATTTTGTTTTATTTATTATAAATATAAGTTCTTCTATGTATGTATATATAGAGATGAAATGATCATCACTATTATGCAATCACTTGAATGCATAACTTTTAAAAAGTTTAATGACCTAACGAAAACGTCATGAATAACTCTTCCTCTCATTATTACGATATGATACGATGCATAAACAGGGTATGTGTATACATATAAACATATACACATGGTCATCAGATTAAATATACGAACTTTTTTATCACATCACTGTAATCACAATTATACATTTTGTTTGTGCATGTGTTTAATTTTATATGTATGTATATATATAAGCAAAAGTGCACGCAATCATATAAATTGTGTGCATTAATTTTTTTTTTTCTGATTCTGATATGTAATAAACTACATTTAAATGTGTATATGGCATAGCAGAATGCATCCATGTGCAGTAGAATTATACATTATATAGATAAAAGAAGAAGACAACAATGTTTAATTGTCACTTTACTGAAGCGTAAAACTATAAATTTTTATGTATGCATTTGTATTGTAGCTATAATAAGGTACGCTCGCTATTGCATACATTTTCATTTGAAAAAGCACTTGACTTAAAATGCACATGCGTATTTTCATATTTACACATCTATTTGTTTGTTCGGTTTTTGGTTTATTGCCAGTATATGTGCATACACCGAACATATTTTCTTTATTGAATAATTTAAGAAAATTCGATACACAATACATAAAACTGTACAGATCATGTCTAAGTCTATAACTGATAATAATAATATGCACTTCCACCCATCCACCCACTTTTATTATTTCATACAATTATTTTTCATGATAAATTGTGTTTTTATTTTAATTTTCATTACAGAACTCTCACTCTCTTTTTACAAAGTACATAAATAAATAAATAAATATTTGCATATGTATATATATATATATATACGCATGTGTTGCATATTGCATAAAACTTGGGCATTGTCAAAGTTAACCACTTCCGCTAGTGATACATCTCACCTTAATCTCTTTCGTCTAATTTAAATTTCACTTGTTTTCTATATATTTTTCAATGAATGTTTAAAATTTATATGTATGTATGTGTGTACATATATAAGAAAAATATATCTCTGTATAACTTCTTGATTTATGCACACAACACGTTTAAAAAAAAAAAAAAAAAAAATTGTACAAATTCAATTTTAGATAAATCTGTTGGCAATATGAGGGTAAAGAGATTTAAAAAAAAAAAAAAATGTTTTAAATTATTTTTAACTGGTAAGAAAGTTTTTATAGTGCATTTTTAACAATTCAAGTAGTACAAAATCTGTGCATGCATAATTTTTCTTGATTTTATTGCTGTCGTAGTGTGTATGTACATATGCAAATAAATGATCACTATGTGATCTGACTTTTGAAAGCATGATGGTATATTATTTAGCGATAAGATAAGGGAAGATATCTGTGTATGTATGCATTCACACCAATATGAATTGTTGCTGTTATTATTGTTATTTTAAATGTAATAATAATGATAAACAATAACTTATAATTATTATAAAGCAAATGATGATGAAGTCTAAATGCACTCCTAATAAACTTACTATACTAGTCAGTACTAAAAAACTGATTCAAATTGCAACTATATAGTGGATATATATTTTTAAGAATATATCACCACAAACATTGTTACATATTTAATGATTTTAGCCGTACTTCGTTGATTTTATTTGACCCAAATTTTCTATATTAGAGTTAGCATATACAAATATAGACTTACCTATAGTGATGATTCGAATAAATAAAAGTGGGTGCAAAATTCATAAATATTAAAAAGTATGTACATGAAAATTCGTTGCTACTGCATTTGCATTTTTTTTTTAAATCAACGGTCTGTCGTATAATTAGCCGACTTTTTGTTACGTTACACACAGAATATCCGTAAATATATATAAAAAAAAAAAAAAAAAATCAACAAGATACTACACATTACTAAAAGATAGCATCAATTACTTATCACATATTTCAAATGTTACCGAAAGCTTATAAACTTTTAATTTTAATTTAATGATAGTAAATTTTTATCTTATAAGAAAGTGTGTACACATTATGTACACATAAATTATGTATGAGATTAATTTTTAATTGAAAATTTTTAATTAAAAAAAAATATATTTTGTCAAAAATCAAAAAAATAGATAATTGATTAGAATTGATTTTTGATTGTATTTTTGCGTTTAGGTGTAAATTGGTTTAGGTTTAAATTAAGTGGTCATCGTCTCGAAAAATCATCGTAATGATGATTAGGCCCTGGTTTACACCGCAGCTTTTGCGCCAAAAGGAAGGAAGGAAGATGTAGATAAATTTTTAGCAGATAAGGTAGAATATAAAATTTCTCTAAATTATACATAATATGGAAAATGAAAGTTTTAAATCTTGATATATAAATCGTTATTTTTTTTAAATTTTTATTTTCACTTTTATTAAATCAGAATTTCTCATATGTACATTTTGGTCAATTCAAAAATACCAAGTTATTAGTTTTGAGGCTTAGGAATTTAAAAAAAAAAAAAATTTTATTGACATACAAAACCAAAACTCATGTTGACACAATATGTATGTAAATATTATTTTTTATGTTTTAAAGACATTTTATGGATGTGCATGTACATATTAAATTTTCCAACAAATTATGGAGTTATTAAGGCGCCAAGCATATGTAAAATCACAGAGCAAAATTTATTTTCGTATATATATGCGCATATGTACACTTGTATTGTGACTACCTAACTTGTTTATTGTTTCTTTTGTTTAATTCTTATTATTAATTTTGTTTTCTTTTTTTTCTTTTTTTTTTTAAATAAAATCACTTTTATATGTTTAAGAAAAATTCGAATAAAATAAAACTTTATGTGACAAAGTAAAAAAAAAAAAAAATAAAATAAAATAAAAAAAAGATGGAAATTTTCTTACATCAATTTATTATGAAAATTTGTGAGTTGGTTCACCTTTTTATCGAATGAAAATAAAGTTCAAGCAAAAAATCATTCGAAATGAAAGTAGAATACAAAATTTTTTTTAATAACCATGTCTTAATAATTTCGAATGCAAATTTTTGTTTTTTGTTTTTTTTTTTTTTTTTTTTTTTGTAATTCAAAAAAATGAAAAGAAAATTTTTTATATTTGTTATTATTTTGGACTTTGAAGCAAGATAAAATAAAAATTTTCTTTTATTTTGGGAAATTTTTTGATTAAAAAAAAAATTTTTTTTTATGTGTCTAAAAGGCATACATACAAAAATTAAGCCGAAATATGTGAAAAGGAGATGTAATGTATATAGTTACATAATCAGAAAATACAAAATGTGATTAAAACGAATTTTCTTACATAATTTACTTCATATCTGAAAATTACATAATGCACATCAAAAAAAAAAAAAAAAAAAAAAAAAAAAAAATTGAGAATGTTTTTTCCTTCTTATTTTGATTGATAAAATAAGCTTTTTTATTATTATTATTATTTTCTAACGATCATTCTCATTACTCATCGTTTTATATTCATTTATATATTCAAAATCATATGTTATATAAAGTACATTGATCTTTTTATGAACGCACACATGAAGCTATATATACATATAATGGTTGCTATCAACAACAACAAATTGTTAATAGGTGACAACATTTTTATTCATCATTTTATTATTATAGCACACGCAATTTAATTCTTATATTATGTACCAGTATACTATGTATACCTATGTACATATATATAAAATAAAATATATTTTATGTTAGATTTTTGCACTTTGTTTTGTTTTCAATTTGTATTTGATCTTTATGTACATATATATATACTTAAAAGCCAAGAAATGTATAAAATACAAAAAAATAAATAAGAAAAAAAAATTTGTTTTTTCTTTAAATTTTGCACAACTGTTCAAATCTAAATTGTGTGCCAAAGTAGCTCTAAAAAATCTATAGATAAGACTATCTTGCATACACACTATACTTATTTTATATACAAAAATTCATGTGTATGTATGTATATTTATTTTATATCAGTAATATATGTACAATTAATACAGTGTATACAGATCTAAACATTTTATAGACATGTACATACATATGTATACTAAAAATGCGTAAATACAATAAATTATTACAAGAAACCACAATTCATATAAATGTATATAAATAAATTTTTATTCTTTGAAAAATCTATTAAATATTTAAAATTACATATTTTAAATTTCATTGTCAGATACAAAAATATAAAACATTAAAATATATTTATATTTTGCTTTTATTTAAAATTTAAAAAAAAAAATTAAAAAAAAATAAAATAAAAATAAAATAAAAATAAAATAAAAATAAAACTAAAAAATAAAAATAAAAAATTACAAAGTGGAACAAACTTTATGAATAATGGACATGTACATGCTTAAATCATAAATTTGACTTTAAAAAAAAATTTTTCTCAGTTTTTATAAAATTTCTGTGAAAATCTTAAGTCTGAATAGAAAATTTTGATTATATTTAATTTTTGTTTTTTATTTTTATTTTTCATATTTTTTATTCATATATTGATATTTTTTCAATTATCTCAGAAAAAGTGTGAATTCTCATGTATGTATTTGTTTTTATTAATTTAAAAAAAAAAAAAATAAAAAAATAAATTTATTATGTCTGTTTTCATTTAACTACATGTTAACATTTTTGATGATATCACACTAACCTTTCAAAAATTGAAAAAAAAAAAAACAACAAAAAACATAACAAATTGAGGAATAATTTTTTCGTACATTTTCATTTCTTATCTTTATTTTTATTTTGTAAATTACTTCAAAAAAAAAAAAAAACAAAATTTAATTTTAATAACAAATTTTGTTAAGTGTCTTGTATAATTTCAGGAGATTATTTAAAAATTGCATATAAAATCATCTGTTGATAAAATTTTAGGTACTGATCTAGTTTAAGTTATTTTACTCAGACTATACTCTATCCACTAATATTATGCATTTAAGGTCTTATAGTTGTACCTTCTCTCATAATTTTTAATTAGACTGTTTCACGAGCAGTATTACCACAACCTACAAACCTTTTATTATGTATCAGATGAATTTTTTGATTATCAATACATATAGTGATGTAAAATGGTACCACTTTAAGTAATCTCCATAAGAACCTTAATTACATAATATTAGTGGACAAAATATATATTTTTTTCTTTTGTTACTCATAATTTCTTATATTTAAATTAATTTTTACATCCTGGTTTGAATGAGGTCTCATCCGTTCTATAAGTTCTAAGATTTTCATATAAATTTTTCAGTTAAAACAATAAATCGTTATCACAAATAAATTCCCCTATGTATATATATTTTTCGCACACAATATACTTTTAATAAATGCATAGGTTTATTATCAATAATTTTTGTATTTATTTATTCTATTTTTTTTTTCTTAATTTCTTTAGATTCGCTAATAAAATTTTTTTATTATCATTATATTTTGTTTTACCCTCGTTTAAAAAAAATATTCTTAATAGAAATTTTCTTGTTAAAGTGTGTCTACTGTTGCATATGTAATTTTCATTTAATTTCCAATTACCCATTTTGAATTCTTTTTAAAAGTATGTTATATAGTACACAACATATTTTGGGTCATGATGTTTTGTTTATCCGTTCTTTTTTTTTTTGTTTTTTACTTCTTAGTAGTAGCAAAATAATAATTTTTAATAATTACATTAGAACACATTTAAAAAAAAAAAAAAAAATATTTGTCATTCATTATTTTTTATTAATATATAAACAAAGATTAGGAAAATGCCATTTACAACATTGTACAAATGGCATTACAAAATCATCCAAAAAGAAAACAAGAAGAAGGAAAAAAAAAACCTCATTAATAAAAGATAAATTTTATAGTAATAATAATTAATACAATGAATATTGGTGTATTGTATACAATTTAGGTGTATTGGTGTATTTATGGATTGTACATATCAATTTCAAAAGCAACGATATGTTGTTAATGCAAATAATAATATTTTCAATTTTGAATGGAAGTCCATATGTAAATGTGTGTGTATGTGTTAGTATGCGTACGTGTATGAATAAATTAAAAAATTATTATCTATAAAATTTTTTGTATGACTTCAAAAAAAAATTTTTTTAAATAAAAAAAAAAGAATATTAAATGAAAATATGAATTATTTAAAAAAAAAAAACAACAAAAAAAAAATACAACACGAAATTTTGTGTATATTTCTTATTGTTGAATTCATTAGAGGCCTAAATAAAAAAACTTATAAACATACATTTATTCGTGTATTTGATTAACTATCACATAAAATTTGAATGGAAAAATTTTTGAAAGAAAAAAGTACATTACATGTGCATGCATTATATGTACATATGTACATATTTAAAAGTACACTAAAACATTTTCAAAATTTTTAACGGAAAGTGCTGGATATGTGTAATGAATTGTTCATATATATTATGTGTACCTATACATATATGTACGTACACATTTAAAAATAATACCGGTTGATCAGCTGTGAATATGATTGTCATGTAGTCCATTTACCTTTATTGTATCTACATACATATGTATGTACGTAAATTTTTTTTTTTTTTTTTTGTATTTTAAAAATTTTTGCTTATACATATTTAATGCAGGGTGATTAAAATAAAGATACATTTTGAAAAATATTTGTTGTCCATAAACTCGATATTTTATTTTCCATTATTTTATTACTACTTAAAGATTAATATTGTTTTTTTTTTTAAAAGACATTTAAAATTTTGCATAAATTCAGATATTATATATCAAATTTTCAGTATCATATAATGAAAGGAAAGGCTAAATATTTTTTTCCAACCACCCCACGGAATTTTTTTATTTAAAATTTCAGTGGTGGAACCACATGTGTGTATATCATGCTATGCTATGACGTGTATATATGTACACGGGTTATATATTTTGAATTTTATTTTTTCAAATTAATTTCGTAAAAATGACCCAAAAATTTGATTTTTGTTTTTTTTTTATTTTGATTGTATTAGCACTCTGATAAAAACATTTTGGAAACGTTATTTAAAGTATATATATACCTACTTAACTGGACTTATAGATGTATTGGATACCTATATGATACTCATATGTGTATGATGGAAAGTTCAAAACCAAGTACGATACCGAAATTGCACTGAATTAAATTTTCTTACATAAGTACATAAATTCATATGTATATAGTAAATTTTAGCATTCAATTTAATTCCAGTAGAATTAATGAAACCAGTTTTATTGTAATGAAAAAAAATTATAATATCACACAATATATGATCGATGTGACTGAACTGAAACATAAAAATATTCACATATGTAATATATTGTACGGATCATATATGATTATATTAAGTATAATATTGTACATGTGTATGTATTATGAATGTAGCGTATTATTAGTATATGGATATGGACTTGTAATGAGTCAAAATTTTCAGGTGATTGGATGCGTAAAATTCACAATACAAAATACAAGTAAATATCTATGTTATGTACATCATGGAAAAATCAAAAAAAAAAAAAAAAATAAAAATAAAAACATTTTTGATATAAAATTTTGACATTAAATAATTTATGATTAAGGAAATGAAACAATCAAACTAGTTTTTTTCCGTTTTTTTTTTTCCAGCATTTAATTAAAATGATAAAATAAACAAAACGTAAGAAAAATATTTTTTATAAATTTTTTAAGACGATTGAATGGAGATTAAATGGAAAATAATTGGTTTTCTGTTTTTGAAGAAACAAGATCAGGTGATTTTTTTTTTTTGTCATTTTAAATATCTGCATAATTTCTCTTAGCCAAAGCAAAAAGTCAAATTTCATTGTTTATTATTTTATTGAATTTTCTAAGTTTCAAATTTCAATTGATTATCATTTTTGTTGGCCATAAGAATCTCTATTCTGATGTTTCAAAGATTTTCCAATAATTTTATTTAAACAGTAAGATAAGATCACATGAGATGGTAACTAAATACATACAGATAGGTATTTGGAATATTTTCAAACTACTTAATTAATTACCTACATATCAATAATGTTATGTGTGCCCACGCAACTGAGTAAGTAATCATTTATTTCCTTAGATAGATATATCAGGAATAAATAGTACTAAAAATAATTTGTACAATTTCGATACTATCTAGGTACATACATATATCGTATGTCAAGGTATATTTATATGATTTTATCATTTATAATGATTTCATCATTTCTACTTATCTATCAAATATTTATACACATTACATAGATTTTTAAATCATGAAATTTATAATATCGATAACGATGGCATAGAAAATATCTCTGTGTAACTAAAAAACAAAAAATAAAAATCTCTTGATAATCTAGAGTATACACGTTATCTTAGTATGTATCTTGTATTCGAATAACATAAAATGCTCTCATTTCTATATTACACATTCTAATCAGTTACGCTAATAAAATGATCACGAAAAATCATAAAAATATGTACATATATGAATATGTTTTTTTTTCTTTTTTTTATATAATGCTTAAATAACAAAAATAAATGCATTGAGTTATACAGGTATAAGTACATTATGACTTAAAAAGGTTTCAAATTATAGAAAAAAAGCCAACAAATCTGTTACTTTAAAAAAAAAAAAAAAAAAACTTTTCAAAATAAAATTTTCATTGCTGTATAACTATTTTAGATGATCATTTTAAATACGATATTAAATTGCATTCAAGATCTTAAGAAGAAGTATGTAGATGTTAAGCATAATATATTTTGAATTTAATACGTTTTCAAAATAATGAAATTGTTATGATCCTTTTTTTTTTGTTTTTTTTTTTTAAATTTGTGTGAAAGAATAAATAAACAACTGTCAACAGAATTCTTACATATCAAGAACCTAGTGAAAAAAAAAAAAAATATTTAATAAGCATATATATAACGGAATTTCTTAAAGATTATAAAAAGAATAAGATATTAAATCTTTACTAAGTAAAAAAGAAAAAAAAAAAACCCTAAAGAAATTGTTATTATGGACTTTCTTTTATTAACGTGGTATTTATTTATATTTCTTGAGATCAACATGTACATACATGCACATGCATATATGTAGATTTCCATGTATATGTGTATATATATACATATGTGGTGCATAATCCGTATATATTATGTTTATGTCTGCCTGTAACTGATCAATTTCTCAATCGTCTGACACATAAAATCATGTCGCATTCAAGCAAATCATATGATTTCATAAATATCTGGATATGTTTTGCGTCAAATATCATCACCATTCACCATGGTACAATAACATTACACAGGCCCGTGTTTATTTCTTCATTAATATGTATGTACATTTTTTTTTTTTGTTTTTTACAATTTCAACAACTGCATGTGTATATGTAATTATATCTATTAATTTTTGTTTATATTTAAACTTTAAAGTCAATAAATTTACTACATTATTATTATACAATATTTCTACGTATACGTATAGGAGACTATAGAGCGAGGTGTCATAAAATAGAAAATTTTGTACTTGAGCTCAAATTTACAGCATATATGTACATACTCGTATATATGTATGACCAAATGATCAATAATATCAATTACATTTATTGGCGATTGTTTAATGAACCGGAAACATAATTTATAGATTAACCAGACTCTTGAATTTTGATTTTTCACTATGCTTTTATGAACACTTATGTATAATATACAAATTTTTTTTTTCTCATAATTTAAATGTTATTTTTTTTTTTATTGTTAATTTTAATTTAAGCATTAACAATAATAATTAAGTAATTTGTAAGTAAATTTTTTTTTTATGTTCATAGGTACATTATTTTTATTTTTATTTTTATTTTTTTTTTTTTTTACACAGAAGAACCTTTCGCAATAAGATCTTTTTATGTATATGAATTTTAATAAACAAATTAAAGAATATGGATTTTTTTTTTCTTTTACCTAAGGCCGATTCTTTAATAGTTAATTGCGAATGCATATTAGATTTAAATTAAAAATTATAAACAAAAAAAAAGAAGAATTAAAAATGAAAATTTGAATTTTTCATTACATTTTCAATAAAATAAAAAATAAAAAATAATAATAATAATAAAAAGGTAATTATACAAAATTACATCTATAAAACAGTAGATTACATATGATAAAAAAATAGAAAAAAAAATATATGTACATAAATACACGCATACAATGAATTAAAAGTCAAAGAAAAAGATACAATTGAATACATAAGTACCTTTAAGTATATTCGTTACATGTTCGTATATCGGCTATGTTTAGAAACAAAAATTTATATTATTTAAAATTCAAGCATTTTAAAATCATATGAATAGGTAAGTATTGTACCTATGTTTTGAATAAGCTAATGTACATATGTATGTGTACGTACGTACATTTTATCACTATATATACCTACGTTTTGTGTGTACACTGTACAATGTATGCGCATATATTAATAATTACGAGTATGTTGACCTATTCTTGCATATTAAGTTCATTGATTTAAAACATTTCTATATGTGCAAATATGTACAATTAATCTATGTATATACATAATATTCTGTATATATACATACACGTATGTTGAAAGTTTATCATATTTAACACTTTCTTACAAAAATATAAACAGGTAAAGAGATACATATTTTCATACGTAAACAACAATTTAATACATAAATAAATAGTTTTAAAAAAAAAATTTTTTTTTTTTTTTTTTTGATTGATAAAAATTCATTTTTTGCTCAGCTATGTACAACTGAATAATTGTAATATGATTTTCAATTAACATGTGCATGTATTTACGTAAAAAAGTCTATCATAGGAAAAAAAAAAAAAAAAAAAAAAAAATTTATGTACATAGAATTATATAATTTTCTGTCAATTTTAATAAATTATTCACATTTAAAAATTTGTATTCAAGATATTTAATCAAAAATAAATGCAAAAAATTTTGCATACATGTACATACAATTGTAAATATGTATTTTGGGTATACACATATGTGCATATGTATGTATACATGTGTAACATATGTTTACACATATTTTGAACTACATAATATTTGCATATTACAATATCGTTAAATCGGTTATCTTACAAATATGTGCATATATTTAAAATATGCAAATAAAATCAATGTTCTTCCCTGTTGGTTTTGTTTTTGTATTTTTTTTTTTTTAGTTTTCTTTTTTCTTTTTTCTTTTTTTTTTCTTTCTTTTCTTTTTCAAATCAATAGGATAGAAAATTATTTAAGCATAAAATTTTAATGAGGCAAATAATAATAATCATCACTTTATACACAAATTTAAATTAAAGCAAATATATGTTTGTTATTTGTAATTTGTATGTGTAAATGTGCATATCATTTATTATCATAAAAGTCAATGGATTGTGTATGTATGTATGTGTTTTTGAATGGAGAAATTTTCATTATTTTTAGATTTTGTTTAAAAAGCAAAAAAAAAAAAAAAAAAAAAACGTAATGGCAATTGAAAAAGGTGCAGTAAATAAATAAAAGTCCACGTTCATGTATTATATGAATTTATTGGAAAAACTTATGCACATGTGGATGTACATTCATGAATATGTGCAAAAAAAAAAAAAAAATCCATAAATATGCACTACTGTCCGACTACTGTGCTAGTTTTTCTTCTTATTGTGTGTGTGTTTACATGTAAAATTAGCATTACTATCCATTACACACTGATAACAAAATGAACTTAGTCAAAATATTCAAATAAAATAACAAAATAAAAATTGCCTTTATTTAAATGGACATTAAACAGCCAAATTGATCTTTTCACTCAAGGATAAAAAAAAAATATGTAATAAATTTTGTTTAATAACTGAAGATCTTTAATTTTTTATTAAAAATTTGCTATAATAACGTCCTATAAAAATTGCAATCAAAAATAATATTAATTTACTTTATGATGTTAATTGAATGGAAATTTCCTTTAACAATAATTATTTACAATATTTTTTTTTAAAAAATTTTCTTGTTTTCTTCCTTTTTCAATCTGCTTTCATACTACATATATTTTATAATTCCGTTATGTTCATAAATTAACCTTCTTATTTTTCATTTTGAGTTTTTTCCCCTTTTAACCAACTTAAAAGTAAGTAACTCATAAAATGTGTTATGACACTTTGCAAAAGGTTTTTTTTTTTTTTTTTTAAATATTTTTCCACAATTTGAATTTAATTTATAACATATATGGGCTGCTACCTATATGACTACCTATAGTGCTGCTGGGTTTAAGTCTTAAACTTTAAGAATCAAAAGAAAATATTTTTGTTTTTATTCTTCTTTAAAATAACACAACAATACAGTTAAATACATCTCCTACATAATGTGCATACGCGTTTGTATTCTAGTTGCATTACTTTTTATTTTTTTGTGGTTTTTTTTATTTTTTATTTTTTTTTTTATTTTCTTTGCCTTTATATTTCTGTTATTTTCTTAAAGGGTTTCATTATTATTTTTATTTGTGTAGAAAACGTACTGATTTCTTGCAGATTTGTTTCATTTTTTTTTTGTTTTTGTTTTTGTTTTTTTTAACATTAATATTTTATTACAACTTTATTTTAAATGTTACATGAAATAAAATAATATTCACTAAAATTACCGTTAAATGGGATGAAAATTGATCCCACCCAATTCAACTTCTGGTTGCTCGTTATATACAGTTTTTTTTTTTTTACATAGTATCGTATGGTAAATGTGTGGTAAAGTGATAAATTGTGTTTTATTTCTTGATGGGGTTTGTTTTCTTTTTTTTTTTTTTTGTATTTTCTGTTCAAGAAGAGACAGCTGGAAAAATGATCTTTTGCTTTCTTTTAAATTTGTTATTTCTTACAATAATTTTTTTTTTCTTTTAATTATATGCTTTTACAGTACATATGAATGATATAAATAAAAGCGTGGTATAGAATAACATAAAGTGTTTTATATATATTAATATTTACATGCATGTATTTATACATATTTGCATGCCAGTCTGTTTGTTTGTAGAACATTTGAAAGTGAAACCAAGTTTTCATCACGATAATACTCATTTAAAACAACACTTATAGGTACTTAAGTATTATTATAAAAGTGATATTTACCGGTAATGTACCAACATATAAATTACATTAATATTAACGTCAAAAGTACAACATAACGTTCTTGTACTACGATTGATTATTATTATTGATTTGCTGATTTGCACAAAAAAAAAAAAAAAAAAAAAAAACAAAGTCAAAGAAAAAATACAAAATAATAAACAGTGTAATGACTTTTAAAAAAAAATGCAAAAAAAAAAAAAATCTGTTTCATATATGAGAAAAAATTATTTTTGATTTTTTTTTTTCTCCTTGAAAAATCATACTTTGTTTTTTTTTTTTGTTAAATTAGAAATTTTACCTCCGTACCAGTAGTACATAATATTGCGGTTTTTATTTATTTTTTTTTCAAACGAATTTTATTACTGAACTATTTGCAAATAAAAAATCGTTTTAATTTAATCAAATTATAGGTAGCGGTGGCTGCCTGCTCACTCCCAAGCAAGCACACTTAAGCTAAAAAGACCCATTCTGATACCACACCAGGAATCTCACAGATCAAACCACCTCGAGAGCTTCAGAAAGCCCAGAAGCCTCTTGACTGAGATCTAGAAAGCAGGCAGCTCTAAGAAACATTTCTCTATTTCTAGAGACCGCCATACAGTAGCAGAGGAGGTGTTCAACGCTTTCTTCCTCCTCTTCTTCTTGACATGCTCTGCAGAGGTCATTATAGGTTGTTGATCAAATTATAGTTAACTTTCATATTTTATATATAGTAACCAAGGTAAAGCGAATTAGTGCTTCATTTGTATAAGTAACGATCATGGTGTATAATAATGAATATTGTATATAGTACATAAATAAGTAGCAAAATCTTTTTAAAAAAATCTTTTTCATTATCATTAATATTTTTCGTCCTTTGATATTTTTTTTTTTTTTTGTTGATGTTAATCGAATAACTTTTAATAAACATAAAAAATTATCATTCAGTTTAAAAAAAAAATTACATAAGTCTTTATTGAAGAAAAAAACAAAACAAAAAAAAAATTAAAAGTTATTTTTTATCATGTTAAGTAATTTAATATACTTACTGTAATCACTGAGATCATCCTGTGTACCATTAATAGTACCATCTGGTAATAATTGTATAAAACGATTTTTAATATATAATTGAATTTTTCTAGCTGGACCAGATATATGAGATAAATTTGTTGAACGTTCATTACGATCCAAATTGCTATTATTCAATTTACGTTGATGTCGTTGATTTATTATTGGTGAATGAATACTACGATCGGTTCGTGATAAATAATGAAATATTGTTGAACTATTATTATCAGATATAATTGATGGTATCATTGTAGTCACATCATTAAATGCAGGTGATACATTATCATGTAATGTAATTTGTTGCTGTCTATGTTGTCGTTGTTGTTGTTGTTGTTGTTTTTGTTGACGTTGATGATCATCACCATTATCATCATTATCATGTTCACTTGTATCTGACCTAAAAGATTCTGTATAATGCGATAATGGTATTCGTAAATTGTGCAATGTTTGAGTAGTCACATGAAACACTTTATTATTATTACTATTACTATTAGCATTATTATTATTATTATTATTATTATTAATATTTGCATTTAAATTTTTCTTTCGTTTACGTTTACTATAATTATTTATATTATTACTATTTTTCCTTAATCGATTCACATTTGAATTTTGTTGACTACTCGATAACGATGATAACAACGGTGTCGACGATGATGATGATAATAATGTTGATAGTGGTGATGATGATGATGATGACGAGATATTTGAATTTTTTCCACTATACTTATCACTACAATCATTATTATTATTATTATTATTGGTTGAATTACAATTAATACATTTAACGTTACTATCACTAATACAATTATTACCACCACTTGTATAGTCATTACTAGTGTGGTTTTCATTGTCGATCACATTATCACTACTATAATTTGTTAGGCTACTATTACTACTTATACTAGAATTTTTACATAAATTAAATTCTCTACTGCTACCATAATTGCATTTACAAGTGATATTATTAATGTTGCTTGTATCTGATGTGCAATTATTATTATTATTATTTAAATTGGCCATTTGGAAGGGCGTTGTTTCTGTTGTTGATGTTGATGTTGATGTTTTATTATAAGTCGCTGCCGGCATAGCAAAACCGGTTGACGGCCACTCGATCATAATCGATGAAAGGAGGGCGCCCAGCACGGCCAGGGCCCTCCACCTTAGCCGGCTTCTAAGCATGTACAATAACCACCCTCCAATCCAAATCGATTGCTGATTATTGTCAATAATGATTGAAAAATTTAGAAAAACGACAAATATAACAAGAAAACACTTTTCTTTTTAAAATAAAAAAAAAAAAAAGAACAAGATAAAATTTTGAAAATTTTGAAAAAGAGCTGTTAACTCTGTATGTTATTCTATTTGTGTTCGAATGCTTATGTAAGATGAAAAATACCTAATGAATTCGTTTTTACTTTATTTCAAAATTTATCTTTTTAGTTTTTATTTTATTATTATTTTTTTTTTAATTTTATTACTCCTGCTGTAATCTAACAAAATTCATTTTAACAGACAGGTGTATATGAATACCTATTAGATTCATGTTTAAATATGTTTATATATATGCAAAATAAAAAATTTACGACACAGTTCAAGTCACCATTTCATGTACCGGATGATCACTTTCACAACGTCTTTCGTCTTCGTCATCATCATCGTCTGGCCGATAATCTTTTTCTGATACAAATAATTGATCATGTTTTTTAGCCATTTTGCATGATAATGTTTCATTTGTTGATCGTCGTTGCGATTAAAATGTTTAAAAATTATTTATTTTGTGGCAATGTAAAATATAAAAAAAATTAAATATTTATGCATTGTATATATAAAGACCATTATTTGTACATTATCTGTATACATTGAATAGTATGTTACATACAAGATCATTGATCTATTTTATTTTATTCATTTATTTTTATTTATTTTTATTTTTATTTTTTTCATTGATCTACACCTATTGATCTTATATAGTCAGTCTTTGGTATTATTTGTTATTTAAACATGCTCTATATTACTTGTATATGTATGTATGTGTAGGAAAAATAGTATAACGAAAAATTAACAAGTGAACTACAACTGTTTGTAGTTACTTTATTTTAGATTTAAAATTTTGATCACTTTCGCTTTATAACTGCTATTAATTAGTATATGCATGCATAAATATTAATTTAAATGAGTTCAAATTTTATGTACATATACCAACATACACTTTTTTTTTATATTATTATTTTTTATTTTTTATTTTATTTTTTTTAAATATACCTAATTGAAAACTTTTCAGATTTAATCTTATCCACCTGCAAAACTTCAATTTAAAAAAAACTAAAATCACTGTACTATCACAAATTCATTAACAAAAAAAAAAAAAAATCAATAGTACCTATATACCTCTAATATTTATTGAAAAACGTTTATATGCCTCTATAAAAAAAAATAAAAAAATTTTTGATTAAAATTTAACGATAAGAATTTACTAAAAATCTTTTGTTTTGTTTTTTTTTTTTTTCTTTAAACTATTTAAAAATATTCGAATATTTGGTTACAAAAAATGTTCAAATCAAATTAGATATATTTAGCACAAAAAATTGAATCTCTAACCGAATTTCTTGTTCAACCTATTGACTTTAAGACCTACATTATAATATTATGTCTATATACTCAAAAAATTAGGCACTTAACACGTAAAAATTGTTTTCTTTAAAAAAAAAAAGGAAAAAAAATAAGACAAAGAATAAAGAAAATAGACAAAGATTTTCATAATTCAATCAAAATGTGATTTTATATAAAATATTTAATGTTTAACAATTTCTTAACTAATAAAATGCGTTACTGAATGATATAATCATGGAAATTAATCTAATTTATTGTATTATTAAATCTCATGGTAATTATCATCCTTACAATCCAAAATTGTCTGTTAAATACATTTTATTTGTTTTTATTTTATTTTTTTTATTTCAATTATGTTTTTTCTTGAATACGGTTTGTTGTAATTATAATCATTTAAAAATCCAATATAAAAAAAAATGAAATTTTTTCTCGATATTTTTTCTTAAGATTTTTTTTTTCTTTTTCTTAAATTTTCCAAAACAAAATATAATTTGAAAATTTTTCTTTTAAGATACAAAGTAAAAAAGTACATATTAAATTGTAATTATGTCATCACAAAATATTTAATCTGTCATCATTTCATCAAATTTATTATACATATTTAAATGTGTTGATTTTTTTGGGTGTTTTTTTTTTTTTTTTTTTTTTTTTTTAAATGAAACGATATAAAAAAGTTTCAATTTATAATATCATACATAAAAATACCTCAATTAAAAATATAATCCAACAACTCCTACGAGTTGTTCTTTTTACACACACTTTTTTAAAAATAGTAAATCCGCAAAAGCAACAAATAAAAATTCAAAAAAAAAATTAAAAGAACCTAAAATTAAAATTTAAAAAAAAAATTACATTATATATTTTTTGAATCATGAGAATCGCATACAAAGGGTCATTGGCATAAATTTTAAAACATACAAAAAAAAAACGTTAAAAATTTTTTCTTTTTTTCTTTTATATCTATGCATCTTTTTGGCATATGTATTAAAAAATTGTACGTGATATTCTCTTATGTGTTTTTGAGTATTTGTGACATATACAAATACGTTTACCTATACACTTAAAATTTGTATCAAAATTTTTGCTTTTTACATACTACATATAACATGAATACATTATGTACACTATACCATATTTTTTTTAAATTAAAAGATACTCTCTGTATATTCTAATAGTTTGAATTTTATTTTCTTTATTTGTAATAAGAAAAACATCATCATAGGGACTGATATTGGTGTTTATTTTTTTTAAGAGATACTCCAAGTATGTGTATATAGTTAAATGAATAGAAAAAAAAAATCACACACTATATATTACACAATGACAATCGATATATCGTATAGAACTGATTTTGTCTTTATAATTTGATAAAATGCCAAAAAATTTTTGCGTTTTTTTTTTTTTTTTTTTGTACAATAACAAGTATTTTGTCATTTAATTTCTCAGAGATTATTATATAGGTATCTATACTGAAACTGAAATGAAAATGACAACGTGTAGTAATAATAGTAAATTTTCATGTTAAAATGACATTATACGATAACGACAAAACTAAACAACAAATTTGTAGCAATTTAAAATTTATATATACACTTGGTATATGGCTTTTATATATAATGGGTAGAGTACATCTACATGTTACATTATTTGTAATTATATGACATAATTAGTTAAAGAATTTTGTATATTTAATTGATTTCAAGTACCTACCAGTGAATATTAAATAAAAAAATAAATAAATAAATTAATGAAAATTTTTACAGTGATGTAATTTATTATAAAGACAGTCAATTGTATCAAAATTAATATCGAAATTAAAAAAAAATTACAAATGATTGATTTGAACTCCTATCCTGATGGAAATAATTGGTTTTGTAAAAATTGTTAAAGATATCTGAGCATTCAAATAAAAAAATTTTAGAGAAAAGATATTGATACTTGGATATTGTCTGCATCATCTAATGACAGAGAATTATTATTTTCACGCAGACTGATCAAAAATAACCCGGACTCGTTCATGTACAACCCCCGCCAATATTTTAAGATGCATTTTTTTTAGTATTTATGTTTGTATACCTGTTTTTCACATTTCCTCCAAATTCCAGCTATATATGTCAATCAGTTGTTTTATGACAGCACTTTGTTTAGGTCAAGTTTTTGCTTACTTTCGATTTTTCGATGGAAAAAATAATTGAACAAAGAATTTGTATTAAATTTTGCGTAAAAAATGAAATTAATGCTACTGAAACGCTAAAAATGTTGCAAAAATGTTATGGTGATAGTTCTCTATCGAAAACAACAACATTTGAATGGCATAGTCGTTTTAAAAATGGTCGTGAATCAGTGAAGGATGACATTCATCCTGGGCGTCCTTCAACATCAAAAACCAAAGAAAATGTTGATCTGATTAAATCAATGGTTTTGGAAAATAGAAGATTAACGATCAGAGAGATGGTTACTGAAACAGGAATTTCATTTGGTACAATTCAAAGCATTTTAAGTGATGATTTGGGCTTGACACGACTTGCAGCGAAATTGGTTCCTAAATCATTGAATTTTTTACAAAAACAAGAACGTGTTATTGTTGCTGAAGAGATGCTTTCCAGAGTAAATGCTGATCCTGCATTCATTCAACGGATCATTACTGGTGATGAGACGTGGGTGTACGAGTTTGATGCGTTAACAAAGCAACAATCAAGTGAATGGCGCGCTTCAGAAGAACCAAGACCCAGAAAAATTCGTCGTACTCAATCAAAGAAAAAGATTTTGCTTACCGTTTTCATCGATTATCGTGGTGTTGTGCATCATGAATTTTTACCAACAGGTCAAACAGTTAATAAGGATTATTATTTAAGCGTAATGAAGCGTTTACGAGAAGCAGTTCGTCTAAAAAGACCCGATTTGTGGCAAAATAATTCGTGGATTTTACACCACGATAACGCACCTTCTCACACAGCCGTGGTTATTCGTGAGTTTTTGACTAAAAACTCAACAAACACTATTCATCAACCACCATATTCACCGGATCTCGCACCGTGCGACTTTTTTTTGTTCAGTCGCTTAAAAAAACCACTTCGGGGAACCCGCTTTGACAGCATAGAAGCAATTAAAGACAAATCGAAGAAGGAACTTATGGCGATCCCAAAAAGTGAGTACGAAAAATGTTTCCAGGATTGGATTAAACGGTGGCACAAGTGCATTGCATCAGACGGAGAATACTTTGAAGGGGAAAAAATAAATATTAATGAATAGACTTGTACTTTGTGTTTTATTGACCAAGTCCGGATTATTTTTGATCCGGGGGTTAGAATTCATATGTACTGATATGTAGATTTATATGCAAGTTTGCAAAAAAATCTGTATAAAGACATTTTGTCTTGAAGAGTACATTCAAAAAGGTATAAAAGAAAAAGTGATGTAATTCGTTTCAATTTATGTAACATCAAATTCTAGACAAGATTTTTTTTTTTTAAATAAAATTTTACACAATTAAGCATACAATTTCTTAACATTTAATTGATTTAAAATTCAAGTTAAATTAATTGTTTTATCTTTTTTTAAAAAAAAAAAAAATAAAACAAAAATTTAGAAAAAATTTCAAATTCTGTTAATTTCCATTTTTTTTTTATCAGAAAAATAAAACAACATACCTAAATTTAAAAAAAAAAAAAAAGAAAATAACGTACACCTGTCGAATAATTTCTTGTTTGTACAATATAAACAAATCAACAATTTCCATATCTACCTATAAACTTTATTTTGTTATGTGTGAATGTTTGCAAATGAAATTTTCATTAAAAAAAATTTTTTTTTATTTTTCTTTTAAATATGAAGAAAAGATAAAAATCATCTTTGACAACAGTAACGATAGCTAAAGATTTTTTTTTTTTTTCTTTTTTTTGAAAATCATAATTAACATGATTAGTACAAATTATTTAATGTTTTTTTGACTTTATAAATTGGACAAGTATCTTGATTTTGTGTATCAAAGAATTAAAATAAAAATTTTCTCTTTATTTGTAGCTTACTTATAAAGCTTACTGAACATCATATATTTATCCAAATTTGGTGATTAAGCATACACACATGTATCTTTAATATTTATATCTAAAAGTATATTTTACATGTACACTTGTATCTTATCATCTCAATAAAAATTTTATTACTTAAATAACAAAAAAAAAAAAAAAAAAAACAAACAACTGAAAACAAATCAGACAAAAAATAGGCCTAGATTTTTGTTTTATAACAGCATAACCATTTTAAAGATTATAATATATTGTAGATTGTAAGTATTTGCTTTTATAATATTTTCATTTAATCATAATATTAGTATAATTCCATATTTTATTTGATTTTTATTTTAATTTAATTTAAAATGTTTTTTTTTTTGCAATTTCAATCTAGACTAGAAAATATCTTTAAAAGCTTTGTCAAATTAAATAAAATTTATTTCAATAATTTCAAAGTATTAATTTTTTTTTCTTTTAACGTAATAAATAACAATAGAATTAATAAAATAGAATAGAAACACACTCGTTATGTTTTTTTTAAAGAAAAAGAATATTTTTTTGTGTACGATCAATTACCTTATCCGTATTAGAAAAAGAAAAAAAAAATTAAGAAAATAAAAAATTTTACTTTACTTTGATAAATTCTAGGAAAATCTCTGTTAAACGTTTTTCAATCACATTTTCTCTAGAGCATTAATATACTATATATATATATTTTTTTTTGGCATAATCTTTTGCATAAACTTTGAAGTAGAGAAACTTCTTTAAATACTAAAAAGTGGCAATTGAATTTGAAAAAAATAAATAAAAATGGGAAAAAAAATTTATTTTCATTTCACAAAAAAAAATTTAAATAAATTTTTCATTTAAAACGCAAGTGATTATGCTAAAAATCCAGATTGTACCTATAGATATCTAATTTTAATCCTAGAATTATTGAAAGGGACATTTTCATACAGAGGCATATAAAATTTTTCAACTCTAGTAGGTAAGTTTTAGTTCTTTTTTCTGTGTTCTAATGTAATTTGAAATAATTTATTACCACTATTTATTTGCATTCATTTTAATTTTCCTTTTATTTTTCAACTTCTTTTTTTTTTTTAAATTTTTTTCAGTTACTGAAAATGTAATTTAAATTGAGAGCGAGAACACTATTAAATGTTAACTTTGTTTTTCATTTTTTTTTTTTTTTTAATTTATTCACTTGTTTTTTTTTTTTTATTTTTTAAATATTTTTATAACCGAAATTTCGTTATCACCAGCTTTTTGTTAATTTTTTTTTTCTTTAATTAATTTATCCTTCATTTATTCCTTAAAATAAAATTGAATTTTTTTTTTTAATTTCTTTTTTTTTTTTTTTGCACATAAAATAAAAATATTCAAATAAATTCAAGAAATTAAAGAAACAAATTACGTCGAGTTATATACATTTAAATTTCACTCTAACCGGAAGTTGAGTAACGCACAAAAATTTCTTTTCTTAAACATATATACTTAATTTTTTTTTTTCTTTCATTTAACATCTTTTAAAAAGTCGTGAGTTCAATTGTTACATAAATTTGCAATTAAACGAATTAAAAAAAAAAAAAAAAAAAAAAATACAAAAATTTTCACAAAATAAACACCTAATTATCTTTCGTTCAGTCGGTCGAAAAATCGGATTGCATATGCGAATGTGATATTGTACTTAAAAAAAAAAAATAAATAAATAAATAAATTAGTCCCGCCCGGGCCACTTTTTCAAATAACAAAATAAATTTTTGGCTCTAGTTTCATTCAATTACTCGAAAAAATTTTCATACACATTTTAACATGTACATATGTACGTATGGGGTATTGCTTTCGTTCCATTATAAAATGAAAAATTTAAATGTTAAAAAAAAAAAAAACAAAAAACAAAAAACAACAAAAATTTAAAAACAAATCTGTCATAGGCCTTTGCCTTTAAAAATTGAAAATTGTTATTATTTTTGGTTGTATTTTAAATGTAATAAAACATTACAAAATTCTCATATCAAAATAGAAGAAATTTACCTATTTCAATTTACAATTTGTAATTAACAAAATTCGCTTGGAATTTGCTCTTTTTGTTTCGTACCGCACTTTTTTATATACATATTATAAAATGTTACATACGCATATGGGTACACCTATGTATATGATTATTTGTGTTGTACATTATTCAGCAGGCAATGATCCAAAAACATCATCAATTTTACCGGCAACTACACACCTCATTAATAAAATGTATGTAGGTACCAAAGTTTTCGATTTACAAAAAAAAAAAAAAAAAATTTTTATAAAACATCAAAAAACAAAATCCTTCAATTGCAGTTCCTTTTTTTTTTTAAATTTTTATTTTTATTTTTATTTTAATTGCATTTTATTTCTTCATTTACATTTCTTATTTATGTTGATTTTTCACAAACGACAAAAACAAAACAAAAAAAAAAAACCAGATACATTTAATTTAAAAAAAAGAAAAAAAAAAATTCACGACAAATATAAAATGATAACAACACTATGTTTGTATATACATATATAGCCGATATATTATTATTATTATTATGATAATATTGCACCGGTTGTTTGTATCGAACTTGATGAAAGATAATTGGCAATTTTAGGTTAACAGGAAAAAATCACTTGACTGACTGAATCAATTCAACAAAAATTCACTCACATTGAAAATGAAAATTTTAGAATGGTTCATTTCTGTATGCCCGATGCCGGGCATTTGCCCATGTATACGTAGACATAACATTCAAAAATCTTACACACATCAAATCATCAGATCAGATCAGTTTAATTACGATTTTTGAATTTATTTATTTATTTTTTTATTTATTTATTCACTTACTGGTTTGTGATTAATTTTTAACTTACAAAAAAAAAAAAACAAAAAAAAAAAAAAAATTAAATAAAAAATAAAATAAAAAATAAAATTAATGTAACAAGTACAAGCAACTCATTAATTGCCAGTTCAAAATGTACTACTTGGACTTGCATAAAATTTCAAAAAAATTTGCGTTTACGCATAAACTTTTTTCTTCGCTTTTTAACATATTATATTATTATGAAGCTATTTTAAAAAGTGTATATATAAAAAAAAGTTAAATTGTTTAAGCTAAAAAAGCAAAAAGAAAGCTTATATGATCGATACACATTTTGTTTTGTTATCAAATATAGGTATTACAACAAATTTCCCATAATTAAATTTTTTCATAATTAATTTAATTTAAATTGCACAAAATTAAAATCCGTTCATTATAAATTGATCAAATGATCAATTATAATCGATCACAATATACAGTTTTTATAATTTTTAAAAAGTTCGAGGATTTTTTAAAAACGATTTTATCATTTTTGAATAAAATATATGAAAAATTATTTAAAAAAAAAAAAAAAAAAATTTTTTTTCATTAATTAAATTTTTAAACACATAAAATTTGAAAAATTTATTTTTGTCTTTTATCTTTTAATTGAAAATAATTTATTTAAATTTTCAAAATTTTAATTGTAAAAAAAATTTGAAAATCAAATTTTGAAAAAAAAAAATTAATTTTTTGAAATTAAATTTGGCAAAAAAAAAAAATCACTTTAAAAAAAAAAAATTAGATAAATTTTTCTAACGTTTTTCCACAATATTAATTTCATATTTACCGTTTCGCGGAATATATTATTTTAATAATTATACCAAACGACAATGATGACTGATGAATATTCACTGAATGTAAAATTTAAACTAAAAGTTTTAACTTGAAGTTCTTTTTAAAAAAAAAAAAAAAAATTTTTTTTTTTTATTTTGAATGAATTCAGAATTTTTATTTAAAGAAAAAGAAATGATTGTTTTTCATGAAAAGAAATTTATACAAATTATATATAAATAAACACTCTAAACAACTTCAACAACAGTCCAGCATGAACTGAGTTCATTTTCATTTTATATATTATGAATTTCTGTGTAATCTGTTTTTTTTTCTTATCGAGCATCAACAATACCAAGCAGCCAGCCAGCCAGCACTAACCAAAGCAAAGCAAGCAGGCGAGCATCATCAGTAAATATAAAAATTTATTTTAACTTAACAAATTTTTATTTTAAGTAAAATTTTAATAAATTTTGTATTTTTTTTTGGTATCCCAATAATTAACAAAAAAAAGAATTTTCATTTTTTTTTTAAATGGGAAAACTATAAAAGCAGAAAATTAGTAAACAGGATCAATGTATTACAAACAAAAAAAGGGTATTAAAAATTAAGCTGAGCGTTTCAGTGCAAGATGTTGCAGTTGCATTGCAGTTAAACGCCAAATCTCAAGAAATTTTAGCACATTTTTTTTTTTTTTAATTATCAAAATTATACGTTATACAATACACAGATATGTAATTTGTTTGATTGCTTACAGTTGTTGCTTTTTAATTTGTTCGAATAGACCTGATTTTTGTTGGAAACATTTTACATATATGCACTTTTGGTTTGAAATGTTTTTTTTATAAAACACATCAGTTGTAATTTAAACAGTTGTAATGATATTTACAATCATCGTTAAAAATATTAAAATTAATTTAATATTTGAACTTTTTAATTCCATGTAGAATACGTGACTTCAAGTATGTAAGCACATAAAATATATATTTGAAAAAAAAAAAAAAATCACATATGATAGTTATATGTTGAGGTAGACCTTGCAAAAAAATAAATAAAGCAAATTTACAATACAAAATAAATATGACTTCATTGTGTATTTTTTGCCGGTTATTAAAAATAAATTTATTGCGAAAATTTTTCAATGACGTAACACATTGATTGACTGATAAGAAAATATTCAAAAACTTTTATACAAAATTTACAAAATTATCATAGACATTAACCAATAATTTGTTCTCTTAATAAAATTTATAACAATATATTATAACAATTGTATGCAATTGATTATTCTCTTTAACGTTATTATAAGAAGAACAAAAATTGAATTTTTCTGTATCATTGCATTTTCTTCAGTAACGTTTTAAATATTAACGTATTAACTTTAATAATGTGAATATAATACTGAATTCAACTGGTTTTATAAATTATAAATTGTAAAGAAAGTGTTAATATGGCTATTGCTAAATGCTAAGCTAATGCTAAAAACATCCATAGAAGAGAAACAGATATCAAAATTCAAAATTTCAAATTTTTAATTTCTCTCTTTTTTGTATTGAATTTTTCTCTTAATTATTTGAATTTAATTTTTAACGAAATTCTTATTATAAGAGCATGTATGGAATGAATGAAAAAAATATTCAGGTAAATTTCGGTTTATTTTTGTATTTTAATTCTTCAATCCCTGAAATGTACCTGTAATAATATTATCGGAATTTAAAATTTCTTTTTAATCAAATTTATTTCTATTTAACATATCTGAATGTTATTATTAACCACATATTAAAAAAAAAAAAAAAATCTGCAAAAAAAAATCTGCACAAAAAAAATCTACACAAAAAAAATCTGCAAAAAAAAATTTGAAAACATTTTTCATATTTTTCTAATTTGTGATTATAAGATTCAAAAAATTCAATTAATATACAATTTGCATATAACCCATAAATTTTTTAATTTGCACATAATCAAAATTAAAAATCAATTTAAATTAAAAATAAATTTCTCATGCAAAATATCTATGATTAAAATCAATTAAATATATTATGCGAATTTGATACATACAGTAGATTAAAAATAAAATAAAAAAAAAAAAAAAATAAATCAAACACCTTTTCAAATATTCATTTCGAGAATTATGTTAATCGATATTAAGAACATGTTAAAAAAAAAAACAAAAAAACATTCTTTTATTTCTTTATTAAGAAAATCAAAAAAAAAAAATGGCTGTGGCATGAGAAATAAACAATTAGAAACACCTTAGAAATGAGATCGAAATTTTTTAATTAAAAATTCAAATAAATCTTGAGATTAATAATTTTTGAATGAATGACAATAAATCGTTATAGAGTTTTTTTGTTCTTTTATTTAATTCCTGTTTTTATGGTTTTGTTTAAATTAGAAAAAAAAAACATTTGTAATATGATATTAAAATGATTTTTTTTTTATGATAATTAAATGGTATCCGATGGTCATATTTGATTTTGAAATTAAAAAAAAAAAAAAAACGTTAAAATTTAAAAATTAAAAAAAAAGTGAACAAAACAAAATGTTCAATAATTTTGTTTTTTAAAATTCAAAAATAAAATTAAAACATTTAAAGAAAACACATGAGAAATATGAATGAACTGATTAAGAAGAATTCTAATAAAATTCGTATTAGAAATTTTTGCTATCGAACAGGTTAAGTTTTGGTTGAAACTTACTTGAAACAGTAATAGAAATGTAATATCAGAAGTATTTTTAATGCAATTTTATTTTTAGCATTCAATTCAATGGTAATAATCATTTATTTCTTTTTTAAGTCTGTATAACTGCAAGAACTAGACTGGATTTTATAAAAATTTTAATCAACATTAGCAGTGACGCAACAGTTCGATGTAAGCCAGGATCTAATCATCATTACGATGATTTTTCGAGACGATTTAAAAATTAAAAAAAAAAAAAAAAAATGTAAAAATTTGAATAAACACATAAAAACAAACACATTCTTATTACTATGTGCTACTATGTATTTTATTGGCACATAGATTAAGAAAATTTGAACCATTTGTAGAATCTTTGCTTTCAAAGATGATTTTTAGTGCTATAAGTACACGAAATTCTGCAAATTTTTACATTGAGACCTCTATAAAGTGCTCCACATGCAAGTTTAAAGGAGCATGAGGAACATGAAAGTAAATTTAAATTTTACATTAAAAAACAAAAAAAAAAAAAAAAAAAAAATTCTAGATGAAAGTAATAGGAATTTAATTTTTTTTTGTTTTTTTTGTATAATCTGAATTAATGAATGAATGTCAGAAATGTCTTTTAAATGTTTATAAAATTATATAAAATATTAGAAAAACTTTTGAAACCTGAATGAATAAAAATTAAATGAAAAATATTGATATTAACATATCTATAGCAGCATGCGTTAGCAGTAGCTTTGAGAATTAATGCTTATGTTGAAGATGAATATTTTTACTTGAATTCTTTTCATTTTGTAGATATTTCTAATTAAAAAATAAAAAAAAAACGTACATTATGTACGCTTAAACACACTTGTAAAAGCATAGCTACTAACATACATACATATATAGGAGGAATGCAATTTACATTTATGCATTTAAAACATGCGAAACGAATGATTTACATTAATAAATTTTGATTAGATTTAGAAAACCGTAAAATAAATTCAATGTAAAAAAAAAAAAAATATATGCAAACAGATTTTTGTAGTACATATACTTTGTGAAAATTTTAATATCATATGTGTGGATAATGTGATATAAGCATATAAGAAATCAATTCATATGTCAAGAAATCACATATAGGTAACGAATGTTAAAAAACGCAGTGTATACTGTTTAAAGATAGACACATTGATAGGGGATATTTCAATGAAACTAGTAAAACTTGACAATGAACTTGTATGTTGGATGTACATACATACATACACACGTTGTCCAGATGAGATTCGATTATATTCTAATTTTGTATCACAATTAGAGTTCAAAAGGAAGATACCTATATCTTTAATTTACAAATTTTATTAAATTATTTTCTATAATACGTTTTTCTACAATACAAATATTTTATTAAAAATTAACAAAAAAAAAAAACATTTATGTCTTATAATCAAAAAATTTCATTATAAAAATGATTACAAAAACATTATCTTAAAAATTATGGTACCAACATTCAACAAGTTTTGAGACTATATACATATTGGTGTTTGAATTTTTTTTTTTTTTTTGTTCATAAAATACTATATTTGCATTATATGAACTACATTTATGTTATTTAGAAAATAAATAAATAAAAAAAATAATAATAATAATCAGATAGAAATATGAAAATTACATAATTTTTCGTTACATTTTTCACACATTTCCTTAATCTTAATATTAATTTTTACAACAAGTTTTCTTTTCTTAATCGTTAAATTGCGCAGTTATCTTGTAATTGTACACTTTTTACGATTTATATATGTATAGTATGTACTTGTCCATATACATATGAATTAGTTATCCTGTGCATGCGATAACTAATTTATTTATGCATCTATGTTCATTATATGTATATAATTGATGGGAATTATAGTTTTGTATATATACATATATGATGGTTAATCTATTTAAAAGAAAATTTTATAAAGTATTTTTTATACCACCCAAGGTGTAAAGATGATGGTTACGCCTTTACATGTGTATACTTAATTTTTTGAAAAAAAAAAACAAAAACAAAAAAAAAAATGAAGGAAATTCAAACTTCCATTCAAATCCGTTAGAATTTCACATACTATATAATTTCATTTACCGACATTTTTACGTTAGATATTTTTTTTTTGTAAAAAAAAGTTTACATGTCTATACTATAAAAAATTTTATTTTATAATCAGTGACGTAAAATCTTTGAAAAATATAAAATGAAATCAGGCCGGTATGATCATGATTTAATTTATAAAATTTTTTTGTATATACACAGAATTTCGAAATGTATATATTTATAGAAATTGATAGATTTAAAAAAAAAAAAAACAAAAACTGTTAAGGTAATTAAAGTCATATTAGAAAATGTATTAAAGAGTATTTGGATTTTTTTTGTTTTTTTTTGTCAAAGAAAAATGAAAGAATTTTACTTGCAAATAAAATAGTCAATAATAGTCAGAGTAAATAAGGTGGAGGAGCTGTCTTTTAGAGACAAAAGCCCTTCTTAGGGCTGTAGAGCCATAGAAGAAGAAGAAGATAAAACATTCAATAATATTATTTTGAGACAGATGTTTCAATTTGTAATTATGAGATTTTAATTACAAAAAAAAAAAAAAAAAAATGTCGTTCTAAATGGATAAAAAATTCTTATCAATTTTGTGATTGTGTGTCTACCAGCGGCGGCCCTACCTTTGGGGCCAAAAGGGCCAGGCCCCGCCTAGATTATTCGGAAAAACAATAAAATAATCTTTACTTTTGATCACAATTTAAAAGCAAGGTTTTTTACCCATAAAAATTTCTAAAATTCTGTATAAAGTATCAATATTTATGTACTTTACCCTATAATTCCTAATCTTACCTAGCATAATTAGTTCATTATTTGCTCCCCTAAACTTTGTTTAAAGAACGCCACTGTTAAAAGTCTATCAATATACAATAATTAAAATGATTACAATTTTAAGCAATATGTATATAACGTACATACATATGTACTTATATATACATGAAGAATACACAAATTTATGAATACTCAATACAACGGGCTAATTGCTTACAGCCCTAGCAATATGTATTCAACGTGCATACAAACATGTATAATAAAAAAGTTTATCAATATTCAATATAAGGGGACAATTTGTTTATGGCCCTAAAAAAGAGAATTCTCTAATCATTTTCAGTATATTTTCAATCATACACATTTTTTTTTTTTTTTAATTTGTATGTAAAAATTGGTATGACAGGGGACAACGTGGTTGTGGCCCGAATAATTGTTTTTTGTTGCGTGTCGCTTGAGTTTATTTTCCCCAGCAACAAAAGGGGTATTGAGTGTATTATCGTATACATACTTGTAGTTATAGGTATATAGTGATAATGCATGGATCTTGTTTGATGATACACATAGGAGAAGAAATGTTGTATACTTATAAATTTTCTCTCGGAGTTATGAGAGAAAATCATATACTGTAATTTAGAAAATACTTCTTGCAGCATGTATGATGTGTGTAATGTGTTTATATTGGACTGATATTGACTTTCGGGGCCAAGTAAATTGTGGTCCCAAAGGTTTGTATTTGTTGTACTTGTCATATGTACAACACGATCAAACCGTGGAGTTGTAAGGGTATACACATAAATACACAATGTACGTGTGCATTATATATGTATATGTACAATACATATACAGTATTTTACGTTTCCCTAAGAAAAATTTACTACCTTTATGTATGTATGCATATTCTAAAATTTGCACTATTATAAAAATATTAAAATAATGTAACATTTTCTTTGTGAATAACAATTAACAATATATGTATATATGTATGTATTCATACACACAAATAACTATATTAATTGTTTTCCTTTTTCATAAATTAAACTACCATCTACTTAGTATTCTTTGAATATATGCATATGTTTCTATATTTAATATTTATATCCATACCATATACCTGTCCAAATAATATACTTATTTGAAGAAAATGTATGTAAATAAAATACAATGCAATACATGAATACAAATATATTAAAATGTAACAGTCAAATTTTAAATTCAAATTTGCATCCGAATTTTCTCTTATAAAAATTGCAATATGTGTACAAACATATGTGTACTTGAATTGAGGAGATAAATATACACAAATTGAAAATGTACCTTAGAATTATTAGACTCTAATTAATTATACTCCATACACTAATTTGATGCAGTTAAGGTCTTATGGAAATGACATAAAATAGTACCGCTTTACGTCGCTGTATATTGATATTTAAAAAATTCATCTCGTATTATATGATAACTTTACAAATTGTGGTAATACTACTCGTAGATCTTGAGGATACATATACTTCTATAAGACCTTAACTGCATCGAATTAGTGTATGAAGTGTAGTAATTAGTACACTTGTTTATAAACACAATAAAGTTCCTTTTGTTTTTCAAATATAAGAGAATTTGAATTTAAAGAAACAAATCCGTTAAAATTAGTTTGTCTATTATTATTCAATTCAATTTATTACAGTTGTGAAGTGCGGGTGTATTAAAAAGCGTTTAAGTTTATAAAAATATTTTGATTATTTAAAAAAAGTGAAATTTAAGTGCAAAATTGGTAAATTCAGGTAAGTATAATAACAAAATTAAATAAAAATAATATCTTTAAAAAGATCTTGTGCGGGAAGAAAAACGTGATTTTGTTTGTTTTTGATTCATTTTATAATTTATATTCTAATTTTTTTGTATTTAATTCATTTTATTTAATTCGTTTTCCATTAAATTTTACATATTTTTTTTCTACAATAAATAAATTATAAAAGTATGAATACGGTCGATAGTTTATTAGAAAAACCTTTTTCTTCTTACTCGCTAGAAGAAAAATTGGAAATAAAACGTTTGGGACCGCATCAACCGGTAGATTTCAAAATAATTTATCAAGAAAAAAATCGAACACGCAAATTCTCGACTGGTTGGTTTGGTAAGAAATCTTGGCTTACCGCAAGTGAGAAAAAGAACTCACTATTTTGTTTTTATTGTCTTCTTTTCGGTGGAGAGCCTACGTGGACATTTTCTGGCTTCAAAGATATGAAGCACTTATCCGAAAGGATAAAAAAGCACGAAGTAAGCTCTTGCCATTTGCAAAATGCATTAAATTTTCAAACGTTAGGATCTGTGAATATTCTTTCACAACTCGACTCAGGACATGCTGCTTCAATAAGAAGACATAATGAAATTGTCGATAAAAATCGACATGCATTGAATCGTGTCATTGACATTATTAAATTTTGTGGTGCACACAATTTACCTCTTCGTGGACACGATGAAAAAAGCACCAGTTTAAATCGAGGAGTGTTTTTAGACATGGTTTCATACACCAGGTCTATTGATAATATATTGGACCAATTTTTAGAAAATAATCGGGTAGTCCAAAATACTTCAAAAACAGTGCAAAATGAAATTCTCGATTGCATTTTCCAAATATATCTTTCAGAATTAAAAAATGAAGTTGAAGCAGCAAATTTTATATCTATTCAAGCCGATGAAACGACAGATGTTTCCTGTGTTTCACAAATGGCAATTACTTTGAGATTTGTGAAAGATAAACTACCCGTTGAACGCTTTTTATCATTTTATGATATTCATGACCGTACAGCTAACGGTTTGGTTGAAGTGATCACAAACGCGATAAAAGATTTCAAATTAGAAAAAAAATTAATTGCACAAACGTATGATGGAGCTGCTGTTATGAGTGGTGTCCATGGTGGTGTTCAAAAATTGTTGAAAAATAATTACCCCTTTGCTCATTTTGTTCACTGCTATGCACATCAATTAAATTTAGTTTTGAAGCAAGCTGCTTCTTCCATTAAAGAAGTTCGAATTTTCTTTGCTAACCTTTCAGGATTTTCCACCTTTTTCTCTTGTTCTCCAAAAAGAAAGGATATTTTATTAGAAGTGTGCCAAAAAAAAGGCCTTCCTAGGACAATTGAAACTCGGTGGAACTTCCATTCTCGTGCTGTACAATCTGTTTTTGAAAATAAGGACAATTTAATACATTGTTTCGAATTAATTCAATGTGAATCATGGGATTCAACCACTTTACGTGAAGCTACCGGCCTTTTAAATTTTCTTAAAGACGATGAATTTAATTTTTTCCTTGAATTGTTCTTCAAAGTTTTTTCACATGTTGATATTTTATTCAACATATTGCAATCTCGCAATACAGATGGTGCTTTAGCAATTAAAAGCACAGAATCATTTTGTACAGCTCTTAATACAATAAGAAATTCTCTCAGTGGAACAGATAACTCGTCATCTGTACATCAAAATAAAAGAATTCGCACTTCAATTTCCAGTCTTAATATTATCGGGAAAGAAATTTGTGATATAATCATCACTCAAATAAAAGAAAGATTTAGTAACTTTGACCATATTTGCTCTTTTGATATTATCAATCCAAAAGATTTTTGTAGTTATTCTAATGCTTTCCCTGAAAAAAAATTAAAAGTCATTGTAAAGTTTTACCCTTTTATTGAGCATGAAATGCTTAAAAATGAATTATCAGTGTTGTATTCAAACACAATGTTTCAAGAAATGACTTCAGTTTTAGAACTTTTTGCTTTTTTAAAAGATAATAATTTAACATCGTCTTTTATTCAAATCACTAAACTTCTTGAAATTATTTTAACAAGTCCGGTTACAACAACTGAATCAGAAAGAGCATTCAGTACTTTGAAAAACATTAAAACGTATAAATCAAGTACTATAGGTCAAAGTCGTTTAAACTCATTAGCAGTTTTATCAATATGTAAAGATAAAATTTCTGAAATTTCCAATTTTAACGCGAAAGTAATTAATTTATTTGCATTACAGAAAAATAGGCGCGCTGAATATTTATACAAATGATTAATTTATTGTTTTATTTTATTTTATTTACCTTGTTAAGTTTTATTTATTTTTATTTATATTATGTTGAATTTTTTTTTTGTTTATGAAGTAATTTATTTTTTTTATTGTTCAATTTTTTTGTGTTAAGTTGTGTTTGTGTTTAAGTGTTCATATATTGAAGTGAAAAAAGTGTTATAAATAGGTCTGAAAAGTTTTATAAAATTAATACAGTTAAAATTATAATACAAGAATTTATACGGATTTGTTTCTTTGTTTTTATTTTCTGAATGTACGTAATTTTAATAAAACTTTTTAGAGAAACCGATCACTAAAAATCGGTTAACGCTCTGTATGTGGTACCTCTTGGGTGGAGTGGAAACCCACATCGTGTTTGGCCCCACCAACAAAATCAGCCTAGAGCCGCCACTGGTGTCTACAACACAAAACAATAATTAAAATGGTCAGGCTATTTTTTTTTTTTTTTTTACAGCTGAATGTATTAAAGCTGTGTTAATGATTGTGTGGTTCTTCACAAAGAATTTTCCATGGAAATTAATTTATTAGAAAAGAAAATAAGAAAAAAAGGCACTAAAAGACAATAAAAAATTTAATTAAAATTATTTTGACATGCACATAACATTGTTATAGATTTTATTAAAGAAAATTGAGTGCTAACTGCTATAACTGATTATAACGTATGTATATTGATGTAGTTGAACATGAATGATACACGCAAATGATTTGAAAATCGACACATAAAGAGGTAAATATGTACTTATTCTGTATATCCAGTCCCAGTACATAATAAATCCAGAATGTTGTTTTTACCAGTACTTTTAGTTCTTATTTTCCTTTTTGTTTTTTTCTTTTTGTCATGGATGAGGTTAATTAAAATAACACATCAGTAATGAATGGAGAATATAAAAGTAATTGACTGAAATTGGAAAAGAAGATTTTCTTCTTTTATGCGAAAAATCTAATTCATGTTTATATATATACAATATTGACTTATATGGCGCCTTTCTAGTTTTATAATCAATTAATTCAGTTTTAAAAGTTGAAAATTTTATTTAGACCACCAAAGCTATCAAGTCAATTATTATAATCGTCATGGTCTAAAGAAAAACATAAATGCATTTAAAAATAAAATTAATTGAAAATTTTCATATTGACGCAATTTAAATACTAATAATGTGTTGTGTGTATTGAAATTTGTAATAAATTTATTTTTAAATCATAAAATTTATGAAGGGGGACAAAAAAAAATTGAAAAAAATATAAAAAATATAGGTGTGGGCTCAACCGGGATTTGAACCCGGGACCTCTCGCACCCAAAGCGAGAATCATACCCCTAGACCATTGAGCCGCTTGAAATTTATATGAAAATTAATCTCCAGATCGTGTCTTAATTTAATTTTTTTTAATATTATTTTATAATGCATTTCTGCAAGTATGCACAATTTTAATTTATAACAAATTTTACCTTAATGAATTGTTAGTAAGGTAAATACCTACTTTTATTTCAATTAATTTTTTCTTTACTATTAAAAAATGAAAAATTTCAAAGTTGTATGAAAATTTTTTACTGAAATTTCTAAAAATTCAACTTGTCTGTCTCTATACAATTTATAAATGTTAATTCATAATATTTTACCTTAATAATTCTTTATTATGTACCTTACCTAGGTAATTCATGTAGAATATTTATATAGTCAATAACATTTGTAGAAAAGAAATTTTTCTTTAAATCTAATTGGATACATAGACATACCTAGAAGCACCTATATAGAGTCATTCAAACACATGTAATACTGTTCATATGATTTTCATTGTACCAATTGCTTGATCATTGAAATGATCTGATTATAAAAAGAATAGAAATTCTTTTCAACAATTTTAAATTTATTTATTATCCAATAAAACTTCATTTATCAATAATATAATAGAAAGGTAAATAAAATAAAAATAAATTTAATATTAGATGTCTAAGTAAAATTTCAACAACATCAATTAGTTATAAAATAACATAATTCAATGATTCAATAATAGTTTTTTCAAAATTTGAAATGAATAACATCGATAAAAAAAAAAAAAAACGAAATTAATTGTATTAGATTAGATGATGATTAAGTTGTTATTTGTGTAGGTGACCGACCATATATATAGTAGATAAAAATGTTACAAAGTATAAAATAGTATCTATGCTATTTTTAAGATATTTTTTTTTTCACCTGCATGTTTTATTATAGATACAAGAAAAGATTCAGTTCATATATCATAAGATAAATTAAAACTGGATATACTCTGTCCACTAATATTATGTACTTTAGGACTTATGGAGATCACTTAAAGTGGTACCATTTTACATCACTATGTGTTGATATTCCAAAAATTCATCTGATAAAAGATAAAAGCTTTGTGGATTGTGATAATACTGCTCGTGAGACAGTTTAATTAGAAATTATGAGAGAAGAAAAAAGACACTCCCATAAGACCTCTTAAGTGCATAACATTATTGAACAGAGTATAAGTATACGTACTTTTTATACTTAATATAATAAATTTTTGATCATGATCTTGTCATTGTATACATACCCGATTAAAAGTATGTAATCATGTTCATATTATCACTGTTAGTCTGTGAGTCCATGTACAAAAATCCATAATTTAATTGAATGATCATCGATCACTTTCGTATACTAAAAAATGAATTATATAATTTAAAGTTATAGTCGGTAGCATTCAAATTATGACTTGCATTATTTTTGAAATTAATATTCATTATTTTTATTCAAAACAAAATAATAATAATAATAATAAATTTCGTCTAGGAATTAAATATTTCAAATTTTACATGCATTTTATAATGTACATATTTTTATTCAACATTTGAACTATTTCATTATATACATGTTAAATTTAATAACTAATTAAATTCATAAAAAAAAAAAAAAAAAAAAAAAAATTTATTATTGTAAAATTATTATTCTCAATTAAATTAAATTTTAATAACATTTATGAAATTGTGCCAAAAAAATTTCATATATACGCATAAATACTGTTGCTGTAGCCGGTTTTAGAATAATTTTCAAATAAAAGAAAAGAAAATATATTTAAAAAAAACAAAAAAAAATGAATTTTATGCGTACGTGAAAGAATGTTAAATTTTTTTTTTGACTGTAAACTATTAATTTTGATAAAAATGCTTGAGGGATTTTATTAGAAAATTATAGAGTCGTTGTATGTAAATTGTATCTATATCTATGGTATGAAAATGATCTCGATGTGTGTGTGTTAAAATTTAGCTAAAAAAATGTTATAGTGAATTTAAATAATTGCATATATAGGTACATGGGTGTTGATATATGGATTAGATAACATACACATATATGCGTAAACATACATATGTGAAAGGTAATTTTTGTCAAAAGAAAAGCACACATTGTAAGAAACGAGTTATAAAACCTATAAATATAGTGGACAACGTTTATATGTATGTATTGAAGTTATGGCATGATTACATATAAAATAACCATTTGAAAGTTTTCTTTAAATATCTTGGGTTGGTAATTTTTAATATTAATAACGAAAAATTATATCTCATTACAGATTTTAATTGCTATATGAATAAAATAGTTTCCAAAATTATTGTTACACCATGTGTGTCAGTTGATCATAATGACCAGCACGAAAGTACCAGATCACTGTTTTAAAGTTTTTTTTTTTTTTTTTAATTTCTAAATTTACACCATTGACTTTTTAATTGACTGGTTTTTTCGTATATGTGCACACATTTTTACTATGAATTAATTAAATTGTTTTATAAATCTTAAGCGATTCTAAAATTATTCGAATACTTGATTAGACGTCTAAGAAATAAATAGTTCTTATTCGTTTACATATTCTTGTTAAAATTTCTATACTTTGTACTTTAATAATATTTTCACTACAGGCCTTATGGGATGTATGTATGTCTGTTTTCTTTGCTCATAATTTCTCATAAAAGCATTTCACGAGCAGTGTTACCACAATTCTCAAAATTCTCATACAGTATGGGATGAACTTTTTAAATATCAATATAGGTACAAATGATGTAAAGTGGTAACTACTTTTCGTAATAGTGAAAATATTTTAAGTACAAAGTATAAAGATAGTTGTAGTCTGTCTACTTTATTTTTTATTTTTTAAATTATAAATGTCATTGATTAATTTAGCATGCAATCCTTTAATTTGATTTTGTTTTTCTTTTCTAGGATGTTGTTTACATACAAAAAAATATAGATACATAGATATTGATAACATTTGTACTCTAAAATGTAAGTAAAAATTTATATTTGACTTAATAAAATGAACGTATGTATATGAGTTAATTGTGTAAAAGTTTTCATTTTTTTTTTGTTTGTATAATTTAATTTTTTCAGACCTCTTTACTTAAGTTTAAATGTAATTCAAACAATATACTAAACTTAATTTCAAGAGAATTTTTTATTTTATAAATTTTCAGTCTCATCAATGTTTATAGTCATTTGTTTACATTCTTTTTACTTAGCAAAAAATCAAAAAAAAAATTTTTTTTTATCTTGTTAACTTCTCTTGATTACTTTGATATAATTTACTTGAATTGAAGCAAAATTGTATTTCAGATTTACGAATATATGGACATATGTATGTGTTCTGTTTAATTTCACTAAATTACTCTCATGAGAAATATTTTATAACTCTAAAATATGTGTCTTCACTTTCAAATTTAAAAAAACAAAAAAAAAAAAAAAAAACGTTATGCCCATATTGCATGTTAAATAAATATTACCAATTACAATTTTAATTTTCATTTTAAACACGGCCAGTAACCACACACACACACACATAATAAAATGATGTTAGTGTAAGTGGATGTGTGTAATATGTAATCTTAAAAGTATACGAGTTTTATCTTCTGGCAAAATAAAAAAATAAGAAAAAAGCTAAAACAAAATTTTATACACAAAATGTCATAAAATGAAGCCAAAAAGTGAAATATTTCAACGATGGATATCATTTTTAATTACAACTAAATATACGTACCTAACACAATACAAAATTCAGTTAATTGATTTTAAGGATTTAGGTATTTATATTTCAAAAAATGTTAAGAAAAAAACAAATTGTTTATTTCCTTAGGGTACACACGTCATTTTGATTATAGTCTCATCATTCACATAATCATTTATTTTGACTTCATGCAACCACTTTATAATTTTTGGGATTTTCTTTTTTGTATTTGTTTTGGTTTGTGTTATTTTTCTTTTGGATTGGGATACAAATACATACACCGGTTTTCTTTAAAACTTCCGTAATGCATGTCCAACACAAACACAGACAATTTTAAAAAAAAAAAATTTTTTTTTTTTTTTGAAGTTTTCTACCCTTCAATTAACACTTCCGTAAAAAACTGTAAGTAGATACTTAATTTTTTAGTTTTTCTTCTTTTTTTTTCAATCAAATAAATTATACGTTTTGATTTGATGTGTAAGTGTCATTTTCATCGGTTAGTAAGCATAAATATTTGAAAATTGAATTTTATTAACGTAGATCATGCGTGTATATATGTAGTTGCAATTTACAGCGTATAATTACGTAAATACATGCTTGATTCAATACATTATCATGTAATGTTTCTTTTAGTTAAATTCGATTAAAATACAAAAAGGACTAGAGATAGCAATGTCTTCTACAAAACAAATATTTTCTAAATTTATGATAATAATTTTAAAAAAATATAAAAAAAAATGAATATCAATGAAATATTAATAGAAATTTACATTTGATAAATTCTCAAATATTTTTCAAAATTTTCTAATTAATTTGTTAAATAAATCATTTAAGAAAATTATGACAGAATTCTTTAAAAATTTTATTCTGGAATCGTGAATGCATATATACTATGCATATATTTGCATAATTTCAGTATAATTATTTAAAAATGTTGATATCTTGAGTATAAATACAAATTTCATTCATGAACTTCATGTGTCGTATAAAAAAAAAAAATGTATTTTACGCATATTATGACGCTTATATCAAGTCTTCATTATTAAAAATTTTGAACTAAAATTAGTTTGCAACAAATATATGACAAATTTTTCAAATATTTTCATTTTAATATGCATGCGTTATAAATTACAATATGTACATTCAACAGAACATATACTCTGTTCATTAATATTATAGACTTAAGGTCCTATGGGTGTGTCTTTTTACTTCTGTCTTAATTTCTAATATAGATTGTTTCTCGAGCAGTATTACCACAATCCTCAAAGCCTTTATTATATGTGTATCAGATGAATTTTTTGAATATCAATACATAGTGATGAAAAATGAAACCACTTTTTAAGTAATCTGCATAAGACCTCGAATTCATAATATTATCGGACAGAGTATAAGTTCTTGTAACATAAAATTGTTTGAAAAAAACAAATTGAATGTCTTTTACAAATACGTTATTTTTATATACAATATGTAAACTGTTAATTAGAATTAATGCCATAAAATGACAAGAAATATTTTTATAAAAAAAAAAAATTATGAATATTAATCATTACATTATATTTGTTTTTGCAGTTAAAAATAACTGACTATTTTTTGTCTATTTTAATATTTTTATTTTTTTTTATTTTTCAATTAATAATTTAAATTACTGAATACGAATTTCCATTAAAAATTTTTATTTAAGGAAACATTTTGTCATATTATGAAAAACATCCTGATTTTGAGTAATAATAAATTTGTATGTACAGGAATGAGGTCATCTAAAATATATATTTGAAATGCAATATCAAAATCTAAAGAGTTTGATTTTATATTTCCGTTACTAATCAAATTTGAAAAATTGTCCTAATTTTTCTAAAACGACAAATACCAATAAAAAAAAAAAATCGTTAAAATTATCCTAAATATTTTGTATTTAGATAAAATGTAAATCATAAATAATGTAAACAAAATTTAGGCTAAAACCTTGTATTATGATAATTTTTTTAAATTTTTATTTCCTTGACCTATTCTTCAAAACCATGACCATGTTTTTACATTATTTACTCGTATAAAATCATTTATTTATGTTTTCAATTAACTCAATGGAATGGTGTATGTAGGTATATACAACACATTATTTTATTTGTTATTCATTGTATTTTTGTTAAGATTAATTATTACATTTGAAAATTTTGTACATGTTGTGTTACATACTGATTGCGTGCATTATTTCTTAATTTGTTTTTATTCAAATAGTACATAACATTTTGCATATACGCAATATATACTACCATACATACATATTTATTGTCTGTACATTATATTTGTTGTAATATAATTAATTAAATTGTTTTGATTATTAGAATAAATGTTTTATAATGCACAAATGTTTCTATTAAATTGTATTTTTTTTTTTTCTTTTTTTCATTATAAAAATGTACATACGCCTATACAATGCATGTTAATAATCAAATAATTCATTTTTATTTTTATTTTTAATATATAAAATGAAAATTTATAGACCTACACACATGTGTGTACTTACATGATTAACTGAAATTAAAAGGAAAATTTAGAAATTGCAAAGAAAATTTTCAAAATCACAGCACAGGTGTTTATATAAAAAGAACTGATTTTAAATCATAACGGCACATTTATCTTATTCTATTTTTTTTTTTTTTTTTTTTTTTTTTTGTTTTTTTGGTTTTTGGTTTTATTTTTGCACAATAAATTGTGCCAACATCATAATATTTATTGCATTTTGATAGTTAAACTGTTGATGCTCACGAATGCATCTCATCTATATGCTATAATTTACTTTAAAGTGAAATGGGGATTTACATTTTGATGCTAATACAATCAAGTGCACTACAAAATATCGAAGTTATAAAGGAAGCTTTTCATTTTATCAAACTAAAAAAAAAAAATAAAATAAGAAAATTGAAAGAAAAAAAAAACTTTTTTTACATGAATGCATATAAAACTCTCACTGATGGTAAATACAACTTATAATATTGCCATACAGTGTTCACAGTAGGTTGCAAACAGGTGACATCCATTACAAGAAATCATAAACATATCTGATAACATTTAACAAATTTTTAATAAATAGAGCGAACATGTTACTTATAAACAAATTCATATCTACGAAATTAAGTATAGTAAATTTTAAAGCAGAGAATGCTTATATATGTATATTTGATATATCTTTGTGTGTAATATGATCTTCTTTATGTCAACATTCTAATGGTAAAAAATTTTTTTTTTTTTCAGTTTGATAACAGATCTTTTTTTTTTTTTTTTTTAACTGTAAGATCAAAAGTTGCATTACATTTTGCAGACAGTAATCGAGCAAGTTTTCAAATTGTGCACACAAGCCATACCACAATAAAATACATGTGTCTATGTATACATAAACATTCATACATAAATATCGTCTAAGAATGTAAGCGCATTTGAAAATGATAACATGACGCTATTAACGGATTTTGACAAAAAAAAAAAAAAACCGGCAAGATGTACAAATGAAAAACTTGTAAACATTTTTTTTTTTTTTTAGAATTTTTTTTTTTTTAAACATGAATATTACATTTGAATTGAATTTTTTATTTAAAATTCATTTTTTAATTTATTCAGTTATGTAAACATATAAATAAAGAGCTAAAATTAATATCCATTAAAATTGAAAAACAGAAATGATGAATTCTTTGCATGTAATGTATTGCACTTAAATACATGATGCAAAAATTTAAAAAAAAAACGAAAAAAAAAAAACGGAAAAATAAGATATCAAGGTTCCAGCCAATAAGTTAAATTTAAATCAATAAAATCTGTTAACACGTTTAAAACATCTCGAATATCTAATAGAAAACTAAGTCAAAGTTGTTGTTATTAAGAAATCAACATACCTAAAATAAGCAAAAATTTAAAGAAAACAAAAAAATTCATTGCATTTTGTTTATTGACACAGTTTTTAAAAAGCAAAAAAATATTCCAGACTATTTTTATTATTTTATTTTTTATTAAAACAAATGGATGGACAGTAAACTACTACCCTTCTGCACTTACCACGACCCGCCAGGTCAATTTGGTGAACTATTTTTAGTGTGAAGACAATTCGATTGTTATATAATAAATTTTCATTTCTTCTGTTGTGGTTTTTTTTCTTTTATACGTTTAGACCAAGAGAGATTTTACTTAAATCAGACAAGACTTATTTTAAAAAATTTACGATTTATTTTCATGAAATTTTTTAAATATTTCGTTTTCTTTTTTTTTAATGGAGACCTAATGATCTTTTATGTTCATTTAAGGATTAAAAAACGATTTCATTAAAATTTGATTTTTTTTTTTTTTTTTTTTGTATAAATTTATAGATTTATATTTACTTTTACAAATCTTGAAAATTGTTTTATTTTTCATTATAACATTTTAACACTTTATTTAATAGTATTAACATCAAATTTTATCACATTTATAATGGCTTTTAAATCTCATGTTAGAAATTATTTGTGGAAAATTAAAAAATTCAAATTCGCCTAAGAGAAATTATAGCCCTGTCTCACAAATTGGTGATGTACTTCGTAACGACATTTTCAAATATAAGACAAAATCTGTGTAGAACCTTTCCATTTAGTGACTGAGGTTTTCTTTTACTTATGATCTGATGTGGTATCGCAATGGGCCTTTCTGGCCTAAATGCGCTTGCTTGGGATTTGGACAGCGACCACCTCTACCTACCTACCTACCTACCTATCTACTTATGATCTGAAAAGGATTTTCCTTAATCTCAAAACAAAATTAATGAATTTTAAATTTCAAAATATTTAATCCAAAAAAAAATAAAAAAAAAAAAATTATGTTTACACATTTTTAGAATTTCGTATAAACAAATTTGGTATTAAATTAAATCACACTAAAAAAAAATTTTTTTTTTGTTTTTTGTTCGATATGTAATCATCATCGATTGATTAAAACAATATTCTCATGTGTGTATAATTTTGTTTTTATATATAGACTATAAAAATAATTTTCAGACAAATAAATAAATTCATAAATTTTATTTCCGTCTTGTATGATGTCTTTTCTTAATTTTCATTTGTTGTTAAATGTAAATTTAAAAATATTTATTTTAAAATTTCAAAATTTGAATAAAACAATCCAATTCAAAAAATAATAAATTTTGTGATCATTTTATTGAAGATTGTTTTTTTGTTTTTTTTTTTTTTTTGTTTTATGTAAATTTTCATATTTAAAAACAAAGAACAAAATAAAAACAAGAATATTATAAGAGTACATTATAGACCGCCTTGACACAAAACAATAAAGATAAGCATATTTTTTTGTAATGATTAATTATTATAATATTTTGTGTCTTGAATAAAAAAAAATTCTTTTCTTGTGATTTTTTTACTTTTTGTGCTTTTATATTGTTTTATGAATATCATCAAATATGTACGTTAAGGTATTCGGAATTTTTCTTATTTTTTTAATTCAATTAATTTTATTTATATAAAACTGAACATTATTTATTTATTTAGAAATAATAAAAAAAAAAAAGTAAATAAATAAAATAATCGTTCAATATGCCAAATAAATTGATGAAAGTAAATTTTATGTGGGTATTCTCATATTGGCGCATGTTAGTATATATACAAATACAACTTTTATACATAAAATATGAAAATTTTTAAATTCACTTTCGATTAGTCTACTTATTTGCAATTTATGTCGACATGTCTCGGTTTTTTTTTTTTTTTGTATTTCCATTTTAATATAAGTGAAATAGTTTATTTTAACTTCTTTTTTTTCTTGTTCTCTTTCTTCTACTTCTATTTTTCTTTTATTGTCTTGCAAACATTTTCTTCCTTTTTACATAATTTATCACTTTATAATGCCAAAGTAGATTCTATGATAAAAAGAACAGAAAAAAAATTAGATTTTATTTACTAGTAAAAATCATTTGATTCCAATAAATTATTAACAAAAAAAATAAAAATAAAATGATGTAAAAAAATGTTTTGCATGTTATAGAGGTTAGTTTAATAAACAAATAAATCTTCTTATGTTAAAAATTTGTTACACGCATTAGGTGATTAAACAGCAAAAGTGTAAAAGAAGGTAGACCCCATAACCTATCATTGCGAAGGGATATCATACCTACATATACAATTAACTGCTTATTAAAATCGAACATTTGCTTGTTTAATTGCTTCATTTTTACTTTTACAATTTAAGTTTGACTATTTTTATACATTTAGGCTCGTATTCATTATTCGATATTAAAGTTAATGCTCGACAGTAACATGTCGTGATGGTAAATAACATTGATTACAACTCTGTTTACTAATATTATGCCCTTAATATCTTATGGGAGTACATATATATATGTCTTTTTTCTTCTCTTATAATTTCCAATTAGACTGCTTCTCGAGCAGTATTACCACAATCCTCAAAGTTTTTCTTATATATCAGATGAATTTTTTAAATATCAATACAAAGTGATGTAAAATGGTATCACTTTAAGTAATTTCCATAAGACCTTAAGTGCATTATATTAGTGGACAGAGTATAAATAAATGCAACTAAGTTTAATATCGAATGATGAATATGAGTCTTAGAATCTTATGCATATACGTATACAATTAAAGAATAATAACATGTACGTGCTAATAGTTGCAAATTAACAATTTAACAAGATTTATTAATCACATTTTTATTTGCATTTTGTGTCGTCTGTATAATACTATATTTATAAATTCACACAAATAGTATACGATATCACTATACATACATGTATGTACATACAACCTACACAACTTACAAAGTTCTTAGGAAAAACAAATTTTTTTTTTTTAATTTGGTTACAAAAATGCATCGTTGGGTATAGTTCACAATAGTAAGATCAACTATGTATACAGGTAATATTTAAAAATAAAATTGCATTTAATCGGTAAATTTTGCAATCATTTTAATCGAAATATTTTTATTTTTTTATTTTTTAGGTATCATACCTACCAGTCAATATTATTAATTTTGTTTATTTTTCTGAAACTTGAAAGTTATTAGCATTTAGAAAAAATAACCATTTAGAACCAAATGATTATTAGAGATATAAACAAAACATTTTTTAAAAAGAGAAAAAAAAATATATTTTCTTGTAATAATTTCATTTTTATGTAGAATTTAATTGCAACATAAATTTAACATGTATTTGCAATTAGAAAAGAAAATATGTACCTATGTAATCACATTTTTTTAACTTATGCTTTTGTGGAAAAAAATTAAAGAAATGTTGGTAGTAAACATCGCTTAATTTTATAATTTTCATTACAAAGAACATGAAATTCTCTTGTTTTTGATGGTAAAAATAAATTCAATAATATTCTTAATCCTAACGAGATATATTATTGTATATACACTTGAAAATATTTTCGATCAAATAAACCGATGAAGGTTCTCTGTACTGAAGGTTCTAGGAGTAGGATGCAAGAACAAACAGGTAAAAAAATCGTTTACATGTAAATTATATACAAATCCCTAGGACATAGAGCATAAAGGTCAGTTCATTATACCTTCACATACCTAGATACATATTTTTTGGTTGAAATTTTGTTACAAAATTAATTATTTGAGGGGTTACTCAATCCTTTTACTTGCCTTCCCGTTGCTGTAAAGCAATACATTTTTAAAAAAAAAATTTTTTTTTTTTTTTTGTTAAATTTTCTTTTCAAAAGTGTTGGATAAAAATGACACAAATAAAAATGAAATGTGCTCTAAAAATAGTTTTTTTTTGTATTAAAATTTCTGTGACATCACATAAATCATTCACGGTATTGTGATTAAAATTTACGTACATTTACATACATAATTTCTAAACGTTTTTGTTTTTCTCAATTTAATTTCTAATAATAGAAACAATTATACCTATACATTTTCCAGCAAATTACATACGCGAAAGTGTTTTACATGTGAAGATAAAAATCAATTTAAAAATTATTTTTGAATTATTTTCTCTTTAAAAAATCAAAAAATCAAAAAAAAAAAATTTTTTTTTCCATTTAAAAGTGAGATAAAAATCAAAAAAAATCTCTTGTAAAGAGGAGTCATCAAAGTCAAACTAAAAATAATTAATAATGATTAATGAAAAATTAATTCATGTTTTTATACCCTTATACTTGTACATGGTTAAATAAATAATGGGGTAAAATTAGCAACTAAAATTTATTTTTATCATAGAAATTCATATGGTGATTAAAAAGATTCTTCTTCATCTTTTGTGGAATTACAATCCTGAGCCTCCTACTTTATTCTTTGCCTCCAGCTTTGCCTATCATGTGCAATCTCCGACCAGTTTCTAATTATCATGGTTTTCACTAATACCTAATTTTTCATGATTAATAAAATTAGGTATTTCAATTTCAAAAACTGAATTTTTTAAATGAAATCTTTCATTATCTATTTAAACCATAACTTTCTTGGAGGACAGAGAAAATTTCAAAGTACAAAAATATAATAAATTTTTATTGTCGTCTCATCTACTACTTGTACGCTATACTCATTGCCTGATATACTTCATTCTTTAAATATTATCACTGCAGGTCTTATGGAAGCATGTGTGTCACTTTTCTTCTCTCATAATTTCTCATAAGAGCATTTTACAAGCAGTGTTACCACAGTTCTCAAAGTTCTCATACAGTATCAGATGAACTTTTTAAATATTAATATAGGTACAAATGATGTAAAGTGGTAACTACTTTTCGTAATTTCCATAAGGCCTATATTGAAAATATTTAATGAATAAAGTATAGTAGTCCAAAGGTGTCTTTACACAATTTTCATAAATAAATTAAAAACATGTAGTCTCAGTTAAGTATATATACAATAAGAGAAACAATAAAAAATGATCTGTCAAAAATCAGTTGAATTCTTTTAAGCATGCAATCACTTTATAATTTTAAATATGTACGTATACATTAGATATTTCTGTAATTCATATCTCAACATGTTGATTAGATTTCTTATTATGCCATAAATAATTGTTTACAAAATATTGAGAATACACGTACATTTACGTATACATACATATATGCACATTATCAACCTCTGCTCTCTACAGCATTAAATTTAATATTTTTGCATAGAATTTAAATATATAAAAAAAGCTTAAAGGTATATGTAAGCATAATAATAACAACAACATCAACAGCTACAAATGAAAAATATGTTAAGAATTTATAATGTGTAAGAAAAAAAAAAAAAAAATTATATTTAATATTCATTATTCAAAACAAAATTTTTCATATTCATCATAACACATGTTTACATGTTGCTACGTGTAATACGTTTATACGTATGCATGTGCATCAATGTTGAACGGATAATCTAGATATTGGATACTTACCTATGCCATACTAACTATTGTGTGTATCACATAATTATAATATACATTATAGAACACAGTCAGTATACACAATCCATTTGGATGGCATTTTAAATTCTGCATAATATATTTTTAATGTGTAAGGTGTAGTTACATGGTGTGGCGCCTAACTCATTTTATTTTTTATTATTTTTTTAAATTCATTTTCTATTCTAAAAACTGAAAAAAAAAAACAAAACAAATTTAATTTATTGCTACTAGTTTTAAGATTGATTTAAGCGATTACATTTCACTAATTAATTACTTAATTATAATATTTAATTAAAATTTTCAACAAGATTATTTTTGTAAAAATAAAAATAAAAGAATTTTTTTTATTTTATTTTGTTTTCGTTTTTTAGTTTTTTTTTTTTGTTTTTTTGTTTTCTTGTTTTTGCAAGTTGACATTAAAAGTGCCAACATATAATTTTCATTTTTCTTGTTTTCAATTTTTCATTTTTCCACTATATAAACGATATGTCTTCTCAGACAAGTAACATCATTTTTCACACGTCAATATTTTAATTAGTTTTAGATAGAAAAAATAAAAACAACAGAGATATGTAAATATAAATAAAATGCGATTTTATTTTAAAATTATACATACATATGCGGAATTCATTATCCTTTGCGATTAATTTCTCAACATTTTATAAAGAAAAAAAAAAAAAAAGAATTACAGTTTCCGTGAGCTTTCGTTAATTTTCCTTTTATTTTCTCATATGTGAATCTTTAATTCCTTCTCAAATATATTTTTTTTTCTACGCTATATTCCGAACGGTTATAAATATTTGAACGTATTAAAAATACTGATCTTTACTTGAATATCATATTTCGTACTTAAGTATATTTACTGTATTATACGTACATACTTACGACAGATTTTTCAAAGTAACAAAAATTTTATAATGTCATCTACAGAATAATCCGTGCATGCATGCATTAATATATAGTTTTACGTTATGTTGTTGTATGAGCTGCCAATGTCAAATTTATTATTGCAAAGTTCTATTTAAATTTTTCAAAAAATGAACGATGAGGCGCCAATGAATAGAATTTCTTCTTTAGTAATCACTTATGTACATGCGTTATAACATACATTCAGATATTTGAATTTCAAATATAATCTGACAAATTACAATCTGTTGGATATAAAATCTCATTTGCTGTTTCATTTCATTCATATTTGTGTATTTTAAAGCAATTCCAAAAAAAAAAAAAAAAAAACCAAGATCTGACATGTAGGAAAAGAAGTGTTAAAAGGTCAAAAATACAAATACCATTTGATCATGTACCTATAGTAAAACTTGTTGAGGAAATTATGATCGATTATACGTTTAAATTTAAATCATGACATTGAAATGCTACTAGGCTACAAAAACTTTTGTTTCTTATTTAATTCCATTTTAACTGAAAATATATTTAATAATTTTATCTGATTTAAAAATTTTAAATTATTAATCACCTATGAATACGATGATTTTTTTATTTTTTTTTTCAAATTACAGCTTCTTGAATTTTTCATAAAAAAAAATTTTTTTTTTTTTTATTTTAGTTAATAAAATTGATTACTGATCATTTTTGTGTTTTTTTAATTTTTGAATATACTGAATTTATGAATTTTGAATTAAAACACTTTAAAATTGAACAGATGGTTAAACAACAATTTTTGTTTTTTTAACTTCTTATGCAGGTTCTGGTTGATCACAAAAAAACAAAAAAAAAAAAACCTTACACCCAACATTTATCAAATTTAAATTAAGAAATAAACGAAAAATTAATTTTATTGTTTTCAATTTATTTTATATTAATTTTTTTTTTTGTTTTTTATATTTTTCAAAAAAAGTGTTAATTTGTGATTTGCATAAGAATTTTATCATTTACATTGTTTGTCTCGTTTCATTATGTCGATCGTTGAGTAATAAAAGTTAACAAGAAGAATTGTGATTTTAACTAATTGAGAAGAACAATAAAATTTTGTCTTTAACTTTGATTATGATAATTCGACCATAATAGTGATTATCATAAATTACTTGATCATTTAATATTAAAAAATTTTTTTAAAGAATGTATAATTATCATTTATCTTTCATTTGATGATGCATCTGGTAATCGTTTAAAAAAAAAAAAAAACAAAACAATTCTTTATACAGATTCTAATCTTAACTCTGGTGATTCTAATAAAAAGAAACATGCGAGTTTCATTACAAATAAACATATTCATACGAAATTAACAAGCAAAATAAATCCAAGGTGAAATTCAGCTATACAAACATATGTATGTAAAATTTACTATATAAAATATACAAAACTGAGCCATGAATGTCGGTTACAATTTTATTACAACATCCATAGCTATAAGTTATATAAAGATATTTCAAGGTAAAATTATTATTCATAATTCAAGGGAATTTAATTAGAATTTCTCTGCATTTGTAATGACCATTATTATTAGATGACGATAGTTATCTTCATTTTTTGATAGATGATTGTTTTATATTTAAATGTTGACAATCTTGATGACTTTGAATTAAATAAATTTTCTTCCTTTTTTTTTGCTAATTACAAATTCTATATTAAATGCCGCCATTTGAAAATATTTAAAATTTTTCTGTTTTTTATTATACTCTGTCCACTAATATTATGGACTTAAGGTGTTATGGGAGTGTCTTTTTTCTTCTCTCATAATTTCTGATTAGACTGTTTCAGGAGCAGTCTTACCACAATCCACAAAGCTTTTATTATATATTCTGATGAATTTTTTGAATATCAATACATAATGATGTAAAATGGTATCATTTTAAGAATATCCATAAGACCTAAAATGCATAATATTAGTGAACAGAGTATAATTTTTTCTAGTTTTATAAACAATTGATAAATAATTAATACGGTACTTTATTTATTCTGATCAATTAAATATATCTTTCGATTTAATGCAATTTATTATTATCTATATGAATTGATATCACATATTTAGTTTACTGAAGAAGTGACTTTATGTCAAGTTAAATATCCAAGAGAAAAAAAAAAAATAAGTAGTTTTTCATCTTATATTTTAGACTTTAATGTCAGAATGTCAGAGATACAAATATCATTTATAAATAGCCCATTAAATAAATATATTCACTGAAACTTGTTTAACATCATTTTAATGTGCATGATAGCCATTCTTAAAGGGTTCAAAGCTATGCAAAAAGAAAAAAATCCAATGAATAAATTTCAGTGGGCGTAAATATTGAAAAATTTATTTAGTTAGAAAATTTTCTTTTGTTTACCCAGGTAATTGTATTTTTTTTTACATTTTACAGATAACATAATTAAATTTACGTTACATTGTTGTATCAAAAGATTTATTATACGTTTTTTTTTTTTTTCATTTTTATATTGAATTTCATTGACTTCAGGCTAAAAGTGTAAATTTATTTTTAACTGTAATTTGTTCATTAATTTCATGTACTTTGTCAAATTGCAAAAAAAAAAAAATCAATGTATTAAACTGGTTTCATCTTTTAATTTTATTACAGGTTCAGTTCATTTTATTTTTATTTATTTTCTTCTCTCTGTTTGAGATACTTAATAAATAGACACGTATAGACAAAAAGAGCCCACAGGTCCTAAATCAAGTTTTAATTTTTATATTAGATAAATATTATACAAGAACTCTAGAGTAAATAATTCATTTATACTTCCTACTTGCTTACTTATTTACTTACAAATAAATTTATGTATAATTAATTCAAATTAAATTATTGCACGTCGTTAAAATGAAATTTCTCAAAATTTATTATTTTGATAATCGTATTAAAATTTTATATGTATATCATACCATCTGATATACGTTGTATATTATACATTTTTCCCTAAAGTCATTTTTAACGGTATTATAAGAAGATTTCTGATATATATAATCAAATCTATTTATGAATGTTCCACATATTAAAAATTAATCAACAATTAATTATATATTTTACGTATGCATGCAATTTTTAATGTGTTGTAATCTATGTAGTCTGAAATTTTACATTTCGATAAATAAATTTTGCAAATGTTTTAAATACAATTTATATTCAAATAATTAAATTTTAGATACAATTAACAATTGTTCTGATATTACTAATTATTATATAATATTATTTATATAAGATTTAAAAGATGTAAATTTCGTTTATTTGGTAAATTCAGAAAGTTATAATTTATGGGTAATGAAAATTTTAGAGATCTATTAATTAAACCTTAAAATGTGGAATCTACAATTTATGTTGTTTTTTTTTTTTTTTGGAGGATCACTATAAGAAAATTTTATTAAAATTCAATAATTGCTAATTCTAACAAAATCTATTTTAGTCTGTTTTTTTTTTCTTGTCTTGCAAAAAGTTACACAGAAATGTGTCCTTGTAAAAATTCGAATTTATAATTCAACTCGTTTTTAATTTAATAAAAAAAAAAAAAAATTTGAAAAATTATTATAAATATTTTAATTTTGGTTTGACTATTTCAATATAATCAAATAAATTGTTCGTTTTCGTTTTTTAAATAAATATAAGCAATTAATTTGCAACATCAACATAAAAAAGATTTATGTATGTATGTTATGATCAAAATTTTATTGATTTCTTTAAAATCTTTTTATATAATTCCTAAATTAATTTAACATTTTTAAGACCACAGTAATTCAAAAAAAAAGCAAAAAAAAAAAAAGTGAGAAAAACATCAACATAGTTAATGTGTTACCTAACATACAAGTCTGGTGACATCCTTATATTGAATTACGGCAATGGACGATACATTTAAAACTATTTGTATAAACAGTAGGGAGTCCTAACTTGATGATTTAATTCAGATAAAATGATCTCTATACGTTTGTAAATATTCATATATGTATACGTAATACTTGCTGTAGCCAAGTGAATGCTTCTTATAAATGAATAAAATAAAATTAATAAACTAATAAATAAATTATAAAACACAGAAAAATTTATAAATTAAAATGTTTAAAGAAATGCGTTGGAAAAGTAGTATTCCCATATGTATTATTTTTTATTCTTTTAATTTTAATGTGATATACACGCGCAAATTTTAATTATAGAAAATTTTCATTTTCAGTCATTGATCCGTTTTGTGTGTTTATAGTATAATCAAAATGATATATTGATGATGGATGGATTAATCAAAAAAAAAAAAAAAATCTCTTATTAAATTGTAATTTTTATATCATAACAAGTAAATCAAATATTAGCCACTTAAAATCCATTTAATAATTCAAAATCCTTTTGTCATTTGAAAATTATAATCTAAATCTTGGATGAATAAATGACAATTAATGGATTTGATCGTGTAATATAAACTTCATTTATGTATGGACATTGAATAGTGAAAGGTTTTATCTTTAGAAGTTTATCTTACATGTATTTTGCAAAATGTATACAAATCTAAAATTGCATTTATCCATTCATGATATTTCACATTGATTCACGTCACATGCAAGATCACTTTTAAATTTTAATGTCATTCCATCTTGTGATGCATCAATCACTTTTACATGAATATCTGTTCTAAAGTAACATTTTAGAACATGCAAAATGCATAATATGTGTAAGCTATTCAATCTGTACAGGTTTGGTTTTTTTTGAAAAAAAAAATAAATAAATAACGTCTTTTGATTTTAAAATTTTTAATAGTATCAAATTATTAATCTCTGATCCAATTCTACAAATGCAAAAATAAGAAAAAACCAAAATGTTAATCAAAGATGTTACCATATATACTAAATACCTTGAAAATCTAAAAATATATTAATATCTAATTTATTACTAACCTGAATATACATGAAATGCTCATTAAATATATAAATATTATATTTATCCATTTTTTGAAATTCAAATCCTATTAATATCAGTTTTTGAATCTCTAACTTATCACGATGTTGTACTAGTTTTTTTTTAAATATGTGAACAGTAGCAATTATCAGATATAAAATTTTTTTTTATATATAATTGGTATGCATTTCTTGTTATAGCTTAGTATGTACGTTATATATGAAATGATATTGTGCTACTCTACTATATGTACTGTTGTTGTTGTTATTATGTCAGATAATCAAGTGAACTTTATCTATATAATGTGTATATTGGATAACATCGCACGGAAATTCAAATTTAAAATTATAAAATTAACATTTTACATTGAATATACGTATATACTGGACTACAACGAAACATGTAAAACATCTTCTATATAGGAATATCTACTATATAATTAATTATACAATTTTCTGCATCATTTTAATTTAAATTTGAATTAAAAAAAAAAAAAAACAATTCATTTGAAATTGAAACGTTTTAAATAATTAAAGAAATTTGAATATTTATAATAATTTTATAATTAATTGAGGGTAACAAATATTTTAACAAAATATACATTTAATATCATAATGTATTTCTAAAGTATATTTCTTGTGTTAAAATATATCTATTTGAAAATTAAGAATTTTATAATAAATTACCATAAATTTTTTTTTTTTCAATTAAAACTTAAATAACTATTGCAAAATTACTTGTATAAATCATAATCCTTGTTTTGTGGATTGTATGAAATCGAAATCAAAAACAATTTAAAGAATACCTTGCATACGAGTATCATATTATTATGTAGAATTAAATTATATCATTTTATTTATGCGTCTGCCTGTATTATATCTATATACAAAAAAAAAATTTTACAAAATCATTGATGCAAATCTAGCAATTTGCTTGAATTGATTATTTTTATATGATTTGTAATAATTATTTTCTTTTAAAAGTTTATTGTGCGTTTAATTGCATATACATATACAGGGTAATTCCAATATACCTTCGTATGTAGAAAGGCCAAAGGGTTTGCTATAACTTTTCTAAAGACACCAATAATGTACATCTAGTGGTTATAGTGACTTATGGAGTATTTCATAAGAAGAAGCACAAGATTTTCAATGCCCTCTAGCGTCGTTAGAATTCTCTCGACATACAATTTTTATTTCAAAATAGTCCGAAGAACACAGTTGTACTAATAGTGTTGTGTCATAAAAAGAATCACCCTGTATAAAATACATTTACGTATACTACGAAATTTTATAACAAGCGCAAAAATTAATGCAACTTGTTAATTTTTTATTATTATGCATTTATAATGAATATCAATAAATTATGCAATTTGCCTTTTAAATGAAATAAAATAAATTATTCTAACGACAGAATCATGTCAATTGTTGATTGTAAAAGATTACGTATTAACAATATTATAATATGTAAAATTGAAAAATAAAAAATAAATATAAAAATAATTTCATATTTTAAACGTTTTAATTTTTTTTTTTTTCACTGATTATTATTATCATTATAATAACATTATTAACGTAAACATCATAAATATTTAATAAATTAACTTTATAATAATAATTTACGATTAAAAATAATTAAAATAAAAAAAAATTCAAAATCATAATTTTATGATTATTTGATTATCTTTTAAATTATTTTCAAAAGTAGATCAAAATATTGATCAAATGCATATAAAGCATATGTACATGAATTCTATACATAATGTATGTAATGTATCTGTCTTAATAATTTTTGTAAATTTTTTAAACGGCCACACAAATAATTTCATTGGTAATAAATTTTATTAATAAATCAAAATTAATATCTTAAAGAAAAAAAATCTCAATATCGGGTGTGAATCGATTGCTATTGTCTCTTGTGTTATGTGTGAATTTTAAATTATAATGTACAAGCCTATTATTTTTATGCGGTATATGTGCAGACAAAAACAGATAAATTTGCGATCACTATAATATTTATGTGATAAACTTTAAGTATATGTAAAATGTCAATTTTAAAAAAGGTTTTCCTTTTATGTGTTTATTCAATTTCATTAATCTTTTCTGATTTCAAGGCTATAATTTAATACAAGAAAAAACAATGTAAAACAAAAAAGTATCGGACATTTAATGTAAGAATATAATTAATTTTCTAACACATTATTTTAACTGGATATTATTTGTTTAAATTAAATTATTTCCATTGCACATAAAATGTACAGATAATAATCTATAACTATCGTAATAAATTCGATAATTTTATTATTACAATATGTGTATGTCTGTATGTTTTGTCCTTAAACAAATTTCAAGATTTTATCAAACATATGACGGATGTGTGAATATTTAAAGTTCATTTTGATGCTAATTATTTTTTACATTTATTTAAAAATTTGTTTTGTTTGGTTGTTCATTTTATTTATTTATTTATTTATTTTTTATATTTTTATTATGTATAAATAACAATGACAATATGCAATTTTCAAGTAATTTTGGTTAGCAGATTTTATACAATTTAAATTTGAAAAATTTAACCGTCATATTCGATTTATTTTTTTAATAATAGAGAGAGATTTTCTATTATACAATTATTGTATACTTACATGACATTGACATTATTCGTGATTATGATTAACAATAATTTGATGGAATGTGTATATGATGTGAACCTTTCTGAAGCAAATTAAATATAACAATTTATCTTACTAATTTTACACAGCACGATATCGAAATTACGATACATACGAGTAAATAATTTTTCACTTTTATGTTAATAATAAATTCTATGCTTAAACAGGACACTTTTATACTTCGTTTTTTTAATCTAAGCACGTGTTGTTTTTAGTGATGCTTCTTCTTATTTTTTTTGTGTTCAATTTGTATAAATTCGTCTTTTTCTCTTTCTACGCCAGTTTTACCAGATTGCTAGTTTACTGTGTTTTATAAACGAAAACAACAACAACCACACGGGAGCAAACATAAATCATAAACACTAATGATGTTTGTTTTCTTATCTCCTATGATTTAACACGTGCCTATCTTAAAAAAACACAGTATAAATACATATGAATGTCACATGATAATATCGATATTCCTATTAAATTTTATCATTTTCAAAAGGGCCATTATTAAATTCAAATTGTAGAATAAAGTATAAAGCTGAAAATATCCTTCCTTAAAACATGAATTTTCAGTTTTATTTACCCTTTATTTATACTTTTAATTAAATTTTCAAATTATGGCTGGCAAACACATGATTAATTCTCAAATACACGTGGCATAAAAATAATTTACAAAATTCATAAATAGAATATCAAAGCTTTATTTTACAATTTCAAATTATTTTACATGTTATGTATTTATGATCATCATGTATTTAAATTGTGTGCAATTTAAATTCAAATTCACATTATAACACTTTTCCGATAATATTAACAAAATTTATTAATATACGTTTGCATATCGATTTAAAATTTTCTAATGATGAAGTCTTTAAAATTAATCTACAATTTATATAGCTACATATGTAACGTGTGTATCTTTTTTCTTTTATTTGTGTATACTTTTTCAATTTTCATAAATTTGTTTTCTTCCTACAAACCAATTGGTTTATTATAAACGTTCTTGACATACCAAGAATATGATTTATTTTTCTTAGTAACGATTTCATATAGAGATCATATACATAGAATGGAATTGAATTCATTCAGCATATTCATAGGCTTGTATATAAAATAATTCGTGGTAGTAAAAGTATATAGTATTGGACTTGAATTGAAAATTACAAAATTTACAACTTACATTACATCTAAAATTTTCATTTCCCTTTTGATTACTGATGCACACCACATTATAGGCATACATTCTAAAAAGGTATTTAAGTATCTAAATTACAAAAAAACAAAATCAATATCCATAGCAATACAAATATATTTAATCATTTAAAATTTATTTTTTCTTATTATATAATAAAAATCTAAAAATCAATTTGAATTTAATTTGTTTATTTTCAATTTACCACCCATTTAATATATTTTTAAGTCTTTATGGCGCCAATACAAAAAAAAAAATTCAAAAAAAAAAAAAAATTGTAAACATAATTTAAATATGTAGTACAAAACTAATAATCTTCAGGTAAAAAAGACAAATATATTGAAATACAGCTGTATAACTCTTAAATATGATAATAATTTTGCAATCTAATGAAAATTATTAATCCAACGTACAATGATACAAGATTTCTGTATATGTACCAGAAAAATGAAAATTAATTTTTCAAGTACATAACATTCTTTATCCTACACATATTTTATCACTCAATTATGATTATTTATTTATTTATTATAAAATCATCTTAGAAAATTTCCATTCTAAGCAAATATAATATTGTAGAAAATTTTATGAATTAGATGATACGATTAAATTGGTCCAAATGAATGTCAATGTAAAGTTGTATGGGACATAAATTGATATATGTATTTATTCTATTAATTTTTTGCTACTGATGATTTGCATTAAATAAATTGTATTGCCTATATTATATTAGATTTATGTTATTTATATGCTGTAAGAAATGATGTAAATAAATCTAGCGTTGAATTATTTTGAATATGCATTTTAAAAAAAAAAATTTTTCTTACTAATAGAATTGATGATAATTTCGCTGTACATTTCGCATATCACGCCTTGTAATCCATGTCAACGACAATTTTTTTTTTTTGCATGATTTTAAAATATGATCACGAAGGTTGGAAATCCTTATAAAATTTTCAACATGTTTTCAACAACAAAATTTCAACTGAAAATTTACAATTTCTCTGAGAACTTCAATTTTACAATTATGCTTTAATAACAGTGACATTGTTGTAAAATAAACACGGTGGACTATATTGTGTTTTTTTTAAAATAGGCACGTGTTAAATCATAGGAGATAAGAAAACAAACATCATTAGTGTTTATAATTTATGTTTGCTCCCATGTGGTTGTTGTTGTTTTCGTTTATAAAACACAGTAAACTAGCAATCTGGTAAAACTGGCGTAAAATGAGAAAAAGACGAATTTATACAAATTGAACGCAAAAGAGTAAAGAGAACCACCACTAACACGTGCCTAGATTAAAAAAACGAAGTATAAATATAACAATTGAGATAATAATGATCTTCAAACTAAATAGATAGAATTTTTTTTTTTTTAAATTTATTTTAATTTACTTAAGAATTATGTAAAGATCAAAAACAAAAAAAAACAAAAACAAAATTTCTCCTTGTATTTTATATTTGCAATCATATTTATTTAAGATGACATGTTGATTGTCCAGAAAGCACTTTAAATCCTGAATCGTCATAATTTTAATCATTCAAAGATCATTTCAAGTACAGGACGTATACATATGTACATGTAAAATCTAATAAATGATCATAATCATTTTTCAGCATATTTAAACATTCATTATATATTATTTGTATGACAAAAAAATACAAGATTACACTTTATAACTAATTCTATTATTTTCTTACAATCTAATGATTGATATTAAGTATACATGCTGATTAAATAACATTCTAAAATATTGTGTATATTACAAAGGAAAATTAGAAAATTAATCAGTAAAATATTTCTTCTAGTTTAACTTCTACTTTGTGACTTAAGTATTTAAAATAAATAGAATTTATACAAAACTTCCGTGTTAAAATATTTTCCCACCCACATATTATTACGATACATTTAAAAGAAGCTTCTTAAAGCGAAAACACAAAATTAAAATACTTCTAACCATTATGGTGGAAAAATTTGCATAGATCTTTTTTTTTTTTTTTTTTTTGTTTACCTACAAATACACGAACGCATATTTAATATAGCTTTACATGCAAAATATCATTGAATTGTTTTTACATCTTACGTGTAATATTTGTGGTAAAACTTTTTCCAATATTTTCTTTTAGAATGTTTTTTTGCATTGAACTCATATAAGCATATATGTATATACGTGTAACAGCTTGTAATAGTAAATATAACAGAAAAAAAAAAAAAATCCGAAGATACAAAATTCATGCATAAGAATAAAATATATCTCAAATTTCAATTAATGTATAAAAATAGGAATTCATTTCAAAATGTAAAATTTAATACTCACTTGCCCTTGTTTTTTTTTTTTTTTGTTTTTAAACAAAACAAGTGACTTTTAACATGAAAAGAAATAAAATCGATTGGTCATGTTAAGGTCCTCTTTTATTTCTTCTTCTTCATCTTCTTATTGTATTTATATAAAATAACACAACCAAATGGTCATCATAATAATCTTTTTCTTTTCCTTTTGGTTTGCTTGTCTTTAATAATTGTATACATGGAATATTCTTGATCTAGGTTCACACTACATACTTTCATTAAATTCTTTAATTCAAATAATATCTAACCTAGAAACGATTTTAATTCGAATACCAATTGATTGTATTTTTTATTTTTTTTTTTTGTTTACAATTTGCAAAACAAAATAAAATTAGGTGTTAAATAATTCTCCTTTAATAATTTATGGACTCTTATAGCCTAGTATTAAGTAAACGGAAGAATAGACAAGCTGTGATTTTTTTTATTTTTTTTATTTTAATTGTACAAGGTAAATTTTGCATAAACTGAATACTGGCCTAAAAGATAAGTTTGGCTTTTTTCTTATATTCTGTGATGATACAGTTTAAATTCATCCTTGATTTCTTATATCAATTGAAGACTTTTTAATTTCTTACATGAACTACATACATATACTTTCGATTAGTAAAATCTGATGAAATGTAATTCCATGTAGTGTTTCAAAGGTAAAGTTGTTCACCTAATAGCAATTTTGTTTTAAATTTTTCTTTCTAATGACAAACTTTACTTTTTATACTTTGTTCATTTTTAAATTTTAAATTTTTACAAGATAGTGCAGGTGGTCAGTTTAAATTACTCAAATATTTATACATATGCATATGTAAAACTGAAATATGAGGCCATCAAGCCTCATCTCACTCCTCGCGTTTTTACAAAAAAAAAAAAAAAAATCTAAAATATTAAATCTCTCTAAATTGAATAAATACACTTCATACGGTATAATTTGTAAATATTTCCTGTTTTTATTTTTTATTTTATTTTTTTCAAATTTATTTAAAGATTAATTTTTATTTGATTAATTGCATTGAATTTAATAACCATGCATACCTTGTAAACGCATACTTTTTAATGCGTTTGTTTATAAACATTATAACTCGTATATTAGGCATTTATTTTATTTTTGTTTTTTTTAAATTTTGTAAATTGTATCTTATAACATTTTAAGTCCTTATTTTAAATGACAATATAATATGATATAGAATAGAGGAGCAGATTTATTATTATAAATAATAAATGTACAATATTGTCATTTAAATTAACTGTAAAAACTGTAAAGCAAAACAATATACGAATGTATATGTGAATAATAAAGTATTTAAAATCGCTTATATATGTTTCTACATACCATCACATAGTACATTCTAAAAACGTATATATATAAAGGTGTACGCTTAAATTGAACTTATTATTATAAGTATATTAATATGTAATTGTATGTACATGTATTGGATTTTATAACTTATAAATGTAGCCATTTAATGTAGGCGAATGGTATTGTAATCAACATTTAAATAATATCATAATGAACTTTTAACGGTTTAAATCAGTGCAATTTATTTTCGATTTATTAACAATATATTAGACAGTAAAATTTATGTACAACTCATCTGACATACTTTCATATTATATGATTGTATTCATATATTTTTATAAAATGCGTTTATGGCTTTTCCAAAAAAAAAAAAAAGAAAAAAAGAAAAAAAATTTATTACCTTTCTTTTCAAAATTTTTCTAATGATAAATACAATACATGTGTGTATCACATATCGTATGTATCCATAATACACCGTTTACTCATTCATAAATTTAATTTAAATTAAAAATTCTAATAATAAAATAATTCTAAAAGGGATAGAAAATTCACAGTAGATGCATACTCTATTTAGTAAAAAAGTGTCAGCTAATATGATTATTTGTAAAAATTGTGAGACATTTGTTTGAAACGGTTTTAAAAAATATCTAATTTTTTTTTTTTTTAAATCTAGTAATTATAACATACACGTATACTAATTGATGCATTGGATTTTGTTATGGTTTTATGATAAATTCAAATTAAGACTCGTACATACGTCTTTCATATTGTATCAAATATTAAACCAGATATATAATGGGCCTTACCATAATTACCGTTTACTATGTCGTTACTATAAGGACTAATCTCGTATAAAAATCTAAGACAAAGTCATTACTAACGACTTAGTAAACGGTTATTGGTAAGGCCCAATATATAATAATTAAAGGATAAATACTTCATAATATTTCATATGTAGTCAATCAATAATCAAAAATTTTCATTCAGCTATTTAATTTTGGTAGCTATTTAAATAAATACTGAAAAAAAATTACTAAAAATCACACTAAAAGTTAGGAAAAAATCAGGAACTTAGAATTTAACGTATAAATTATAAACAAAATTGATTTTTAATTTTCGATTTGATCTAATTGATTCGACAATAATCAATTACACGTAAGAAAGTTCTTGATACTAATCAGATGCAATTATTGACGATCATTGTGGGAGTAGAAAGGTCATTTCCAAGAATATAAATAACATGATATAAATTTGTATGGAAAATCGAAATCTGTTAAATTTTATGTACATATCAGTACATATGTATGTAAATGAGACGATGAACGATCGTTAAAATGTTGTAACACATAATTTAGGGAGATTCACTTTCGTTCAGATGCAACGTACATTATAAAAGATTCCATGAATATGTTTTTTCTTTTTCTTATACTTGTGATACTTGTGTTTTAAAAACATACATATAATTCTTAATCCTTAATTGTTTAGTTATATTTTTTTTTTTCTGTTTGTATTATTAATTTACATTATCTTTAATCTGTATCATAGAATTTTAAAGGGGTGTGTAGAAATGGGTTTGGTATGAATTACATTATGAATACGAATTCACACGTAATTGAAATCCGACTATAGTAATATAATAATCATTTACATATTATATTTACACCGCCTACATGCAATTAATTGCAAATATTCAGTTTTTATGTGGTTCTTATAATCTATAAAAATACATCGATAATATACATGTACTAGAACTAGAATCATTAGTTCTAATTGATATATGTACATATATGTAAACTCAAACATACATATAAGAATTAAATTCTGTACTTGCTATAAACGAAAAATGAAAAAAATGCAATAATATTTTATATTGAAATTGTAACGACTTTTTTTTTAAATTTGAATTTTTGTGAAAAAAAAAAACATTAAAAAAAAAATAAAATAAAAATTATAAATAAAAATTAATTAAATGAAAAATAAATAAGAATAAGGAAAAAAAAATTTAGTGTGGGCTCAACCGGGATTTGAACCCGGGACCTCTCGCACCCAAAGCGAGAATCATACCCCTAGACCATTGAGCCGCTTGAATATTTATTGACAATTATTATATAAAAAACACTCACAAAATATAATCGTAACACATTTTAAATATTTTTTATAACTCTTTAATTACATTTAAAAATTGTTAATAACAGCAACATTTTAAAAATTTTGAACATTCATGTCTAAAATTACGTAGTTAGCATTTTTAATTAAAAATTTTTTATTATTATTAAATTATTTACTTAGTGTGATCATACACACATGTAAGTGTACAATAAAAACAAAAATAGGTATAAGAAAAAAAATATTTTCAACAACATATTTTGGATACCATAATTTTAATTCATATCAAAATTTAAATAACAAAAAAAAAAAGAAAATCATTTCGAATAAAACGAAATAAAAGTCAAAATGATAAATATCAACTGTATAATTATTTTCATTTCTACACGACAAATAATCATGTTCTCATCAAAAAGATAATCCCAATAATTCTTGCATACATGAATAAAACAAAAAAAAAAAAAAAATTGTTTATAAAATTTAATAGCTTAGTACAAGAATTTTAAATAATTTTGTTTTTTAGTGTATATGAATTTTGAAAATATTTTTTTTTTTTTTTTTTTTTTTGTGAGACATAAACCAATAATATACCAAAATGCAAAAAAAAAAAAAAAAATAGGTACAAAGTCAGAAAATAATAATAAAAAAAAAAAACAAATTCTCATGAAATACTTTAACGATCATAAAATGAATGATTTAAAATCAATACATAAATTGCTCAAAGGTAGAACATAAATTTTGAGGACATTAAATAAAAAGTGAAATAAATGAGAATGGCATGCGTTCAAATAAAAATTAAGATGTTTACATTTTGATGAAAAAAAAAGCAAGAAAAACAAATTAAAATAAATTTTGAGCATATGATCAATGGATATGTTGTCGAACAATGTTGTACATGCAAAACATGTAGTACCTACTATGTAACATGTATACGAAAAGGATAATTTATCATAATTCTTGAAGACAATATGTCTTCTTATTATTTTTTTTTTTTTTGTTTTTAAAGTAATCCCAATATGTGAGAATTTTATTTTTTCAATAAATACCAGAATGCCAAAAATTTTTTTTTTAAATATTTTTATTGTGAATTTTGGACATGTTAAATTTGGTCATATAATCCATTGAGGATTTATGTTTATATTGTCCATATGTCTGTGTAAGAGATAACATAGCCCACCGTTGAGATAATTTCAATTTATAGAATTATAAAATTTGAAATAAAATAATAATTATTGTACGTATGGAATGGCTGATACAAATATTGCAACTAAACGAATATGTTTTACATTTACGGGATTTAATAGAACAAAAATCCCGTTTTATTTATTTGGAAAAGAAGAAAAATAAAAATGCAAACCACCATGTAGCATTAATTAAGTCATATCTTTAAATTTTCATCCTCAGATCATCATCATCATCATCATCGTCCACTTCACGTGTACTTGTAAATAAATTATTTCAAAATTGCATCTTTGTATACAACATATGTATTATATCCACACATTCGTCTTTCAAATTTATCCTGAGGTGATAATTTTCGCAATTTTCATTATATAAATCATTTGAAACTTGATAATGAAATTAAATACGATGCCCCTGTATTGAAATTAAGTTAAATTACGTTTATAACGTGAAAATAAAAAAGATTTACCTGCTGTATACATGACTACATACATATCATAAACTATATAGAATGGTATAGTGAATTTTTTTTATTTTATTTTTTTTAATTTGAAATGTGAACATTTGGATTTATTTGAAAAATTTCTTAGCTTGATTAGCTTTAGTTCTTGAAAACATATTTGTTATATGGTATAATCATTAATCTTAAAATGAAGATCATTTTCTGTTTTATTACAAGATCAATTTTCATACTTAAAATTGTGTACATAATTTGTTGGTTATTTTAGGTATGTGTTCGGCTTTTTTTTTTGGCACAATTACAGTGTAAACTTGAGATTTAATTCATATTTTGGAATGCATATATGTATGTATGTACCTCATATATGTATACGCGTTATGTCGGCATATAACAAAGACATTTATGTGAAATAATCATGTTATATATGTCATTATAATTATGTACATATAAACGGTCAAATACCTAAAGGAAAAGGCTTGAAATACTTAATTTTTTATTGCGATTATCTAACATGTTCAGAATCAATCAATTGTACTGTGCGTAATACTCTGTACACTAATATTATGTACTTAAGGTCTTATGGAGATTACTTAAAGTGGTACCATTTTACATCACTATATGTATTGATATTCAAAAAATTCATCAGGATTTGTAATAAAAGCTTTGAGGATTCTGGTAATCCTGCTTCTGAAACAGTCTAATTAGAAATTATAAAGAGAAAAACAAAGACATATGTACTCCCATAACACCTTAAGTGCATAATATTAATGAACAGAGTATAAAAAACATACATGATTTCGAAGCCAAAATTAGGTATATTTTAAAAAGGAAAACAAAATATATTAGATCAATACATAATTTGTCCTTGAGCAATTAAAAAATTTTATCTCCCTGATTATATTATTTTATTTACTTTTCTGTATGTCGCCAATACAATTGCCAGCACTTAAACAAATTTGCATTTACATTAATTTGTTTCTTTTATTTTTTATTTTTTTTTTTTATAATTATTTTAATATGTACCCAGTATTTATGTATAAATTAATTTCTATGCATTGTCACTGTTGAAAAAAAAAAAAATTTATTAACCGACAAGATCAAGTACATAAATCTTTAAATGATAGAATGTTGTTATTACACATTTCCATTTATTTGATTTTTATTTCTTATTTCTTATTTTTTTTTTCATTCATTTATTTAATTTTAAATTTTTTTGATCTTATCTCTATATTATATTGGAAAATTTATAGATCACCTTGTTATTTGGCATTATATATAAAGAATTTTTAATGATCGCATTGTATTTGAAAGATAAGTTTGATGCAACATGTGTGTATGGGCGAATAATAAAAAAAAAAAAAAAAGAAAACGATATTTAGTCACATTATTTATTAGGATATGCCTACATAAAATATATTTTTTTTTTATATCCTTTTGTTTTGATCATCATCTTAATTTATCTTTTTTAAGGTTTTCTTATAAAAATCAAAAAAATTTTATTTCAATTATTATTATTGCTTCTAACTACTTGTTAAGGAATTTACAACATTTTGACTACTTTAACATGTTTCGTATTTTGTTAACAAAATTAGATTGATGAATTCATTTTACTGAATTATTGCCATTGCGTTGGTGTTTCATATAAGATCAATAAAACAACCAAATAAAATAAATTTTTTTTTTATCTCATCGATAATAGACAAAAAAAAAAATTTCTTTTTTTTCTGATACTGTAAATCAGCGCATTTTTAACAAAAGAATTAAAAATGCAGTTGAAAAAAAAATAAATAAATTTTGTTAAACATTAAAAATTTAATGATTTGTAAAAATGTTTTATTGTTAATTCATAGATTTATTACTTTATCTTTGGTGATTTATTGATGGTAATTAAAAATTAATTTTAATAAAAAAAAAAAAAAGTAAATTTAATGTTTTTTTTTTTCGATTCCCAAAATTGATATCGAGTTAACATTGAATAAAAAAATTTTTTTTTCCTTTAATTTTGAATTTGATACACCAAAGAGCATTTATGTACTTATAAAATGAATGTAACCAGAAAAGGCCACAAAAGTTTCAGAAGACGAAGTAATTCGAATTGAAACTTTAAAGATATTTAAATCTAGACTTGTTCTAATTTAAATTAATCTAAAAAAAATAAAAAAAACAAAGAAGATAAATCATAAATAAGACATAATCGATCAATTCCAGTTCTTACCTTTTTGCTTCACCAAAATGAACAGTAGTAATAGTAGACTCTGTGGTAGTACGTTGATCTAAAGATTATTTCAATCTATCTATAAGAGTGCATCTATAAACATTCAACTTTCTTTTTTTTTTTTTACCTTATCGTCATATTGAAGATTTTTTTTTTTTTTTTTTTTATTATTTTTATCATATAATTTGCATCGTTTGAATGTTTATCCATAAACCAATTTGTCAGATTAGAGTTGAATAAGTGAGATAATCATTAGGAAATGTGCGATAAACAAGTGATCATTGGCGCCTCATTCTTCATTTATTCGATAATAAAAAATATATAAGAACCATCATAAGAAGTTATGGTAAAAAGATCATATACAATTAGAGTATCATTTGTAAAATTCTGTACTCTTATAGATAAACAACCACAAAAAAAAAAAAAAAAAAAAAACAAAACAAAACAAAAATGTTGTAATAACATACAAGACATTTTATCCCAGCTTTTGATTTATTTCATTTTATAGTTTTTTTGCTTGAACTTATTTCAGGTAGAAAATATGATTGAAAGATAAACAACACTTTAAATTTTGCTTTTAATTAAGGTTGCATATAATACTGAAGTAGATATTTGTATTTTTGAAATAAAAAACTGAATTTTCTTACCGGAAGCATCTAAAAGTAATTTCTCAATTTTCACATTTTTGTAGCCGTTATTACTTGTTCAAAAAGATTTTGTATTTTGTACGTTTTCATAATTTCCAAAAAAAAATAAATGGACAAAATTTCATCTCCTAACAAGATCACATAGCTTCAAGATCAACAATTTTCTAGTGTACAGTGATGCTGGAATTTTATTAAATTTTGCATATTTATGGGCTTTTACATATATTTGCACATTTTTTAACAAAAAACAATTAATAGATTGAGTACAGTGATACTCAAACAAAAAGTGGATACATTTTTAAAAATACATTCGAAGGTACAAAGTATTCGAATTTTTGTATCTAAAAGACATTATAATGGTAAATTCGGCAGTCTTATCAAAGGATTAACGAGATCCTTGTAATTTAATTAGGCTAGGTTAGATTAGAGTGGCTGCCTCTGCCAAACGGCGAGGCGTCGCATATGACTACAACGGGTCCATAGCTTACTACTGCAATGGTAACATAGGAACCATTACATTTCTAGAGATCCTACGTACAAGGAACGTGATTATCGACAGCCAAAAAACCCTAGCTATCTGTTACGGATTTCGCTACTCTCTTTAGGTCGTTACGAATTTCGCTACTCTCTTTAGCGAGGTCAATGTCCAGACATTGTAATTTAATTACTATACAAACTTATTTGCCTATCGAATCGAATTTATCATTGTTTTAGCTATTTATGTTTAGCATGGTTTAGCTATGGGTTATCTAATGTCTGATGCAACTCTTACAGACAGTAAAAGCATATTACTAAAATTTTTATTTTATTTTAAATGGTACACATTTATTAAATATTATTTATTTAAAAATACGTGATTAAAATTTGATACGAGTTGTACTAAAATTAAAAAATTTCAAATTAAATGATTAAACGTGAACCCGTATGTTTGTGTACAGAAAGTATATATCGAAGGTTATATACAAAAAGACGTATGATAGTAAATAAGATATAACAAATTTTTTTTTTTTTTTTTTTTTTTAAACAATTAACAAAAGAAATTAGAATATGGCGCTATAAAATAGAAAAAACAAAAATTTGTATTTACAAGTATGATCTTACAAAAGATTTATAAATTTTATTTAAAACATTTACAATGTAAACAATAAAAATGAAATAAAATAAAGAATTATTATGCGTAAGAATTTTATTATTTAATAATAAAAACATTAAAAATTATTTAAATTCGTGCTAAATTATAGATCAACGACCAAATTTTTAGATGGTTTTTTTTTTGCTTGCAATTTTATTAAAAACAACAAAATAGAAAAAAATTCGTTATATTTTTTTTTTTTTTTAAATACCAAATTAACAAATCATCATATTTTGTTGGTTTTTTTTTTTCAAATTTAAAAAAAAAAATGTTGTGTGCTTTTTTTTTTTATTGTCTTTGTGTAAGACAGTAAAATTGCAAAAAAAAAAAAAAAAACGAACTCATTTTTGAGAGCATAACAAAAGAAATTCTTGTATTTTATAGAACTTTGTTAGTACCATAGAGAAATTTTATTTTCATTATACTCAGAAGGGAGGGGTGATAAACAAAAACATTGGAGAAAAAAAAACCATCTTACATTTAAAGAAAATTAATTTTTTTTTTTTTTTGAAAACGTTAATTAAATATGTTAAACGTTTTTAATTTTTGAAAATTTACTTACCAAGTAACTTTCAAACAGTTAATGTCATTCTTCAGTGAAATTTCATGATTATAAGTTCAATAGAATAACGCGAGTGATTAAAAAGTGAAATTAATTTTTTTTTTTTTTAAGAAAAAAATTTTTTGTAGGTAGAAAAAATTTGAAGTGATTTATCATCCCCAGAGTGATTTAAATTAAAAATATAAAAATGATTGTGGTGAGTGATCTGTGGAAAAGAAAAATTACAAAAAACTAAAAAAAAAAATAATAAAAAATAAATAAATTTTCTAATTTTATGTGTTTTGTATTTTTTTGTTTTTTTTTACATTTTTATAGTGTTGGAAGTATGTTATCATCCTGCTTATGACAGGATTGATAGCAGAAAATTTTGGTTATATTCAAAATGATAATGATGAGATATCAAATCCATCAAAAAATTCTGGTTTGGTACGTTAAAAAAAAAAAATTTTTTTTTTTTTTCTTAAACTGAAATCAATATTGTGAATTTATTTGTATTTTGTATAATTTAAAAAATTTATTTCATTTTATTTTATTTTATTTTATTTTTTTTTTTTTTAAATAAAAAATAGAATTTAGAAAATGTTGGACCTCATCAACAACCACCAAAAGGTTTGCAAATTGCAAAGGGTTTAGGTCAGGCAAGATTTAAATTATTACAAAATGCTAAAAATTTAAAATTACGTTTAGCAACAAAACGTAATGGTTTAAAAAGTTTATTACCATCACAAAGAGAACGTAAATTATCTGAGAATGCACAAAATTCAAATTCAAATTCAAATAATAATAATAATAATAATGAAAATGGTGCTACTGCTATTGATACTGAATTTGGTGGAAATGTGGAATCCAGTAATAGAAATTATTATTTTCAAAATCCTCATATGGTAGGTGATAATATTAATAATAATAGAATGTGGATTAATCAAGATAATTTCGATGAGAAAAATTCATTTTCACAAAATAACCCTAATCATAATCATCATCATTATAATAATAATAATCATTTACCAACAACATTTGGGTATAAATCTAATAGTGATGAAATTTTAACTGATGGTGATATTCCAATGAAAAATTGGTGGAATAATGATGATACATCAAATGTTGTTCATTCATCTCATTCTCATTTAAATCATAATAATAATTTTAATAATCATAATAATTTTAAATCGACAACTTACAATGATGATGATGTTGATGATGATGATGATATTTTTGGTACAAAATCATCAAATCAATATAATAATGAAAAATATTCTGTAAAAAATTCTGAACCAAAATTACAATCATATTATGCGAATCAAAAAAATGATGATGATGATGATGATATATTTGAACAAATACGAAAATCAGCAATGGAATCAAATGCAAAACAATTAAAACGTAATGAACGAAATGATCGAACTGATCAATGGAATCATAATCAAAATTTTCAAAATGTTGATGCAATGGAAAATCAAAATAAACCTAAAAATGTTGAAATGGCATACAAATCAATTAATGCTCCTATTTACAATTTTCAAGATGCACAACCCTATAGTTGGTATCGATTCAGTAGTAATGATAAACCGTATGCTTCGAATTTAAATTATCAACAATTTGATCCAATGACGACAATGTTTGAAAATTCACAAACTTTAAAAAATCCCGAAATAGTTGGAATTATTAAAAAGAAATTGAAAAAAATGAAAAAATATAAACCAAAAAAATTACGAACTTCAAATGATTCTGATAATATGGAACATTTAAATGAAGATGATAAAAATGTTCATCCAATAATTATGGATGAATATGTGCAAGCAATACATGGTCATCACGATAATATTATACCGACATCAATGTATTCTATGAAAACTAATGAACCAATGAAAATTCAAATTTTAGAAAATGATTCTCAAATATTAGCAGGTAAAAAAGAAAATGAAAATAAATCAAAACAGCAAGATCAAAAAATACAAGAAATTCAAGGAAACAATGAAGATTTAATAACACAACTTAATATGGCTGAAGCTATTGCATTAGCTCAAGAAAAAATTGATAGAATCGAGGAAATGCTTGAAAATCAAAAAGATCAACAAGAAATGGAAAATTTTCAAAGTGGTAGTAATGATGCCACAATTCAATCAACAAATCCAAATTTGGTTATAATGGAGATACATAAAAGACCAAATGAAGAACAAAATCATGAAAATTCTTTTAATAATGTTGAACCATTATTAACTAGATATTTATTAACGGATGCTTCTAAAGAATTGGATAATTCTAGAACAGCTTTACAAAATTCACAAAGTATAGAATCAAAAAATAATAAAAAAACTAGCGAAAATTCAAAAACTTCTGATGATTTTGGTAAAATTATTATGCGTGATAATATTGATAATTCAAAACATGATGCACGATCTTATGATTCTTCAAGTCAACATAACATTAACATTCCACATTCAGGTGTCACCGTATTCGAACCAACAAGAATAGTACATTATAAATCTTCAGGTCCTGCTGTTGAATTGTTTAACACTCAAAAAATTCCAGTTTTTGAAGAACCACAAACTTTAATAAACGTAAATACAGTGGCTGATGTTGAAACACCAGTTCCAATGGTTGAGGCTCAGAGAAATGTACCGCCTTCAACTTTTTTGTCATCAGCATATAATCCTAACAAAATGTATGCAATGAATTTTGGATATCAGCAAAACTTTCCACAAATTCCTTTACTTTTACATCAACCAGCGTACAAATGGTCAATGGCTAATAATCAACCATTAACTTATACTTATCAAGGTGTACAGTATAAATTCCTTAATCCTGTTAATCATTTGGCATCAACATCTGCTGTACCTACAGATCCAGTTGTAATGTCAATCGGTCCACAAATTCCAGAACATTCAAGTTTATTCCGACCAGGTAATCTTTTCGGATTAACCAGACATAATAGTGGATATGGAGGCCTGTTAGGGAGGCTCACTTATTATCAAGCACTTTTAAATAAACAACAACAACAGCAACATAATTATCTAAATTATAATGATTATGATTATAACGCTCAAGCAACAAATTTAATTGAAACACCCATTTTAACAGAGGTAAAACGTCTAAATAATCATCGAACATTTTTCATCTTCATATAATTCTCAGAACGAATTTAATGATGTAGCAAAATATTTTAATATTATTAAATTATTCTATTATTTTGGTGTTATTTTTTTTTTATATTTTCAGAAAAAATCTGAGCAACCAACTGGACATTACATAACGAAAAGAGATGTCGAACAGGTTCATAATCAACGTAATAAACGAGATGCATCATCTTCTGAAACTTGCCCATGCTTTAATCATCCATTTTATGATGAACCATTTTATCCAAATTATCATAATCCGATGATGCAACAACACACATCAGAACACAGGTTAGCATTTAAACGTAATGTTAGACATAAACGAGAATTAGATACTAATATACAAGATAATGTAAAAGACACAGAAAGTGATATAAAAGACACACAAACAGATGACAATAAAGGTAGCAGAAAACAAAGACATATAGATAGACAAAATTTTCTCTTCTCAGAATGTGGAACAGGTACTTGTCCAAAATTTGGTTCTGAATACACCCTGAATAGAAAAGATCGATCTAGCCCATACTTAGAGCCTGAAGCACCATTTTGTACTCTAGAACCATATCAAGATACTTATGGTCAAATGGCTTCGTACACTCCAAATCAGCCATTTAAAGAAATTACGTTGAAACCGAATGATGATCCCAATGAAATTTTAAGAACAATTCAACAACACAATGAGCAGGCAGTTAGAGAAGCTCTTTCCAAAACTGCCACAGATCCATTGCAACTAGGCGCTGGTGCTCTTGGTGGTCCCATAATTTTAAATGAATCAGACTTAAGATCTGGTAATCATCAATACGATGCTAATAATTCACCAAATTACCTTCAGGCAGATCAATCAGGTATAAACAATTATGCTATTCAAGCCCCACAACCAGAATATATCAGAAATTATCAACCTGAAATTTTACCAATTCATACATCACATTATTCCACTGGCAGAAGACAATATCAAGAGTCAGTAGATTCACCACAAAAATATTCACTTTTATCTCCGCAAACATCTGCTAGATATTCAAATCCATTTTTACCACATACAAGTGAAACATTGAATTACAAGCCAATAGCGAATAACTATCCAGGCTATCATGATTGTCGTTCATCCCCAATAATATTTCCTCCTCCTCCACCTCCACCACTTTTACCACCACAACCAGCTCCATTTCCCGTTTTACCACCAATATCAGCATTATCTCCAGTTCAACAACAACCGGCTCCAGCTCCTTGTTCTCTTTCTAATGGCTATCCTACTATAACACCTAATGATATTTATGCTCGCAATTATGTTCATCCTATTTTTGCTTACAATTCAAAAACACCAACTGAATCGACAACATTTGATCCACTTAAACTATTTAATATACCTGATGCAACTGGAGAATCATTTAAACAATTACTTGATGCTATTAAAAGTAAACTTCTTGCTTGCTGTGAAAAATGTAAAAAGAAAATTTTAAAAGGTATTCATGAAAAAATTGATGATGAAGAAATAATAGATAATGATGTACCACCACCATCAACAATTGAAACAATAACATCAACAACATCATATGAAGATTCATCATATACAACACCAGCATGTACAAATTGTAAAACAGCTAAAAATATTTATAATCAAGTTGAAAATTTAAGTCGTGATATATGGAATGATGAAATTGAATTACGTAGAAAATATTCAAAATCATATAGAAAAAATGTATTAATTAATGATAAAAAGAAAAAATTACGTAAATTAATACATCATTTAACTGAATTACGTAAATTATCATGTGAGGAAACATCAACATCAACTGAATGTCGTGTTTGTAGTTCAGAAAAGATTCCATATATTATTTATACATCAACTGAACAAAATTCATATGAAATACCATCAATTAAACGATCAACAACACCATCATCATCATCATCATCATCATCAAATTATTATAAACGTAATAAAAATTTAAATCGTTCATCAAATCGACCACGTCGAACAAAATATTCATCATCAATGATAAATGATGATACGTTTATAAGAAATTCAAGAAAAGCTGATAATAATAAAAAGAAAATTACATCAGATAAATCAAGAATAGATTTAGATAATCAAGAAAATTAATTTATTTTTTTTTTATATTTATTATTATTATTATTTTTGTTTTCGAAAACAAACCTTAAAAAAGAGGCATTACAATTATGAAAAGAAAAATTATTTCTCCAGTGTTCTACATTTTTTAAAGAAAACAAGAATGGTGTCAACAAAAACCCAAAAACAAAAACCCAAAAAAAAAAAATTTAGGAAAACATAGGAAATTATTTTGTAATTAAATTGAAAATTTTATTAAAACAAAAATTTCTACTTATTACAAAATGATTTACACTATATACATTGATTAATTTTTTTTTTTTTTTGCAAATTTAGCTAAATTTTATTCCATTGTATAACAACAAATTCGTTCTCAATTACTTATATTGTTAATTTCATTCAAAAAAAAAAAAAAAAAAATTTTTTTTTTCTTCAAACATTCAACAGACTTAAATCGAATACAAAATTTATGATAACGCAATTATATGAAAATTTTATATAAAATTTTAAATATAAAATTTCATAATAATAAAAAAAAAACAAAAACAACAAACGAAAAGAAAATCAACAATTTTTTTTTTTAATGAATTAGTAAACAAAATTGAAAAAAAAAAAACGTTGGAAAATATTTTTTCATTTAAGCATAAATTGTGAATATCACGTGCCATTTGATGAATTGTTCTTTATTTTTGTTGCACGTATAACACGTTTATTATTTTATTTTCAAAAAAAAAAAAAGAAAGAAAAAATTTTTTTTTTTGCCCTTGTAATTAAATATACAATTGTATTTACATTTTATTTAAACAAATATTTTCTCAATTGTATATATTGCAATATATGTGTAAATCAAATGAAAAAATTTAAATCAAATTGAATGTTGGTATATGAGCCGTTTACTTTTAAAAGTGGCATAAGTCACTTTCATGATTTTAGAGATATTTTAAGTTTTGTGAATTTGCATTCCCTATATCAAACTCTATTACAAATAATAATTTTATTTGCCAAGAAATCGGTCGTTTTTTTGTATTTTAATTTCCCTATAAATTCTTCACGAATATTAAAATTAACATCCGTGCAATGAGGATTATCTGAAAATTTTTAAAAAATTTTGACTTATGCCACTTTCAAAATAAACGGCTCATATATGAAATATGAATGCATAATTAAGAATGTATAGATTACACAGTGATATGTAGAATATATGAATGCCTCAAAAATCTTCGACTTCACAAACTCTCGACTAATTTGAAAATTTTTTTTTTTTTAAGTATCATCTTTTAATTAATGTTACTTTAAAAAAAAAAAAAAAATAAATACAAATAAAATACTCAATTTATAAATTAAGTTAGAATAATACATATATGTATGTACATGTGTAATTAATTTTAGTTAATTGTATATTTAATTTAAAAAAAACAAAAAATTAATGAAAATATATAATGTAATTTAATATTATGAAAATTTATTTTATTATTTTATAAATATTTTTTATCATAAAAAAATTTCAATATATTACATTATTTTCTTTTTCTTTTCATTATTTACATACATATACACATCATCATCACACAATTTTCATTTTGGTTGCATTATCACTGGCGTTCTGATCACATTACATCATCATCATCATCATCATCATCGTCACCGTTGTTTTCATATTCATACATCATTTATTTTACATCATAATCAAATTGGGAAATCAGAAGTGATCAATATCTACCACCACCACCACCACCACCACTATCATCATCATCATCACATGATCCAATTGTTGGTACACCATTCACACAAATTTTAAGTAGACCATATTTAGGATTATGGCATCCAGAACGTTTTAGAAAAAATTTGTTTAAACCAGCATTTGGACGTTCTATAATTGGACATCCAGATTATAGATATCGTTTTCCAAGAAATTCTCTTCAAAATTCTGCAAATGATAATATTCAATCATCTAATTTTAAATAATTCAAATTCAAATCTATTAGCTAAAATAAAATCAAACATTGTAGAAGATGATGTTCATCAAATTGTTGAAGGGACAGTTAAATAATTTGAATTTGAAAAATCAATCAATATCAAAAATTAAATTAAATGATAATTCAAAAGAAAATTCTTTAATATAAATTTTATGGTTTTTTTTTATTTATTTTTCAAATCTTTTATCAAATATTTATTTTTATTTATTTTTATATTTATGATCTATTGAAAATTCATTTAAATAATTTTAAAAAAAATAAAAATAATAATTTTTATTTTTTATTAATTAATAAAAATTTCATATAATTAAATTTATTTATTTATTTATTATAATATGTATAATGTTATTGGGGTTTATATTTTTTTTTCGTAAATTATATTTAAAATAGAAAATCAACTAAATTTGTTTTTAATTAATAAAATATATAACACAGGATAAAATTATTAGTTTTATTCGTAGTTTTTAGACTGATCATACATTTATAATTAAACACCAATGTTTTCAGTAAATCAAACGTTTCGCAGAACACATTTCAAAATTTAATTAACACTGCGTCTCCATAGTCAATATTGCTCTAGAAGGCAATATTTATTTGACAGTTCATATTGCCTTAGTGTGGGCAAAATATTGTGACAATATTTCAAAAATTTATAAGAAACAGACAGAAGAAGAAGTCTCAAATATACTGAAATGTCAAAAATATTGCCGTAATATTTCAAGAAGCAATATTGCTCTTTGAGGCAATGGCAATATTGTCAATGGAGACGCAGAGTAAGCAACTAATTTGTATTTGGTGTTACATAATACTTAGATGTGTATCATAAAAGTAATTTTTGGTTCATACATATGTAGATTTCTGGAACACTGGCACATGGAAGGTGGGTGTTAAAAGCTCATAATTTCTTTTTGTTAATTTTCTGGTTTTCATTTAATGGTTTATTTACAATATTTACAGTTATGTGTGATTTTGCGGAATAAGTAAAAGTAGTAACGTTTTATGACACCAATGAATGTTTTTGTTTGAAACTCTATAAAGAAAAGACTATCTATTACTTTTTTTTTTTTTATTTTACAATTTTTCGGTTTTTAACATATTTCTTCAAATGATCATAAACAACACAAACATCAAAACAATCTGTGCAATTTTCTTTCTAGTGATCATTTCAATGTGTGTAGGCGCGATTATACCATATAAAGAGAATTCAAATATGAAGATTATAAGGAAATGTAATTTTGTAATCATTTGCAAAAATTTAATTCCCAAATGTAGGATTTAAAAAAATAAAAAATAAAAATTTTTTTTTTTTTTTTTCTGTAACCCCTTATTTTAGTGATTGTGTAACAATATCACTATTCCTAGTTAAAAATTTTGTTTCAATTAAATCAATGAAAAAATTTTACTTTCATTTCATTGATAGCTGAGATGTCGGTTGATTTTTAACATTTTTAAAAGAAAGAGGCCTCAATTTCTTGTAAACAAAATTTGAGTTACTTACAAAAAAAAAAAAAAAAAAAAAAATTAACAAAAACGTTAGTTTGATTTTAATTAAGGAACAGTTCAGTTGAAAAAAATTTACAATTAAATATCAAATGGGAATAATTAAAGTGAGATTTTCTATATATTATTTAAATTTAAAATTCAGTTATTGATAAAGTTTTCAAACTGATTTTTGTGTTGTTTATTTTTATATTTCAGAGTTTTATAATTTTAATAATTACAATTTTATCATGGTGGATTTTATTCGTTGAATGTTATTCCCAACAACAAAGTGATCAAAGATATAAAACAATATATCAAAGAAATGTTAACGGTTATTCGTATAGTAATCGACCTTATTATTATTCAAATAATGCAAGAATTTTAACACCAAGAACATCATCAAATGTAGCTGCAGCTAATAGTAAATTTTTAGGTATTCCATTAATGGAAACACCGAATAGTAAATTTTTAGGATTTAAAAAACGTAATGAAGAACAAGAGAAATTTATTCATAATCATCAGCGTAAACATCATCAGAAAAGGCCACATCATGTACATAAAAATCATCGTCGTGGTACACATTATCAAAGACCAACATCAACAAATTTAGATTATGATCCTTGTGTTGCATCTAATAATTATCAAAGTAGATTTTTTTTTGATATAAATGTTTATAATGTGCATCCGGCAATCTATTATAATCCAAACGGAAATGATTGTAAAGAAAATGTAAATGATAATGATGAAGTGAATGAGAATGAGAATAATCAAAATCATAATTATCATGGAGCACAAAATCGGCCTCATTCAATATTATCAGCATGGAATATTATTTATAATTTGATTCGTCCAGGTGGATCTTTAAATCCTCTACCACCGTCGCGTCCTGGTGGTGGTGGTGGTGGTGGAAGTGGAATCTACAAACCCAATCCTTCTAATCCTGATTCTAGTAATAATGGAGGTAATGAAGATGTATATGATCCTGTATATGATGATAAACCAGTACATGAAAATACGTCAAATGATTTTCCAACTCCAACTCCAAGAGTGAGATTTACATTTTTGTTTGAAAAGCGAATAATTCAAATATTTAAGTATTTTTAATTTAATTTTTCAGCCATATTCACCTGGTGAAATTGTTGGTAGTATAGCTAACACAGTAAATGGAGTTATACAAACAATAACAGCAAATCGTGTAAAACACAATCGAATACGATCCTACTATTGAAGAATTTTTTTTTTGTGTTTTATTCATTATTTTTTTGTTTATATTTTGTTAACATTTTTGTTTTTAAGTGATTTAAAAAGAAAGGAAAACTTAGTTGTAGAACAAAAATAAACTACACATTTTTAAGAGTTTTATTTATTTTTTTTTCCAAAAATACAAACATGTATTTTATTTGTATAAATCTGTAATATCTTAAAAATTTTCCAATTTCTTAACACATTGCACTTTTCACATTAAGTCATTATTTAGTTAGTTTAAAAATAGCCCGGATACCCTCCAGATGGATATGGATACGATGGATACGGCCCTCTGACGGGCTGTGGTGGATATGGATAAGGGTTAGATGCACTAACCGGATTATATGGTCCCTTTACAGGATATGATGGATATGGATAAGGATTAGGTGCACCTACTGGATGGTATGGTCCCCTTACAGGATATGGCGAATATGGATAAGGATTAGGTGCACCTACCGAATGATATGGTCCTCTTACAGGATATGGTGAATATGGATAAGGCGGATAAACACTAGATGGTTGTTGATATCCACCTGGATATCCACCATTTAAACCAATCGGATATCCATTTTGATATTTTTCACCATGATAATATGGATTGTTACCATAATTTGGATTTCCATAGAAGCCACCTTCTTGTCCTTGATAACCACCTCCTCCGTAATATGGATATCCTGGTGGAGTAGGAATTAAACCATATTTTCCTGTTTGACCATAAATTCCAATTGCTTGTAACTGATTTATCACTGCCACTACCTATTAAATGATGAAATTTAATTCAGATTTTAATTTAAAAAAAAAAAAAAAACTTCAATTTCAAATATTAAAATAAAATTTTTACAATTATTATGGTACGCATATTTAATAGTATATTCCTAACTCTTAAAATATCGTTTTAATCAGATGAAATTCCAAATGAAATGACTTTAATCTCTTAAATGTGTTTCAAAATTAAATATTTAAAATAAAATTTTTTGTTATTTCAAATTTATAGCTACGTTCAATTAAAAAATTTTAAAATAAGCAAAATATATATATATATGTATATACATTATGATTTGCTGTAAACAAGTTTATTTTGCATTATAATTGCGTAGGTATAAACACACATAAATGCAAATAAACTATTACACAATGATAAATCAAACATAAAAACAAGTCTTAAGATATAGGTCAAGGAAATTTTTTACTTTTAAATTTGTTGCGTTATATAATAATGTGTGTGTGGATAGACGTTATTTAACAAGTATGGAAAAATGATCTCATCCTAAATCCATAAATCCTTTTAAAATTACCAATTTTTTCAATTCAAAGAGATCAATGTAAAAATAATTGAATTATTGAGTTTGTAGAAACTGACTAAAATGTATGCATAAATGTTACTGGATCAAGTTTTAGTACATAAAATTTGATGTTTTTTTATTTTTGTCTCAGTGAAATTCAAAAATTTAAAAATTTACTTTTTAATGTAAAAAATGAAAAGATTAAATTTTTCATAATTTGGTCATAATATAATCGTACAAAAAAAATTTACTTATTTCCATGTACAATTTTTTTTTTTTTTTTTTTTTTTTTTAAATAAATAAAATAAATTGTTAAATTTTAAACTATTTTTGGATAAACCCATGGTCAAATATTCTTTTAGCACTTATTTAAATGCGGATGACGAAATGGCTAAGATAGATTATGGTAGGACTAAATGCTTTATAAATTTTTCCTATAAAAATACAAAAAATTAATCATGTCATCAGTTTTATAAGTAAACCCTCTAAGTTATAACGTGAACGAAATATCGCTAATAAAATGAAGAGTTTTATTGTAAGTTTTCATTTGTTGTTCGTTAAAAAAAAAAAAAAGAAAAAAAATTGAACATTAAGTTTTTTGGTTTTATTTTTTATTTTTTATCTCAAAGAAATTTGTCATTATTTATATCATTTTTATAAATTGTGCAAATGGACAAGAAAAAAATGAAACAGAGTCACAAGGAAGAACATCATTCGCATTTTTAGGCAGTTTAATTGATGCAGAAATCAGTGATGCATATTATAGAAAATATTCTGGTTATCCAAATGGCTATGGAAATTCATTAAATGGATATGGCTATGGAAATTCATTAGGAGGTGGTTATGATAAATTTCCATTTTATGGAGGACATAGAATACCAATACCACCATCTGGTTACGGAGGAAATGGTGGGTACGGTTATTATGGCGGAAATCGTTACCCTTATCCAAACTATTATCCTAATAATTATCCATTATATCCAAACGTACCTGAATATCCGATTATACCTTCACAAATGCCACCATCTTATAATTTAGGTGGATACCCGCCCAATTCAGGTTATCCAAATTATCCGTACTCAATTTCTCCTTATTATGGAAACGGAAATGGTTTTAGATTTAGAAATGCCAAAGAAAATTAATTAAGAAATTCAACTGAAAAATCGAAATCTAGTTTTCTAATTTTTTTCCTTCTTTTTATTTTAATTTTTATTTTACAAATTTTAAGTTTTTTTTTTTTTTGTTTATTTGTTTTCATCTTATATTTAAAATAATGTAATTTGCATTTTTATTTGTATTACATATCCACATATACATGTACGTGTATGTTTAATATTCATTTTATTTTACATGAAATCTACATAATGACATATACAAATATATAATTTTATAGTTTTTTAATTAATTGATTTTAATTATTATATATATAAATTCTTTTACTAATTAATTGGTAATGTATGTGGTATGGTATATGTATATAATAATATAATACCACATACACATATGTATGTTTATTATATTTAAATGTTTATTGTATGTACATACATACATACAATTTTAAATACACACAAAAATTATAGGTATTTTCTAAAATAATTTTATTCTCTTTTTAACATTAATTATTACACACCTTTTCACGTTTACTTTTTTTTTTTGGATTTTATTTTGTATTTTTTATATGTTTATTTTTTTTTAAATTTTGTTATAATTATATCTTTAAGAGTTTAAAGTTTAATTATAATTTTTACACATAAAATCTTAAAATTATTGTTATTAAACTAAAAATTAATTACATTATTTAAATACATAATTTATTTTTAATTTAAATAAATTCTTTTATTTTTATATTTTATTTTTTATTTTAATTTCTTTTTTAACAAAAAAAAAAAAAAAATCAATGTTGTTTATGCATACTTCGCTACAAATTCAATTTTCATCAATAATTTAATTACCATTTAAATACAGTTTTTACATTAATTTTTTCACAGAACAAATACATATTTTTTTTAAATGTTATTTTTAAATTGTTCAAAATATCAAAAAATTATTTTGTAGACTGTAGAAAGGGGGAAAATTAAGTTACACATCTCTTCAAAATTTTTATAATTCGATAATTCTTTGATATAATATAACATTTGTTATTTTTTTGTAATATACTCGTATAAAAAAATTTTTATGAAAAATAATTTTATTTTATTTTTTTTTTTAATTTTTATTTTTTTGTGTAAATGTTTAAAATATTGGCAATATAGATCAGGAGCAAAACGGTTATAAAATTTTTAAAAAAAGGTTTTTAAAAAGTATTTTTATTTGTAATTAATAAAAATAAATCAATTTAAAATCTCCCAAATACTTAATTTTCTAAATAAAAAAATCGTTTCGATTTGAAAAAAAAAAAAAAATAGGACATGATCCTAGTTTACAAAATAAATTTTAAAAAATTATTACTTTTTTGGCTTTTTATTTTTATCAATAAATCTTCTTATTACACACATACAGAGGAATTTTCAAAAAAAAAAATTTTTTTTTTTTTTTGATATTTATGTTTACAAATACAATATAAGTTATAAAGTTTATAGACAAAGTACAAAATAAATTAAAAACAAATATAAAAATAATAAACCAAAAAAAAAAAAAAAAAATGATAATGAAAAAATATAATTGAGTACATATAAATGCTAATATATATACGTATGTATATTCACTTTGTATATGAACGAATCCTACATATTCATATACAAATAACAAAAACAAAAAAAAATACCAAAATTTTTTTACATATGTTTATTTAAACATATAAAAAAGTTTTTTTTTTGAAAAACAAAAATCAAAAAAAGATTTTTTGTTATTGAAAATAACGTTTCAAAATAATAATTACACTCATTCATCGTAATTCAGTATAGTGTAATTTACAAAATACAAATTATAAGAAAAAATTTTAAAATTTAACATTTGATAGACAAATGATATATTTTTATGATATACAAAGAAAAATTTCGTTTTTTTTTTTTTTTTGAATAGTATTCTATACTATTCAAATGAAAATAATTTTTTCAATCACAAAATGAAAAAAAAAAACAAAAAATTAAGTTATATTTCCAATCAAATTATTATTATTTTACATCTGCCATAATAGCAGGTGATTTGTACTGTCTTCTCTTCCAGCTACCTCACTCATCGTATTCGATCCAGAACATCGAAAATCTTCGTAACCATCACCTCCAGATATAATTAAAACGTTACCAGTTTCTGATTTTGTTTTCGTATGAATCGAATGCCTATAAATTTATAAACAAAATTACATAAAATAACAATTTTATTTTTATGATTAAATTTTTTTTTGTTATTAAAGTTTACCGATTATTTTTTGTATCAGAATTATTACTATTGTCTGAATATCCTGTTCCATCAGTTTCAACGTAAGCTAAAAATCTTACATGCCCTGTATGACCATGTGGAATACCAGTTAATATTGGTGTATTATTTGTTTGTTGCTGTTGTTGTTGTTGTTGATTTTGTTGACCATTAGTTTTATATCCCTGAGCTGGTATTGTTAATAAAACTCCGGCACTAGTTCCAATCCATATTAAATCTTTACATGCTAAAAGTGATGTAACACGTAAACAGGCAGCTTTATGTTGTCGTATTATATCATCACAATTTGACAACATTTTATTAACAGATGGTGCGAGATTAACTTCAAAAATTAATTCATAACTGAAAATAAATATAAAAAAATCCAATGATAAATATGAAAATGCTTTAAAGATTCATTGATAATTTTCGTAGCATACGTATTGGAATGAAAACATTTGATATGAGCTGAATTTTGTATTGATACCCAAACATAATTACTACATACAACCATATTTGTTATTGGTTTAGAATCAGATGATATTTGGATTTGATTTTCCATCTGAAAACAATTAATATGTTACAGAATTGAATTTGAATAAAATCAAATAATGGCTTTAAAAATTCATTTTGTGATGATTACCTGCAAAGTTTTAGTATCTAAAACTTTAATTATACCCTGTATTGAACACCACAATTTTCCATGAACATTTAATAATTTACTAACTGGACTAGTTACTGATCCTATTGATATACAAAGAGGAGATGTAGTATTCCAACTTCCTAAAAATTCAGAATTTTAATATAATCATTGTACTTGGCATTTTAATGAAAATTAAAAATATTTCACATATACCATTTTCTCTAAGATATACACAAATATCACCATTTGCTAAAGCCACAAAAACTCTATTGTCAAGATATCTGTAACAAAACAAAAATTAAACAATCAAAATGAGTTTGCAGAAAAACATACAAAATGTTATTTTCATTTATTACTTACAAAATGGAATATACAGCACTAACATGCTGAATTTTTATTTTATTTTTCTTAATACGAATATTGTCTGTGCAATTGTATACATGAATGCAACCATCCTCAGTTCCAAGCCACATTGTTGATTGTTGATTATCTGGCGGCTCTTCCGTAGAACTAGAATCTTGATGATGATGCTGTGGGGTATCGTTAGTACTGCTATTAGTGGTAGTGATTACAGATGTTCCTGTTGTAGTTGAAATCTTCGATGCTGGACTTGGAACTCTGTCTTGCTGTTGCTGCTGCTGCTGCTGTTGTTGTTGATTTCCAGCACCAACACCTCCAGCAGTTGCAGCAGCACTTTCAGGTTCAGAATCATCACTAGAACTATTTGAATCTAATTGCATATCATTATCTGATTGATTGCTGGATTTCTTCTTTTCAATACCACTGGTATTATTATTACTGTTACCACCACTGGTATTATTATTACTATTAACATTTGTATTGTTTCCCTCTTGATTTGGACCGACTGTTACATTTTGGCAGTTTGATGAATTACTACTTCTTGGACTATGAGATTGTTGTACGGGTTCATCAATTGATACACTCATTCGATTTAATTTCCTGTTAAATTATTTATCAATGAAAATATATATTTGTATTTGATTTTTTTTTCTTTTTTTTAAATTTTTAAAACAAATTACATTTCATTATGAGCAGGTACTGAAGCAATACATAATATTCTAGCATTACAAACTCCATTGCAGCTGGTAACATTTGGTTCTGGTACAATACTAAGGACACACACTTGACCCACATAACCATCACTATTACAAACCCATACATCTTTTTGGCTACTTAAAGTTGGTGCTGCACATGTAAATTGCAATCCTGCTCTTGTCTTTCTAATTGGAATTGACATTAAAAATTCAGGTATCGGATGACGTTCTAATGATGCAGCTACAAAACAAAAAATATCAATCAATTGTAAAACTACAATATAAATCAAAATTTAATTAATAACCAATACCAAGTTTTTGTTTAGCCTCATTAAATGCTTCTTCCCATTGTGAACGTTTTTCAGCTTTATTAAAAACAATTTGTAATTTTTGACTGTTATTTCTGAAAGTAAACGATAAATATGGGATACATCGAAAAAAATCTACTTTTATTCCTTTTATTTATGATTAATGAACTTACGATGAATTCACTGTTAATTCTAATAAATTCAATTGTGCATCATTTGACTGCCTTTCTGATAATTGACGTTGAACCTCCCTGTGTAAATCTCTAATTGTTTCTTCTAATAATTGATGAGGATATTTTAACGTATTTGTTATTTCAGCAATTTTTTGTAATTTATTACAATCATCAGACAATTGTTCAATTTCATTCATAATACGTCTTACATTCTCATCTTTGGCTGTACAAAAAAAAAAAAAAAATAACATAAAAAAATTTCATAAATTTCAAGAATACAATAAAAATAAATAAAATATTAATTTACTTTTAACAATTTCTATACTATCTAATGGAACTTTAGTCAGGAACTTGTATTTATTTGTATCTAATGTTGAAGCAACACTTCCAGGACATGTTATTCTAGAAATAAATTCAAATCGTAAATAATTTAGTTTCCTTTAAAAAAAAAACAAAAAATTGAAAATTAATATTCTCTTACGCATTTGGTTTTCTTATTGTACCACTTCTACGTTTAATACTTGTTATAACAAGTAAATCAGTAAATAAAAAAAATCCTCTCTCTTTTCTTGCACCTTGTTGACCAGATGGCATCGATACCAAATCAAATAATATAAATTGCCTTTCAGGTACTACCAATTCTGTCATACCTTCAATAATACCTTCTAATTCACGTAATGTTGCCTCACGTTGACCATTCTCTAAAACTTCTTTTTCTTTACAATTAATATGAACTAAAATGTCATGAACTAATTTTAATACATCCTGTAATGGTTTCTGATCTGGATGATCGATATCTGTATGTTTTATCAGTCTTGTAAATAACATTTCATAACTTTAAAAAAAAAAAAAAACACAAGGAAACATGAATCAAAAACAAATCAAAAAAACACAAATCAAAAAAAAAAACAGATTAGACAAAATAAATTGAAATATTGGAAAAAAAAAATAAATAAATTGATTTCATTTGTATTTATCCTTTTTATATTATATTACTTGTACATACTTTGGAAATTTCTGTACTGGTTTAATTAATAAATTGTCCAAAGAAAGTTTCCCTTTATGTTCACGTGCCGTCGCTTCTAGGAATCTAGCAAATGATGGACGTTGTTGACTTGTTGTTTTAATTGCATCTTTAGCTCGATTACAATTATTTACAAATGATGTGTATGTTTCAAGTACTTCAGTTTTAGAAAACTAAAAAAAAAAAAAAAACAAAATTAAAAGTTTTTCTTATTATTTTTCTAACTTTCTTCTCGTTTTCATTTAATTAAAAATGAATTTAATTATATTATTTTAATCAGAACAAATACATTTAAAACATATAAAATTTACTTATTAAATAAAATTAAAAATATTTAATTATTTTATTAATTTTTTTAATTTTAAGCACATTCATATATTTATTTTTATATATTCATGTAATTATGTATATCATTCTCATTATAATTATGTAAATACGTACCGTTTCATAAAATGCATCACCAACTTTCTGTTGTGAATCCCATGAATCTAAACGTGATTTTAATTCATTTAAAAATTTTTCATGTATATTTAGAATTTCTGGTACCATAAAAAATATTTCATCAACTGTTTTTGAATCAATCATTCCAGCATATTCTGGTGTTTTCAATACATTAAAATATTTCTAAAATGAAAAAAAAAAAACAAAAAAAAAAAACAAAATATATTACTCTCCAATTTAGAAAATATTTTTTTAAAAAAAGTAACGGAAATATATTCAAAATTGATTAGAAATGCAGAAATAAATAAAAAAAAATTACAAATTGAAAATTTAAAAAAAAAAAAAAATTAATTATATTCATCATATTGCATATATTACCATTACAACAGTTTGAAGTGAATCAACATAAGATTGTTCATTACGAAATATTTCTTGAACTACATGAGTTCTTGTATCCTAGAAATAAAAACAAAAAAAAATTTAATTATATAAATTATAAAAATTTTAAATTTTATTTATTTATTTTTTTTTATTTTTTTGTCACATTGTTGTTGATAGAATGTGTATTAGTTAAATCAGATGTCTATCTAATGTACTTTGGTATTCAAAACGACAGTTAGAAACCACGAAATCTTATGATGACCAATGAATAATGGATCATTTTTTGTTTTTCAAATACTCCAGAGCATTTTCTTTGAAATTTAATAAATTTTTTTTTTCATGTTCGTTAAAAGGAAAAAATATTTCCAAAAAAATATTCAAATAGTTGAAAAGAATATTTTATGTAGAGCCTAAAGGACAGGTCCTTATTTTAGTCTGGTTTAAAGATTATTCAACTTAAAAACCAAAAAATCAAAAATATATTTGAAAAATTCGAAAATTTTTTTCATTTTTTTTTTTTTTTTGTTAAATTTCAATAAATTTTCAGTCCATTTCCCTCTAGTATTTAAATTAAAAATTTTAAAAATGAACAGAATTAAAAAAAAAAAAAAAAAAACCAAATAATTAATTTAACTCAACAGCTAATAAATTTATAAAATAGCACTCATGCGATATGAAGTCAAGGAAAAACATTTTTTTGTGAAAAAAAAAAAACATTGTATGTAATCAAATTAACAGTCAAAAAAAAAAATAAATAAATAAAAAATAATTGATTATGTTATAGGCATGGAGAGGAAAATACAAAAAAAAAAAGAAAAAAAAAATTAAGTTAAAAAGATTATCCATAAAATGATTCATCTTTGGAGGAATGTTCGGCCTCTAAAAGAATTTGTACTCGTATAAGACTAGACGATATGTATGTACATATATCTTGCACCAGACATGTAAGTAATTAGTACGCCACTGCTTCAATAAAATTTTTTTATGTTTAACCGTACATGTATATTTTTATACTCCATACATTAATCCGACGCAGTTAAGGTTATATGGGAGTATATATTGTGTCCTTTTTCTTTTCTCATAATATCTAATAAGATCATCTCACGAGCAATGTTACCACAATCTGCAAAGTAGTCATATAATACGAGATGAATTTTTTTAATACCAAAATACAGCGACGTAAATTGGTACTACTTCATGTCATTTTCATAAGACCTTAACTACATTGAATTAGTGTAAGGAGTATAAATAATTTTCAACACAAAAATTTAATTTAATAATTATTTTTGTTTTTATTTTTATTTATTTTTATTTTTTTTCTTAAATGGATTATTCACAATAAATTGATAAATTTTCACTTTCATTTTCTACAAGATCAAATTTTGATAATTAAGAAGAAAATAAAATAAAAAACATGATAATTATTTTTTTTTTGTTGTTTTTCTTTTTTATTGAAAGAATTTCACTAGAATTTTATTTTATTAATGTTATTTTGGTGTATTTTCTAATAAACATTTAACAATTAAAGACAAATAATATAAATTTAACTGATTTGAAAATATGGCTATTCTATATATTTTAAAAATAAAATAACAAAAAAACAAAAAAAAATAAAAATAAAAATAAAACTTATAACATACGAGTACATACTACAATATGTATATTTAGGGCAATTTAATAAATATTTAATTTTGTTGTCAGTTTTAACGATTTTGAATTTAAAAAATTTATGAGATCGTTGAAATAAAAATTGTCAAACATATAAGATGAGATTGTAATGTAGACAGATTGAATTTTCTTCCTTTAAGAAAAAAAAAAAAAAATTGTTAAAACATCTTCTAAATTTGTTTTATTTTTTTTTATTTTTTAAATTTTTTATAGTTTTAATATTGAAAAATGTCAACGTTACATCACATTTTTTTTTTCTATATTTACATTAATATTTTTTTTGTCTAAAATGTTGTAAGTGATGAAATTTTAGTTGACTTTTTAATATGTACAACAACATCGATTGATATTGATTGTTGAACTTACAAAAAAAAAAAAAAAAAAAAAAAATTTGTAAAAATAATAAATTTAATTTAAATTCAAAAAAAAACAAATTTTAATTTTAAATCTATAAAAAATTCAATTTAAAATTTGTTTTTTTTGCATTATGAAAATATATTAGCAATTTTATAAAAAATGACTCATATCATAAGCAATATGGAAAATAATGAAAATAATTTTGTACAAGTGGTATACGTAATATTTATACTATGTACATCAATTACATGAAACATTTACAATATTACAAAAATGAAAAATTATACTCTTGTATATACATATGTTATGTATAGGAAAATTAAAATTGTGTAAAATATACACAATATATAATGTATATAAAAATTATAAGTAAATATTGGGGGAGGAGGAAAAAATTTATATATGGATATGGCACAAGGTCATTTAATAAAATAATATTCATGTAATGTACCTACAAATGTGTATTACATGTATATGAAATGTTTATAAAGGTGAACGAATTTGTATATTATATTAAACTCTAGAGCATCAGAATAAAAATTATGAGGGAAATAAAATGCATGTGTATATTACACAGTACAGTACGTACATACATATATGTTTAATCTTAATCCATACACATGTGTACTGTATAACAAATATAAGTACATATAGTGTTGATATTGGGTCAAATGTTGATTGATGTTCTGTTATATATGGATTATAAAACGCATTAAATACCATATGCCAATATTTACGTATATTTTACAAATATTATGCTTTTTTTTGCTATTTAGTAAATTTTCCCTAATGCATTTTCTATAATAATTAACTTTTCTACTAATAGCGTATACTTATGTATACGTGTTACCCCGTTGGAAAATAGCATTATTGAATTTATAATTATTTATTAGGCAAAAAATGAGAATATCCATACAATATTTTTTATTATATCTGAACGTATGTGTATAAACACCAATTACATGTGTGAATTCGTTTCTTAGATTTCGTGTTTTTTAAAAAAAAAAAATTTTTTTTTTTTTACTTTACTATTTTTATAATATTTTTTCCAATTTCCTTATTTTTTCATACAAAATTTTGTATAAAATTTTTAAAAAATTAATTTAAAATTTTCACAAATTAATGTACAAAAGTTTTTCATTTAATATTATTCAAAAATTTTAATCTGCGTTTAATATTTTCATCTTGAAAAATAAAAAAAAAATAAGAAACATCGTTTTCTTTTTACACTGAAAAATTTTACTTACACCCTCATAATGTGAATTCCAGCGATTATTTGATCTTCTTTCATAATCATCTTCAGAATCAGAGCATGTACTTGATGCCATTTTACGAAAACGTTCACATTTATTTTGTTGATTATATCGTCGACTATTATTATTAACAGATACTTGACCAACAACTGATGTTGATGATGATGATGTTTGTACTGATGAATGCTGATTTTGATGTTGCTGATGCTGTTGTAAAACAGGTGAATTGTGTAAATCCGAAAGACTAAGACGAAGATTTTCTCGAGTGTTATTCATTTTTAATGGTGACTGTGACATTATTAATTGATGGCTATATGGACTTATAAATTACAATTTTTTTTTTCTTTTATTGTATATTTTCACGAAAATATTTATTTTCAATTTTTTTTTTTTTATATTCTTGTTTTCTTCGTTTTTTTTTTTTAACAATTTAAATTCCTTTTATAAATTTTTATTGGAAATAACAAAAAAAAAACAGACATGAAAAATTTTTTACTGCGTTCGAATTTTTAATTAAATTTTCAAATTATTCAAAAAAAAAACAAAAGATTAAATTTTTTATTGTTTTCATTTGTTGCTATACTTTTTTTGTTTTCAAATAAACTTTTGAAGTTGATCTTATTTAGAGCTTAGTATCCGACACGTACAAGTTTATATAGTGTCAATTATGTATGTACGTATACTGCTTTAAATATTCAATTGAAGTTCATTTATTTATTTGAAAAAAACAAAAAAAAATATTTATCCTTATTTTAAAATTTAACTATACACTGTTAATATTTCTAACAAACTAATTTTTTTTTTGGACAAACTATTTGAAGGAATGCATTATATATTAGTGTTGTGAAACTGATGATGATTTTCTAAAGTATTTTCACAATATAAAAATTCAAAAAAAAAAATAAAAAAAAATAAAAAAAAATTGAACCTACGCGTGTATATAAAATGAATGCATAATATCTAACATATGAAAACACGTGTCTATTATCCTACACAATGCTAAAATTGTTCCTACAGGAGCAACAACAAAAATATGAAAAAAATACACGAAAATTGTTCGGAATAAATTTCTTTTTTCTTTTTTTTTTTTTTTCTCATATATAATTTGTATATTTGAGCACTGTTTGTGAAATTATTTCTAAAATTGTGTATACATCATCATGTACACGAAATTTTCTTGTATTTTATTCTATTTAATATGTAGACTGATTTTCCATTTTAAATGTAATCATTAAATATTTTATAAATATATTTTCTTGTTTTCAATTATCCACATAAAAATGTTTTAAATTAAAAGGGGTATAATCAAGTATTCTTATACAAGATAACATTAAAAAACCAAAAACACACACACAAACATATGTATATATGTATGAACATTCCATATATTATTAAAATGGCTTTTATCATCGATAAATTGAATAATAATATCCTAAAAAATAGATTAAAAGTTCGATAACATGTGTGTAATATCAAATAATGTACTGTGTACATTACCATATACAATTTTTGTACATACATATAGTAATAGCGTTTGACGAGAATAATCGCATAATTTGAATTCCTTCAAATTTATAAAATTCTCAATATAATTTAATAATTTATCGTTATATATATTAGTAATTGTTCTATGTTGATTGAAAATTAATGTAAAATCTATAATTGAAAATTTTAGCATATTTTCAATAATTTTACCATTAAAATCTATTTTTGAATAAAATTTCTTATCGATATCTTTAAATTAGATTCTTTAATAGCTAATGTACATTATTGTATGTATGTGTACATTAGCATATGCATATATGGACTTATATAAATATACATTCACTCTTATATATAGGTACACAAAAAAAATTTGCTCAATATTACGCGTGTAATGTAGCGATGTAATTATTTTTTATTTTGAAAATGTTTAAATTGTATTTAATATGTATGTATGTATGTACACATAATATTATAAACATTATAAGCGCGAAAAATATTCTATTTAAAATGTTCATATGATTTTGATAACACATATTTACATGTAACTTGCATACAAATTTTCTCTAATAAATATTTTCCCACAAGTTAACAAAAAAAAAAAAAAAATTTGTTTTTTTTTTTGCTTGTTTCTCGATGTTAATATACAAAATAATCAAAATAATTTTATATTTTTATATGTATTGTTTCTATGAACACAAGAGTACACAAATAAAATTTCTACTTTTTTTTTGTTTTTTTTTGTTATATGACCAATAAAAACATATACACGTTTTATTTTATAATAAAATGCGATTTATTTATTCATATACATATACACATCTCGGTATATGCATATATACACACAGATACTATGTACACATTTGTTCTATATTTATAATGCATTATGTATGTAAAACGAAAATATACATATTATGTTAATACATGTAAGTATGTATACCAAGAGAAAAAAAATTTTTTTTTTTTTGCTTTTTCTTTTTTATTATAATAACGAAATTTTGTGTACCTTTATATATATATATGAAAAAAAAAAAATTTTCCACAACATTAATTTCAAATCGATTGATTTTTATTAATAAGTACACAAAATAGATTATATTGTATAAACCATATAATATTGGATAAACGTTTAAGTTTAAACAAGTTTGAGTATATATGCACAGTGTATATATAGAAATTTATAAAAACAAAAAAAAAACAAAAAAAAAAATTAAAAAGAAAATTATTTGCATGTGTGATTGGACACATTAAAAAATTTATATTATTCGCAATTTAAACAAAAAATAAAAAGAAAAATTTCAATTTTCCTTTAAATATTTTCAATATTTCTTGTTATATTCTAATTTAATAATTTTTGAAAATTATTAAATTAAAATCATTAAATTTAATTAAATTTCAATTAAAAAAAAAATTTATCATATTTCAGGCTCTAAAAAAAAAAAAAAAAAAAAAATTAAAAGATATGAGAAAACTATTCTATATTTTTTTTTATCGTTATTTTTTTAACTAATTATTTGTATTTTTAATTTTGTTTTTTTTTTTTTTTTAATTTTTTTTTTTTATTTTATATTTTTGAATGTTTTATTATAACTAAATCAATCTTTATTTGTTTCGTTTTTGTTTTAAACAAATAATTCATATCACATGACAAAATTAATTTCCTTTGATAAGTAAAATAGTTAACTATACTTGCAGTATTACATACATAATACTGAAAATAATTATCCTTAACAACACTTAAATGATAATTAACTTTTTTCTTTTTTTCTTTTTTAATTTTCTCACGTGAATTCAAATTAAAAAAAAAAAAAAAATCATCAAAAAACCAAGAAACAAAAAAAAAAAACAGAAATTTCCACGTTTTAATTTTCTTATATATATATACGAAACCTTGAAAATAACTACCTTTTATCACCATCGAATAAAAGAAAATAAAATTGAACTGAAAATTTTCAATATACAAAAATTATATGTATATTACGTTTATTTTACACTTAAATTAAAAACAAAACTACTATATTGACAATAAAAAAAATTTTTTTTTTTTTTAAATTTAACATAATAATATTATTTGTGTGCAGTTTATATTACACAAAAAACAAATTTTTTTATTCATTCTTTTAATAAGCTTGAAAGAATTTTTTTTTTTTTTGTATTTTATTCATGTATTCCTCTAATAGAATATCATCAGAAAAGTACAAAAATACTGATTGAAATAGAAAATATAAAAAAAATTAAAAAAAAAATAAAATAAAAACAAGACCAATTAAGAAGAAAAATCAAATGAAGAGAAAATATGGAAAAAATAACAACAACAACAACAACAAATAATTGATGCTATATAAAATGAATATATCTCAATTATGTATGCGCATGAAAATGGAAAAGAAAAAACAAACAAAAAAAAAATATTTTTTTCCCAATTTACTCTTCGCTCATTGATATGGTATCAGTGTTGTTTTTCTTATTTTTATACTTATATAAATTTCAAATACAACACATATAATACACGTACGAACACATGTTATATACATACATGTGAATGTTAGCAGTGTTAGAATAAAAGACAGAAAAAAAAATAAAATAAAATAAAATAAAGAAAATAAAGTAGCCAAGAATTAATAGAATAACATTAGAAAAATTCCTTTTTAGCTTGTTGCTAATTCGTTATATTATGTATTTATACATATGTATATGTATTACGCAATGTATGTATATGTACATGTAAATGTGTGTAATTTGTTGTGTGTATGTAAATTAAAAATAGTATATGCGAATATATACTTAAATATGAAACTATGTATGTATAAGTATAGTATAGTATGTATCCAGCAAGTGTTTTTCCAGGAGAACTGGAAATGTAATTTTATGAAAGATAATGAAAAGTCAATTTTATCATAATATACTCTTACAAAAATTACAAAAAAAAAAAAAAAATTATAAATAATAGTATGTTTGAGCTTTAATAAAAAAATTATTCCCTTATCCCCTTTCATGTGTATTTTGAATGAATGAAAACAAATTTTTACGATGAATGTATTACAAAAAAAAGCAATGTACAATATACAATGTATACTGTAAATTTTATTAGAATTAGAACTTGGGGGTTCAATGTTTACAATGTTAACATGTTATATACATACACTATGTTTTATTGACATTTTGCAATGTTAACTTATTTGTCCTTTTCTGAGAGAAATTTAAAAAAAAAAAAAATTTTTTTTTTTTTTCTTTTCTTCTTTTTATTTAATTAAAATAACGCATGCTCATTTCCTCGCAATACTTATCAAAAAAAAAAAATGCACACATACTGTAAAATACCTGTTGCTTATTTTCACATACAATTTTCCTTGAAGCTTTTGCATTATTATCACAATACATTGTTATCATATAGTATTCAAATTAAAATAAAAAAAAAAAAAAAACGTAAGAATATTATTTTTATTTAATGACGTCACATTTAACATTTTTATATACACTTATGTGTGCATACAAAATGAACGAGATATGTATTATAAATTTATAAGTATAAATGTTCAATGTATTACGTTATTATGCATAACGTATACATTTTTTTTTTTTTTTTAAATATCAAATTGGAAAAATGATATGAGGAAAATTTTATTGTAATTTTAAACATACATAGGTCTATAGGTGATACCTTCAGCAATAAGAGTTTTGAATCTACATATTATATGTATATTATTATTATGCATTTAATAGGGTAAATGTATCATTATACGAATTTAAATGTCCTGTCATAAGGACAGTTTTCTCTTCTTAGCTAGAAGGAAACTTTCTTCTATTACTAAGAAGTTTCTTTCTTGAGAGGAGAAATTGCGAATAAAAATAAAAAAATTTTTTAAAAATTTTCCAATTAAAAATTTAATAAATTTGATAAGAATTTTTGTATTTTCAAAAAATATTTAAAATTAAGTAAACAGTTACATTTACCCTAAAAGAAAAAAATTTATTTTTTCGAAATAAAACAGAGAAAATTCTTATTATCTTTAAATTAAAGAAATTTTCATCGAATACATGCAAATGATTATAATTCATATAATATGAGGTTTACGTCATTACCTGAGATCTGAGATGTGAATATATACAAAGAAAAAAAGAAATTGTTTAAAACAAGAAAATTACGTATACTGTATACATATACATATAAAGTAATACATAAAAATGTCTACATGTATTAAGAAGGAAATTTAAAGTAAAAATAATGAAAATTTAAATTTTATCTAATTTTACAAAAGACTTTTTATACGATTATTTATTATACACATGTATGTATGTACAATAAGATCTATTTTTAACAAGTACACGAGTATAATATATGTACATACACATACCTACGTATGCAGATTTTAATAAAAACACTGATGACGTCAGGAAATATATTATATTATTTTTATAAAATTAGTTTAATTCATTTTATATCTAATTATGAATGCAAAAATTGTAAAATTGACGAAATAAATTACAAAAAAAAATAAAAAATAAAAAAATACACATAATAAAATTATCCATCAAAGAATATACATACATACATATGTAGATGTACATATAATTTTCTATTTAGTGTCTTTATTTACGCAAAAAATATTAAAAATTATAATTTATTGATTTTAAACTGAAGCATTGAACTTAAAAACATTGAACATTATTGCATTGCAACAACATAATAACAAATTTAATATTTAAAGCTTTTCACTTCCTTAACGTATAATTTTACATCATATTTTTGGATATTTTCAAAATATATATATACACGAGCATCAAAATAAAATCCAAAAGTCTCATAAATTATATAAAATTTTAAAATTTTGTACATTCTTTAAATTTTACATACATAAATTGAAGATTATAAAAATATTTTTAAATTTAAATCTTGTCGTCTATGATTTAGATAATTTTATACCAGTTTTTCACAAATTGATATTTTTTCAAATTATAAAAAAAAAAATTTATTATTATTCTCCATACACCATAATTCGATGCAGTTAAGGTCTTGTGGAAATGACATAAAATGGTATCACTTTACACCGCTGTATATTGATGTTAAAAAAAATGCATCTCATTACAGATTGTGGTAACACCACTCGTGAGATGATCTTATTAGATATTATGAGAAAAGAAAAAGGACACATATACTCCCACAAGACCTTAATTGCATCGAATTAGTGTATGGCAGTATAATAAAATAATGAACATATTTAATTCCAATAAATATTTTTGATGTTTTACACAAATAAAAAAAAATTTTCTGAAAAATTCTTTAAACGTCTATTTTGATTTTTAATTAATTTTCATTATCATTATGGATTTTTTGTATTCAAAATTTTCTTTTTTTACCTTTTTTTTATATTACGCTAAAAAACAAAACTTAAAGAAAATAAAATCATTTATTTATTTTCATTTGTTTTCTTTTGTTTTTTTTTTCTTATTTAATTGGAAGAAAATTTTTGTATTTACAGATTATGGAGATATGATTCATATGATCATTTATTAAAAATTTCATTTTTGTTTTATTTTCTTTTCTCTTTTCTTTAATTAATTCAATATTCAATATATAATATTGTGAATTAAAAAAAATTGATTAAGAAAAAAAAAAAAAATTGAAGGCAAAACCCATAAATACAATAAAGTAGAAAAATTTTTATACTCTTCACAATCGCGCAACATGTGTTATTTATCAAATTATAGATGTATGTATGTATTGTTTTGTAAAATGAAATTACCAGATGATTTACTTTAGCCAAGCTAAGTGATTAACCTTTTTGCAAAAAATGAAAAATTCAAGGTGGCTACCAAATTCCCAAGAAAATTTAAGAAAATAAAAAAAAAAAGAACTGAGAAAAATAAAATAAAAATAAAAAAATAAAATAAAAGAAATTTTAAACACTGTTTCATTGAACAAACAACAATTTTACCAAAATCATTAAAAAAAAAAAATTAAAATGAACAGAAGGAAATTATTTCATATATTCTTCATCAAATGAATTGATAAATTTGATTTTGTAAAATTGCAAATACTGAATAGAAATTTTCTAAATGCTTTTCGATGACAGATCTTATACTCTCAAATCAATAAATTATTCATACTATATAGTCGACTCGACGGTATTCAACTTATTTATGAAAATTTTCAATTTTTATACAAAAAAAAAAAAAAAAAAAAAAAAAAAACAGAATGAAATAAAAGTGGCGCTACAAACTATCAACAACAACGAAATAAAAAATAATAATAAAAAATTTTTTTGTACTTACAGTAAACATTTGCTGTCGTTGTTCAGATATCAGACGTTCACTTGAACCTTTCAATAATTCAGCTAATAGTTCTGGTGTTGGCATCAAATTACTAGACGATTGTTTCCCAGATTCAGAGCCCATACTACGTTCAGATGGTGTTCGACTAGCTTGAGATAAACGTATTTCATCCAAGCTACGTTTCTGTTGTTTTTCACTAGCTGTCGATGAACTTCGTTTTGCATGCTGATGCTTAGTATCAGGAACCTCTGATGATGCACGTTTTGGTGATCGATCACGATTACTATCAAGGGAGAATTTTTTAGCTTCAACTTTTGAACTTCGAGAATTTGAAGGGCTTTCGGGTGTTGATACTGTATCCGAAGTACTCTGATAACGTTTATGTTGAGGACTGTATCCAGTGTCCATGGAAGTTTTAGTTGTTTCCATTTGAGATGGTGTTGATGCAGCTCTTGTATGTATAGGGATGGGAAGATAAGCAACATTGTTTTTACGATTTCGATTATTTTTGGACTGATGGTGTTGGCTTGATCGACTTTCATCAAATGAATGACTTGGTGGAATGCCATAACTATGTGATGGAGGCGATAAACTTCCCACGCTATTTCGAAATATACAAATTATTTTATTATTAATTTTTATATAAACTTTTTATCGTATATAAGTAATTTACCTCTCCGGTGTTTTCAGTTCTTCCAATATTTCGTCGTAATACATTTTTGCTGGTTTTTTCATTTCAGCTTCGAGCATTTGTCCATAAGGTCCTCTCAATGGTCGTTTTGAATATCGTCTCAGATCTTGTTCACCTGGCGCTGGTGAAGGACTAGCGCGAGTTCTATCACTTTCATTGTCCGACGTAGAATCTGTCCTTAAAAATATCGCATTTCGTATTGATCGTTGACTTGAAAATGTACCAAAAGGAATATCATCCTTTTCTTCTGAACTTTGACATGACAAACTTGAGCGACGATTATTCTTTGGCCAAAGTGGTCGACTGTAATCAGAGTCGGGTGTAAGTGGATCATACGAACCAACTGATCCTGGTGTACCTTTATCTTCAAATGGCCTAGAATCACCTGATGATGGCATTGTATCTGTTGCTGAATCTAATGTTTGTCTAATTACTGAAAAGTCAACTTTTGTAAAATCCAATGTTGGTCTTTCTACATTAAATTCACTCGGGGTTTGGTTGGTGCTATTTTCATTCCAGTCAGTATTTTCAAGATCGACATTTTTGTCAATTGTTGGCCATTGAATGTACATACCTTTCCTTCGTCTAGATTTATCCAGTCGTCGTTTCTCTTCTGAACCTCGAATTACACAAGAATCAGTTGACTGTGATCTTTCGCCAATTTTTATATCATCATTACTATAACGTTTTTTCACTTCTACAAATTCCATAGGCCTTAAAATAATTTCCTCGTCAGTATTTTTATTTTCTATTTTTTCTTCGCTAATATGCACATCTGAATTTTCTTCATCTGCGTTCGTTTTATTTACAACATTTTGTTCCGTTAATTTATCCTCCACCGACATTGTCGGAAGACTTTCTTGACTGACTGAAATTGTCGGTAATAATTCAACACCAAGTAAAGGTGGACTTTTCAATTCATTGCTTTCCTGTTCTATAGTATTGCTACTATTTTGTTTGTTTTCAATCAATTCATTTTGTGCGCTACTAGCCAATTCAGATGAATTCAATGGCAATTCAATAATTTCTGGACTCAAGCCAATTTCTTCTGGTGCCATATCCAACCATTGCTCAGAAGTATTTTCAGCATTCCATTCACCAGCCACACACTCATAAACTGGAACTGGTATAAGGCATGTTGTTGCTGTTTGTAAAAAATTTTCTGGTGGAGACTCCAGAGGTATATCCTCTTCAGTTAATACCGCTAAACTAGTTTCTTGTTCATTTTCTGAATTTTGGCTGCTTAATAATTCTTCTCGATTTTTTTCATTCAATACAGACATTTGTTCTAAATTATCGACAGCTTTTAAAATTACATCATCATCAATTTGTTCTAATAAATCTTTTTCTTCTACAGGTTTTGGAATTATATCTAAAGATTCATTAGTTAATGTAGATTCTGCCAAGGATGTATTATCATCTTTAAAACAATTAACAGATAATCTATCAATATCAGAATTTGTATCTTCTTCCAATATTATATCAGGAGGATTAACAATTTCTTCTAATGAAATTTTTTCATTTTCTGGTTCAAAATTTAAACAAATATTAATTTCTGATTTTTTAATTGAATTATATTGATTTTCTTTTTGCAATTGATTATTATCTAAATTTTGAGATTTTCTTGTATTTTGATTACGAAAATCATCTTTTTTTCGTGGCAGTGTTAAATTTGTATTATCTACAACTGATGATTCTTTATTACTTCTTAATTTATCGCGTATAGCTCCAAGTGCTGATTTTATATATTTACCAGAAGCAGATGAATAATCAATTTGTGAAAATGAAGCTGAACGAAATGGAATTGTTTTTTGTGTATATGAACCGATTATAGTTTTAGATTCGGCTCGTGGCAATTTAGAAAAGAAATCATCATCTTTTGTCGGGGGAACAGGAGATGGTGATTTTGATTTTTCTTTTCTCATTATGATTGATTCTAAATTTGAAACACTAGTATTTGATTTCAATACATTTGAAAGTGATGATGGCATTTTGGAATTTATTAATATTTCAGCATTTTTTGTTCCATTTTTATTTTTAGATAATGATGAAGTAGAAAATGTATATTCATTACTTTTTCTTTTCACTGATTCTGGTATATTTTCTTCTTCTGGTTCTTCATCCATGTGTAAAATATCATCTGAATGTCCACCAGAAAATGATATCGGTTCATTTTCAATAGTTTTTTCTAAACTGCTTGTATGTCGTAATTTACGTGGTGGTGGTATTGGTGGTGGTGTTGGTGATTTTCTATTACCCTTTAATAATTCTGTTAATTCTTTTAATCGTTCAGATTTCTCCGAAGATTTTCTAGATTTGTTCTGTTCTTGTTGTTGTGTAGGACTTGGTGATGATCGTCGACCAAATCCTAAACGTTGTAAGCGATCTAAAGTATTACGACGTTTTTCCATAATTAACTGAAATTTAAATAAAATTAATAAAAAGTAAAAAATTAAAAAAAAAAAGCAGAAAAGAACTTTGTTCATTTGAAAATGAATAAATTATGTATGATAGCTTTTTGAGTTTTTTGAACTTTTTTTTTTTTTGACTTTATTTTACTGTTGAAAAAAAAAAAAAAAATCCTATCATCAAAGGTAAATTTTGGTTTTTTTTTTTTTCATTCATATTATGGATGTACGAAAAATTTTAGTTACAATTTTTATTGATGAGAATGACGTAAAAAACAAAAAAAAAAAAAAAAATTCGCTAATTAAATTAGTATATAATATAGCGTTTTTCACTTCATAGACAGTGAATTTATTTAAAAATAAATTTTTTAATTTTATATAAAAAATCATAAATTTTCCAAAATATCACGCTAATGATGACAGATGTGTAAAAAAACACATGTCATATCCGTTTAATTTGAATAATAAATTTAATTTTCAATATTTAAAACGTTTACGTATGTATGTATATAAATTGATTGTGCTTATATTTCATCAGTTAACTAGGAATGGTTTAAATTTGATCTCTTTTTCACAATTTTTTTTATTTATTTTTATTTTGTTTGTTTAAATCTTTCAATTTTGAAAAGCTAATCAAAATAAAAATTTTTATTTAAAGAATAATATTGATAAAATATCTACATAGACTTTAATTGAATTTTCATAAATTTTTTTTTGCATATTTTTACATGTACATGTATCCATCTATACATTGAAATATTTTTAAATAATTCGTCAATGGTATTTTTTGCCGTCATTATAATCATCATCTGTTGGCCATTGGCACAAGGTCATCATAAAATAATAATAATTATTATTTTTATTATTATTATTATTATTATGATCATTATTAATATATTTTTTGACACCTTTTTTATAACTGTGTATATTAACACATGTGTATATGTACGTATGTATATATGTACATTATATGCGTGTACACGTAACGTGTTGTTAAAAGATGATGACAAGAAATAAATAAAAATTAAATCTTTAAAGAAAATAAATAAAAATTAAAAAAAAAAAAAAATAACGAACGACTGTGTATCGTTATAATGCACATTTACAAACTAAAAAATTTTAATTTTCATATCAGATATAGATACACACGGTATAAATTTAAAGTAGTATATGTTCGTACATATTTATAATACATACAAACACAGAACACAGAAATTCATTTTCACAATGACGTTATATTTTGTTGCCAACAATTCCATGGTAAAAGAATTTTCACAAATTAAGGAAAAAAATAAAAATAAAATAGAAAAAAATCAGATAATTTTTTTTTTTTTTGTGACTGAATAAGAAATAAACCAAAAGTATATATTTTTATTTAAAATAATTTTTTTCTTTATTACTTGGAGCTGTGCGTGAATTTTATAAAAATGAAATTAATATTTTTTTTTTGTTTAGTATCTTTTTTGATTATTGTTTTGAAAAACATGATATCTTTGCTAAAAAGATATACATATGAACATCATTGTAAAGACAAAAGAAAATTTCATATGTATTTTTTTCTTTTAATGAAGTTTGATAAAATATCACATTAAGAGCACATTGATATGTTTTATACCAGATATGTCGTTGTAAAATACATGCATGTTACATACATATGTATGAATGTGTTTTAAAAGTACACATTATTTGAATATATAGAGAACATATGTAAATATGTATGTATAAAAATAGCTGATATATACGCTTAAAAATCTATTATGTACGGGAAATACACATAAATTTTATGTATGTATGTATTACATTAGGAAAAGAAAATCCAAAATTAGTTCAAGAAAAACTAAAGCAAAAAAAAAAGATATATATATATATTTTTTTTAGGTAAATTGAAGCTAAATGTTATTTTCATTTCCAATTTTAGAATATATATGTACATATAGAATATGTTAAAATTTTGAAATTATATAGAGATAGTAAACATTTCATATGCTTCTAAAATATTAAGTAAATAAAAATAAAAACAAAAATTAAGAAAAAAAAAACAAAAAATAGAACACGGAAAAATTTATGAAAAAATAAAATTATTTGAAAAAGTATGGCGGCATATTATATACATACATATGTGTAGATGTACATAAACATATGAAAGCATTACATTGAATTTATTGAGTTTTGATTAAATCGAAGTAAATTTAATTGGTGGATTGATGAATGAATTGCTAATTGTAAAATCAAAATTTTTTTCACCAATTGAAAATTGCAAATTAATAAAGATATCATTTTAAAAATTAATACATATACACACTGTTTGTTTCGTTAAATTACGTTACGCGTTATTTATATAACATGTAAGTATGTACGCATGCACATGTTAAAAATTTCTAAAATATCTATGTACATACATAAAATATATAGTAAATGAAATGTACACTAATACACATTAGAAAATATATATTTACTTCGAATATATGAATGAAAAAAATGAATATTATTATTTATTATTTGAATTATGTATATATGACAATTTATACAATACCCACCTACTCATATAATTTTCTAATGATCATGACATTTTATATACTATAAACAAAATGATTACGTCATTGTTTTCTAGATTTCACTGAAATTTTTTTGCAAATAATTCTGATATTAAATTTACAAAAAAAAAATATATTTTTTTTATAATATCCAGGAATAGAAAAAAAAAAAAATCAAAAATATAAAAATAAAAATATTTATGCAATAATATATGTTTATGAAAGCTATTTAAATCTGTGATGATTAATTCAATGTAATTTAATAAAAAAAAGAATAATTCATTTTAAAAATATTCAAAAAAAAAAACGCATAGATAAAAGTGATAGTTATTTTTTCTTTATAAATGGAAATTTAGAAAAATCAAGAAATGTTTATAACGATAAAAGATGACGTACATAATGCGTATGTACGTACAACACTTTATTGACGTTGAAACGTAACATTCAAAAAAATAGCCAAAAATGTCTTTATAAATTGTTTTTTTTTTTTTTTTTTAACAAAAAGAAGAATCACATAACGTCTGCAAATTGATCAATAATTAAATGTGATGTATTTAAAAAAGAAAGTAAACGTTAAAGTAACCGTCATCATTGATATTCTCTTAAATTTCGGTTAAATTTAAACATATGTCGATGTGCAGACGAAATATGGTGGTCGTTTTGTATGTGGGTGAGATTGGGTAACATTTTCAATATTGGCAAGCGTTTCTTTACTACTTTCCATTTAATTTGTTTTTAATTTTATTATACACATTAGATTTTATAGATTAGATATGGCTACAAATATCAAAATTTTAATATTTCCAAAAAAAAAAAATGTTCTATAACTCCACGATTACTTTACATATGTGTACTTTCATTTACTGAGAATGTTAAATTTTTTTTTCTCTCATATTTTAATATAACCGCGTCTAATAATAAAACAAATAACCAAATAAACAAATTTTAAAATTTATATAATGTTCCGAATAAAAATTCGTTAAAACGTATAATTTTAATGTTTTTATAATAAATGAAAATAAACATTTGAATACAAAAGAAATATACATACATAATAATAATTAGAATTTTTATGAATTTTGTGGAAAATGAAAAAAAAAATTTTTTATTTTATATTTTTATACGAAATTAATTACAAAATTTTATATTGATATTAATAATTTAATTGAAAAAAAAAAAAAAAAATTTTTTAAATTTTTATTGAATGTAATTATGTATAATGCCAAGAATAACAATGAGATACTTTAAATGCATTTATTTGTTGTTTTTTTTTGTGTATACAAATGAAATATAAATGCATATGTAAAAAAGTGTTTACATGTCATTCATGAATCTTTTATTTTTCTTATTTTTTTTTTCTTTTTCTTTTTCTTTTGAATTAAAATAAATACATTGATAATTCAAATAAAAACACCTACAATTAAAGAGATTTATATATAAAAAAATAAAACAGGATATAAAATTTACAAACAGGATTTTTTGTTTATTAATAATAATATGGTAATAACGAAATTATAAATAATTGATGTAGTAATTTTGAATTTTCGTTATATACATATTTTTGTATCTTAACTTTTCGTATACAAGCAAAATATTTATGAATAAAATAATAATATTGTTAATAAGCATTCTTCAAAAAAAAAGAAGAAAGAGAAAAATTAATCAACTCGTGTACGTACGTACAATTACCTTGAATTAAAAAAAAAAAAAAAAAAAAATTCTAAACAAAATTAAAACAAAGACCAGATATAGAAAAGAAAAATCAATAAATTTTTACAAAAATAAATTTTTTTTTCTGTTTTCTCATAATGTACATGTAAATTTCGTAAAATGCCTGTTTAACATTCACATAGAATAAGAAAAACAAAAAAAAAAAAAAAAAAATCAAATACGTATTCTGTTTTATTTTTAATGTGAAAATTCCATGTAAACAAAATCTTTATATTGTCAAAATAACTTTGAAATGAAATCAAATGTTTTCTTTTTTTTTTTTTTTTTTTTGGTTTGTTTTTGCTTTAAAAGCTAAAATTAAATTATTCGAAAAACAAAAATAAATTAAAAAGAGAATTACATATACATACAAACGTTTTTCAATCCAAAAATAATTAATATTCGATTAATTTTAAATGAAAAAGTTTTTTTTTTTTCCCACTTTTCAGTAATATTTTATTTACATTTGAATTATCGCATAAATTTACAAAAAAAAAAAAATTTTTTTTTTTTTTAAATTATTAATTGACATTCTTACCTCCTTATTTTGTGAATTACGATCACTATAAAATTGTTGACCTTTATTACTAATAAAGCCAAATGATTCAATAGCAGGTATTCTTTTAAAAACGGGTCCTTTTACATATCCAACAACTGATGATGATGATGATGTACTTTCTAATGTTGATGGTGATATTGGTGGTGGATTTATTGGTAATGGAGGCGCAGCAAGTACAGATATGAATGATGAATTATTTTGTTGTTGTAGTTTATTTTCTTGATTTTCTAAATGATCACTACTACTATCAACACTAATTATACTTCGTTGACTATTACAAAAACATATTGTATGACTTTTTTTTAAATGATATAAATTTAAATTTTTATCACTATTTGTTTTAGTATCATTACAATCACAACAAATATTATCTTCACTTAAACAACTTATCGTACTTGTTTCATCGATGTCCGTTAAACTGTTATAATAATAATCTTTATTTTCATTATTTAAAAAATTTTTAATATCTTTTGTATTACTACTATTATTTTTGTAATTATTATTATTATTATTATTTTTACTAATATAATCAAAATTATTTTTACTATTATTATTATCAATTTCATTTGTTTTATTATTGCTATTTTTAATACTATTTAATATTTTTGGCACTGAATCAAATGATAAATTACAATAATTTGAATGACTTTTTTTAATTGGTAATAATGTTGTTGATGATAATGATGGCACTAATTGTTGTATGGATATTATTTTTGATGTTGATGATGATGGTGATGTTAATTTCGTTGATATCGATTCAATATCACTTAATGATGAACTATTATCAATTTCACCACCAGATGAATCAATAAATCCAATATCACTATCATCTTCGAAACTACCACCATCTAAACCGATAATTGTATTATTTTGATTTTTATTATAAATATTATCACTATGATCAATTAAACGATCTTCACTGTTACCACGTGTTAAATGATCAACAAATTTAAATGGTTTACGATTTAATTTTGGAGTTAATTTTCGTATAACAACTGCTGCAGCTGCTGATGCTGCTGCTGCTGCTGCTGCTGTAGTAGAATTATTAACCGTTGATGATGATGATGGTGGTAACGATGATGATGATAATACTGATGGTATTTCATTTAATGATTTCACTTTAACAAGATCATTTGAAGATTTATAATTAACATCAATAGATACTACGTCTTGTGATAATTTATTGTTATTATACCGTAAATTACGTTTTGATAATTGATTTTTATCACCACCATTTTGATTATTAACAGACTGATTGACGCCACTATTATTATTATTATTATTATTGCTATTGCTATTATTGCTATTACTATTATTTTGATTTGTTAAATTTTTTGAATTAATTTTTTTCACATGTAAAATTGCTTTATTATCACCTGATTGATTTGCTATATTATTAATATCACTATTTGATGAACTACAATAATCACTACTACTATGTTCTGAATTTATTATTTGATCGCTACTGCCCGTAAAACAACCGAAAAATTCAAAACGATTTGAATTTTGTTGTTGTTGTTGTTGTTGTTGCTGTTGTAATTGATGATGATCACTATTAATAATGCCACCAGCATTATTATTATTACTATTATCATTATTATTCGAACATTGTCGTTCGAATTTTTCTAATTTCCTTCGAAAATGTATCGGGTTCACCGACTCATCATCATCATTATCATTATTTTCGGAATTTACTGTTGTTGTTGTTGTTGTTGTTTTAGTATAATGGGGTCGGGGTGGTATTGGTGGAGGAGATTTTTGGGAAGAATTTTTATTTAATATCTGTACCGGAAATTGGGAGCTTATATGAGATGATGAAGTTTTCAAAGGTGAATGAAAACTATGCTGTTGAACAATTGAACGAGGTATCCGTTTTAAATTATGTGATCGATTTAATTGTTTCGATATTGTACGACTTTGAGATGCGATTGTATAACAACAAATTGAGGATGATGATTTTGATAAAGAGGATAAAGAATTTGGTGATGTTTCGCGTTCACGACACTGATCAACTGAAATTGCTGAAGAGGATGATGATGACGAATTTACTTGCTTACAACAACTAATTATTGGATAACTTGTACTATTGCAGAGACGATTGTGAACAGAGCTATTTGATGTTGTTACCACTACAGGCAATGCTGTTGTAGCTGTAGTATTTAATAATGTAGCTTTTATTATTTGTGTAGATGATGTTGTTGTTGTTTCTACAGGTAATACATGAGAATGATAATGATGAGGTAGTGGTGATTTTACAATGGATGATGGGACTTTTTCATTTTCATTCAATGTGGTAGTAGTTTGTACATCAAATTTAGATTCAGTACATGATGATGACTGTGATGGTGAATCTATTGTTGAACATTTTATAACAGTAGTAGTAGTAGTAGTAGTAGATGTTCCTGCTGTGATTGTATGAGTTGAAACATTTGAATGTACTTGAAGATCCCGGTTCACTAATATTGATGTAGCTGCAGATGCTGATGATATTGATGGCTCTACATCAGCTGGTGGTGGATCTGGCGCCGACATTGCTGCTAACGAAAACGAAGACGATTGCGATTGCGTTGTCGACAATGTTCTATTCTTAGCTGGAATAAATATATGTGAAAAGAGAGGGAATCGCGCATATAGATAATCATCATAATTTTCTTTTAAAATAAAATTTTATTTTTTTATTTATTTTTTTTTATTTTTATTATTTTATTTTAAATGAAAATTTCGACTATAGTTTAGACAAAAATTTTCACTACATAAACAAATATAGTATATTTGTTTCAAATACAAATAAAATCTCCTCTTTTCTAAATATAAATCGAATAAAAAATATTATTTTACGTATATGTATTAAAAAATATACTTTTTCAGTTCACGCATATGTATATCTTTTCAATAATAAAGTATTTGCGATTTATTTTTAATTTTTTTCAATTTGTTGTAGCTTTTTTTTCTATATCTAATGTAAATTAAATAATTAAATTATAAAAAAAAATCTCATTTTTATAAATAGACAGAAATATGAATTGAAATTATTAAATACTTTGAATTATACATTGAAAATAATAAACCAAAACAAAAAAAAAAATGATGCAAAATTTAAAGATAACGAATTTATTAATTCTGAAAATCTTACTTGAAATATTTGGTTGTGAAAGAATTTTTGCTTTTGCATAATTTGTTGTCCAAGGTAATCCAATTTTGGAAGTTTTAATACAACAGCATGATGAATTATTATGATTTGTTGAACTACCCGTACTACAATCACTACTACCAGAACGGCTTGGTGTTACAGAACATGATGAATTTACATTTCCACTACTGGATCTAATCGAAGATGTTGTTGTTGAATTTATTGCATTTGTATTCGAAGTAGAAACATTAGATTTAGTTGATAATCCAAAAGGATAATTTCCACTTGATAAACGTACACCATATCGTATACTACCAAGTGTAATATATCCTGCTTCTGGTATTGCTCTATGAAAAATCAAAAATAAACAAAAAGACAAGACAAATTGAATGACATAATTATCTTCTTTTTTTTTTTTTATAATAATTTCGAATTATAAAGTGAACGAATTCAAATTTTTAATCAATTTGAATAATTAATTTAAAACCAAATTTGATTATTTCATACAACTTGGGATTTACGTTATTAGTAATTTAGCCGGGAGATACCTAAGATATTAAAGTTATTAGTCAAAGTGAAAATATATATTTTTTTTTAAAAAAAAGTGAAAATGGTAGCATTGGCATCTCAATACATATTTTAAATAAGAAAACTTATTGCGTCTATAAATATGCAATATCACATATACAGAATATTTAAAAATTTTTATATGTAACGGTTATAATAGGAGTGTTCTTAAGAGCATGGTGTAAAAATATTAAAAGCAACTTGTGTTAGATGTACTATAGGGTTAAGGTCAAAATGGTACTTTCTTTTATCTATGTTTTCCTTTTTCCTTTCTTTTTTTTTTTCTTAAGCCATAAACACTTTCTAAATAATTACATGCATCAATATTTCGGTGAGTATATTAAATTTATTTGAAAATTAATTCTTTTTTTTTTTGTAATGTTTCCATCACCCCAATACCTGTTCCATTGTTGTACTCTATCAGCTACTCTTTGATATGTTTGTATATTACCAATATTTTTATTTTTCTCATCATTTCTATTAGAACGATTTGTTGACATTTTTTCTTTACATCTGAAAATGAATAAATCATTTGTTTGTGCCAAAATCAATTCAACAGAATAAATGAAATAACAAAAGAAAAATATTTTATAATAAATTCATGTAAATATATTTTGAATACAGTTTATTAAATTAAAACTGAAAGTGAATTAAAAATTATATCCTTTCTATTTTTAAATTAATTACAAGCATACATATAGGGAAAATTATTTTCGTTTTTTTTTTTTTTGTTTTTTTATTTTGTTGCATTTCCAATGTTTAATCGTCGTATAACTGTCTAACTTTATGGTACTTACATTTTATTTACAATTTTTCATATTACCTACAATAAATCAAGTAATTATTATTGTTTTTGTTTATTGTCTTTGTATATTTTGTATATTAATTAAGAAATATGATTATGTACGTTATTTGCTGACATTATTAGTAAACTCATATATTAAACTTCCTTTAAGACTTTATAGATAATAATAATAAAAGAGTCACGTAGCGCCATTTGACCTTTATTTTATATTGCAATTGCAATTTTATGCACATTATTATTTTGAGTCTTTCATTTACAAGTCTTAAAGGCTACCGAATATATTTTTTGTACCTGGTGCGCATATACCAGTACAAAACAGAAGTTTTTAAATTTTAAAAGTTTTTAGTCGATTTTCATATTGTATATGTATTGTAAATTTTGAAAAACAAAAAAATAATGTATGTTAGTACATATGTACATATAAAATAAATATGAAAAACTGTTGAACGGCGCCTTTAATGTTATTTTTGTTTTAAATTTTACTGTCACAAGTAGATTTTTATGAGTCATATAATATGTGTTTTTAAATTAATATCCATATACGTTAATTCTACGCATACCATACGTATACAACATGAATACATATGCTATATACGCATAAAACACAATATAGTGAATTTAAAAAAAAAAATGTTCATAGACATAAAATCAATTGTCATGTACTTCATATGAAAGCATATGGAACATATTGTTTATGGAATTCATATTGCATATTCAAATTATTTACATATATCTATATAAAACCTCTTTATTTGAATAATATTAAAATATAATAATTTATTTGAATATTTGCATAGATAATGAAAATAATAATGAAAGACTTTCATGTATCCGCTGTAAATAAAAGTACAAATTTAATTTAAATAAATAATAAAGTAATAATTTAGTTTATCTAATTTACAATCTGTACTATATAGTGTAAACAGGATAAAGTTTTAAACAGAAAATTTTTATTTTTATTATACACGAAAAACAAATCTGTATTCCTGTTGGTCAATTTCAGGTCAAGGACTTATAATATCAGGTCTCGTTTTACTTTCATCTATCGGTGAAATACGAGAAAAATTAAGTACTTTCAAAATCTTGTAATAAATACTTATGGTGAACATAAAAACAGAAAAAAAATAAAATAAAAAGGATTCTAAAATCTGAATTTACAGATTCAGAATAATAATGAGTGAAACATACATCTGTATGTACCCCAAAATACAATTATGCATTAAATGTGTAGTTGCAAAAAAAAAAAATTATTAAAAAATTGTTTGTACAAGCAATAATAATTGAGCTGTTTTATTTGAAAGTGAAATAAGTAAATTTTCTAAATTCCGAGATATTTTATGTTTTACATTGAAATTTCCTATACACTAAGCTCAACAGAATAGTAAAACTTTGATCTCTACAAAGTTCGTAATTTGTAATTTTTTCTTGCAAAATCTTTTACTGAAGATTCAGGATATTTCAGGATTTGAATCTAGGAAAATCGGATTTCGATGGTTTTTGACTTATTCCACTTTCAAATAAAACATCTCAATTCATGATTTTGATTTTAAAACCATTTAAATTAATCATGCAATTTTTACCTTAAAAATCTTCTACTTAAATTACATTGTAAATTATTTTATTTTCATTAATTTAAAAAAATAAAAAAAAAAAAGCAATTCAATTTATTCAGTAAAAATACTCTACAATATGCCATTTCTTAATCTTTTTTTAATCGATCAAGATATTTTGTTTTTTTTTTTTTTTTCTGCATATAATCTTTATTACTTGATCAATCAATCTTTTACATTCAAGTGTGTAACTTCATTTCTTTATAACATTTTCTTTAGTCACAGATGTACATATAAGTTCTATATGCATATAACATAAAACTAATATGTATGCACAATAAACCATCATCTATGTAAATGCATAGTATATACATATTATATCTTATAAAAGACGTAAACAACAAATCAATTCATCAAAGATGCACATTTCTTTTTGAAAATCATTTCAAATTCAATCACCACACAACACAATCAACCTCCAATTGAGATCCAATCACACATCTTTTTTAAGCTTTTTGTACATACATACATACATATATGCATTTATCATATGTCAATTTGATTTGATACATTTGGGAGGCCGATTTACAATGACCAAACAACATCATGTTACATGACACTGCAAAAACATTACATTGACCATCAATTCATCTTTAAAGAGTTGTAAAAATATTGTAAAACTTGTATCTTCATGTGTACATCTTAATGTATATGCGTATGTATTTTATATGTAAACACATATACGTACATATATATAAACAATCAAATGTATAAATATGTAATGTTATAGTTTTATATTATATGAATTTTATATATGTAAAGAATTTTTCATGTTTCTGCAATCAATCGGAAAAATATCTTTGACACTGTTGTAACAGAAATTGATGAGCTTATCAATGTGAATTAATGCGTGCAAATGATCAATATGTGATTTGAAATTTTAATGAGAATAATAAAATGATTACAATGCAATGAATGTTTATTTGTATAATGTACAATTCAAAAATCTACAAACAAATATTTATTATTGGTATTTTATAAATTATGAAAAGAATTTAACACAAGACAAAGAAAAAAAAATTTTTTTTTTCCAATTTTTTTCTTTCATATTAGCCATTCAATGGATATTTAATAAGGATAAAAAAAATGTGATAAATTCCAACAAAAAAAAAAAAATAAAATAAATACAATTAATATATTCGATTTAATTCACAAGGTTTAACACATACAGACGTATAAGTGGATATGTTAGAATTTTGTTATATTAGCAAAAATAAAAAAAAAATAAAATTCAAATTAGCATAAAGTAATCTTAACATTATTAGATATCATATGATGATGAATGATGTCATATTTTGAGACATTGACTGATCTTTTAAATGTCTGAAACAAATTGACTATCTTATTTCAACACCCACTCATCATATTAAATAATAAATTAATATCTAAATTCATTTATTTTGATTTATCAAAAATGAAAATCTTTAAAAAAATAAATAAATTCAAAATTTCATCTAAACATACATTACACACATACGTATATGAGACACGGCTCAAATATGTACAAATATGAGATAATGAAAAATAATTTAAAATTATCATAACAATTATCATTCACGTGTTAAATTTATTTGCAAAATTTTCTTATATATGTATGTCTTACACACTTGTTCGTACACATAATGTACATATGTACATACGTATAAATATCAAAAATTATTTGTTTACAATATGTTATCATAGTATCAATAATAAAACCAATTTTTAAATTTTCATTTTCCTTTTTTTTTTTTTTTTTTTTTTTGTATATTTTACTACCGTTATAATACTGATAAATCGTTGACATTTAGGACGCCATAACAAAAATAAAATTAAATAAAATAAAAATAAAACAGAAAATATGAAAAAAAAAAAAGAAAATCATAAACTTGTACATAAAAAACGATTTTTGATATCATTTTTTGTAAAATAAATACAAATACACATTATTATTAATTTAATGTTTAATTATAAGAACTGCATACAAATGTATCATACATCAAAAAAAAAAAAAAAAAAAAAATTTTTTTTTTTATACCTACTAAGGTATATTATTTATACAACATATGTTTATACATATAAAATACATATTAAATTCAGTTCAATAATTATTAGAGGCAATAATACGTTATAATGGCGTATTTTTATAGTAATTACATATTTTTACAATAAATACCCAAATAGATATATTCACACTCAATCTGCTATTACGTATTATCTCTGCTACATGTACGTAGATAAACATATACATATGTATAGGTACATATAGTGAACAACAACATCAGTATTCAATAAAAAAAAAAAATTTATTTCCAATCAATACAATATTGGTTGAGATCGAGAGGTATAAAAACCACAAAACAAGAACAAAAATATCAAAAGAAATTTGATATTACCACTATAAACTTCTCGTGTGTATAAACAATATATGCATATAAGCAAGCATGTATGTAAATACACATTTTAATTCAAAATATATAATTACGAGATATACTATAGTGTAATATAAATATTAAAATATTTATTATAATTTTATATCTGGCGTTTTTATATTCTGTATAAATGTAGATTTTAAAGTATTTTCAATAATAAATTGTTTTAAAAATTACATAAGTAATAATTAAAATTTAGAGGTATAATTTAAATTATTACATTTAATAAATAAAATATCTTAAAATTTTCTTTAAAAAAAAAAAGAAAAACAGAAAAAAAAATCTAACATAAGCTTCACTATAGATTCAGGACTCTAATTAGGGGGTTTTAAACTACATATGAGACAATTACAAGACACATATGAAAAATTGTCTTATGAGACACCGGGTGAAGAAAGTGAGGCGTGTATGAGGTTGTACGGTACCTATGGGCTACCTGAAACACGTCTCACTTCCTTCATCCGTTACACCGTATCCGTTTACGCGTTTAATGTAAAAGCAGACATTAATAGAAAATTATTGATTCTACCATTTATAAATTCAAATTAAATTATATAAAAATAAATAAAATATCATAATAATCCTTTAAATTTTTAAAATTCTGAAATTCTATAGAGCACATTCTAATTAATTTCATTGAAATTGAAAGAATCAAACATATAAAAGGAAAATTTAATTAAAAAATCATGTGTATCTCATAAATATACGATTATCAAATTAAAACAAATCGTTTTCAGTTTCAAATACAAACAATTTTCTATACAAATAGTTAAACAACAATTTAAAACCTTTTAAAATGTGCAAAATATGGTTTTGTAACTATAATATAAAAAAAAAAAAAATTGCAAAACTTATATAAATGCATTTTATTTGGTGAATTAAATTACAAGTGTAAAGAGCATGAATTTAGATCAGATTTAATTTTCAATTACTACATAAAAATTTATTTTCACTTGTTTGTTTTGCTTTTATATGCAAGCATTGTGACAAAATACATGTTATATACAAAATGTTATATACAAAAAAAAAGTCATGAAGTCAATTCTTTTTTATTTTTTATGTAAAATATATAAATAAATGTTTAAGTAAATAAAGTTACCTTTAGAAGGAAACAAAAAAAAATTTATTTTTAACATTTAATGTTAAAATATCGTGTTTTCGTTTTAGTTTTTTTTTTAAATTTTTCAAATGGCAAAATCAAATCGTTTACAATTTATATATAATATTCTATACATACGTATACCTCACATAAATCGTTTGTATCCGTATATAATGCATATCAGTTACAAAACGCATACATATTACGTATATGATACAAACGTAAATGTGTACTTTTTTCAACCCTGACATGAATGAAGTCAGGCTCTAATTCGTAAAAACAATTGACAGTAACAAAAGCAAAACATGCAAAGAAGTTATGTAATATTGAAGTCAATATAGAAATCTAAAATATAAAAATATGTTCATATATGTATGTTGTATATGTTATTTAGACACACATATATGAATGAAACACTCATTCCCAAACGTACATTACAAGAAATATGCTTTTCAAGTTTTTATTTTTTATTTTTTTTAATTCATAAAAGGAAAATTATTAAAAAAATTCAAACATAAAATGAAAAAAAAAAAAAAACCCTATTTATTTTTTGCCTACACAAAAAATCCTATTTACAATTTCCCAAAAAAAAAAAAAAAAAAAAAAATCATTTGTAGTTAAAATTAAATATTTACTATAATTTTAAGAAGAATTTTCCTTTTCTTTTGATTGCTAAGCAATCAAATTCGAATTTGATTTTCATACAATAAAAATTAATTTTTATTTTAAATTTTTATAAGTTCTCGATGAGATTGTTTATTTACTTTGATTTTAAATTCGTAATAATTTTTTGTTTTTTTACATTTCATGATTTTTTTTTTTTTAAATGAAAACTTACTACCCACAATTTATGTTTGTTTCTTGTATACGTTTATTAACTTATGATGATGATGATGATGATGATCAAACAAACTTAGGCGTTTTTAAAATTACAAATCTCTTTTAAGAAAAAAAAAAAAAAAAAAAAAAAAAAAAAAAAAAACCTACATAGGCAACTAAAAATTTTAATAGATAGGCTTCATATTATATTTGTACAGTATTTATTCGATTTTATATTTTTATTTGTATATTCGTAAATAGAAAAATTGTAATAATACAAATTGTAGACAAATACAAATGTAAACAATTATTATTATTATTGTCGACATTTATTAAACAGTTTTACAAAAATAAAAAAATAAAAAAAAAATTTTGCAATACCAACCCATACATAGAAACGCAAATACATATAAAATAGCAAAAAAAAAAAAAAAAAAACAACATTTTTATGTCTTTTCATTTAAAAGAAATAAAATTTCATAATCAAAAATAATATTGTATTAAATACGAGAAGCAACCTACAATTACCGGAAATAATAGAAAAGTTTAATGGAACATCAACTTTAACTTTGATATAAAACTATTTGCTCATTTGTTCTGATACCTACACGTAACTATGTTATTATATATAGTGTATTTTAAACACATACAATATTTTTCATTTTCTTTTTTCTTGTTTTTGATTTTTATTTTGCTTTAAGAAAAATCTTACAAAATATAATAAACTCTGGACAATCATCTACTTAACTTGAATATACATACATACATGTATATGCTTGACACATATAAAATATACAAATAAACATTGTACATATAAATAACGATATAAAATTTAAAATGGATTTTGTATGCTGCTAAATATATAAAGGCTCCTAATAAAATAAGAATCCCTCATCATAACCCGCCAAAGACCTTCTGAGGATTGAGGAACCGGTTCCTATACATAAAAAACGTACATATATGTATCCATGAAACTATATGTTCATGTATATTTCTTTTTGTGATTGTGCATTAGCACAGTATAATTTTTATGTTTAGCGAGGTTCTCTTATACACTTTTATATATGCATATGTACAATCTCAGATTTTTCAAAGTCCATGATTTCCTGTAACTTCTTTTATTTTCTCTACTACAAGCTAACGTGCTTTTGTGTTTAACTTTTTTTTATTTTATTTTTTTTTTAAATTTATTTTTGCAAATAAAATATGTTTTCTTTAGTTTTTCTTCTTTTTTTTCCATACATTTTTGTTGATTTTATTTATTTTGTTTTTTTTTTTTTTCATTCAGTATTTTTATTATATGATGGTTAGTTACAATTTAAAAGACTCTCAATGGTATATATGTATGTATGTATAATACCAATTTCAAGATATCAGATATTTTGAAAGAATTAAAGTAGTATATATAAAATAAAATTGAATTCATTTTAATAGCACGCTTCATTGAAGCCAATTTACCATAAGGAGTCTGGATTCCTTAACTTCAATTTATGTCCATACTAAAATCGTGTAGGTTTAAATTACCATTATTTAAGCTTTTACTTTTGTATTCTTGTTTATTTATTTATATTTTTTATTTTTTTGTTTTTTTTTTTTTTCATTTAAATTTTTAGGACATTTTTTTTTTTTTATTTCTTTTTACTGATATTCTCATTAATTAATTTTTTTTGTATATAATTTTTAAGGTTCATTTTATGTATCAATAAGGTTAGAATAATATAAAATTCAAAAAATATCCTATAATGATGTCTTATATTGTTTGAAGTGGGGGGAGAGAGCAAGGCCCTCTGAGCACTCAGACAAAACTGTCCATTGTACTCGAAATAATGTCCTACATAATATTAATATTTCCTGACATAGATATTAGAGTAGAATTTATTTATTTATTTATTTTTTTTCGATAATTTGAGTTGAATGTAAAACAAAAATTAAAATTGTTTATGTTTTTCTTAATTCGTACATTCACCTGATTTTATAAAATTGCAAATAATAATTTATTAAAATATATTTTTAGCATTGTCAGCTGTTTTACATCATCATAGCCCAATGTGTTAATAGCAAATTATTATTTTTTTTTTTCGAATTTTATATGTTTTTATTTAAATTCAAAATGAACGTTTTTTTTGCTTTTTTTCATTTCATTTTATTTTCTTTTTTCTTCATATACGCAAGTAAACGTTATTTTTTTTTCAAAAATTTTATTTTTTCTGTTTTTAAATTTTCCTCTTATTTCACATGTATTTTTTTTCAACTCAATTAATTTTTTAACAATAATACGTAAAATATTCGTTTGTGGACAATTTTCTAAATTTAGATTTTAAGAAAAAATAAAATAAAATATTTTAAAAAAATGGCACCAATTCGACTATTAAGAGGGAATATACGTAAACTGTGCTCTGTTTTAGTACTGTACACTGTATACTATTCACAACAAATTTATACAAACATGTGTGTAAGTACACAGTACACACATTAACTTTAGTATAAAAAAAAAAATTAATATCCTCACTTGAACACATGCAATAGGCACAAAAATATATTAATTTGTTTTAATTATAAATTTAAAAATTTCATCTGTATTTTTTGAAATACTCAAAAATAAATAAAATTTTTTGTTTAAATAATTAACAAAAAAAAAAAATCATACAGAATTTTTCAAAATTTATTTATTTTTTTTTTTTTAAATTTTATTTATGAAAATGATTAATTATAATGGCATATAGTAATGATGATAACAATTCAAATTATCTATTAAAATTTGGCAAAAATAAATTTTGACGATAGATTAATACAATATAACTCGTAATTCGTACAATTACCTACATACACGTATAACATATAATTGGTAGATATTCAAAAATAAGAAAATATTCAATTAAAATTTGTTAAATTGTATTTCAGATTTTTTTTTTTTTTTTTTTAATTTTTATGTACAGATTGTTTTTCATGTAATACAAAAAAAAAAAAAAAAAAAAAACAAAATTACTCATCAGGGACAACATTTTTATAAGAGTATATGCAATGATTAAATCTAAAAAATAACAGAAAAAAAAAATCTCAAATCATTGACATTATATCGTACTTAAGAAAATTGTATATAAAGATAAACCGTGAGTTCAGAAACGCATTAATATCGTATTCATATACAATGCAATAAGTTCTAAAACGTCTAAGACTGAAACGGATGCATTGTCAAAAGTTTTAAAACGCGTCGATTACGTAAATTTAAAGCATCGGTTAAGCAAAAAATGCATTCGAAATTTTGTAAATGCAAGAGTTAATCTATGTACATACATACATTAGATTTGAGTTAACAATTAATAAATTATTTTTTAATTTTGAAATATGTATGTTGCAGTGAAATGTCGTTTCTAAAACTCAAAAAAAAAAAGTATACACATTGGATACAATCTGTCAATAAGCTGTATTATAATTGTATCAAAAAAGTATTGATACCGCCCGCATCAATACAGTATTTTTGACGATTCTGAACTCACGGAAATTCAATAATAAAAGAAATAACATTTTTCTTTTTCATATTACATACGTTCATACAAAAAAAAAAAAAAAAAAAAAAAAAACGCATATTCTGCACGAACATGCAAACTATAAAATTGTATCGTATTTATATGTTCGTAAACTTATTTTATATTAAATTAAACATGAGAAATAAATTTATGAAATTCAATGACAGCTTTTATGTAAACAAAAAAAAAATAATAAAGAAATAAATAAAATACAAAATGAAATAAATTTAACGATAAAAAATAATTTTCATAAATTTTAAAATAATATTTTCGATAAATAAATAATTTATTTGTTGACATGTATGATTTCATTTAAAAAGAATTTTTTTTTTTATTTAATTTTTATTTTGTTTCTTTAATTTTTGAATGTTATAAAAGGATGTTAAAGTATTTTTTCATGCAGATTAAAATTAATGATTAATTTTTTTTTTTAAATTATTGCATTTAATAAATAAAAGATAAAAAAATAATCAAAATGATGATTCAATATTATGAGTTTGGTATGCTGCTACTTATGTATATTCATTTATCAATAGTATGATTATTACAAGAAATAGGCATTATAATAGAAAATTTCATGTTTTTGACATCTACATGAGTACATATATGTAATGAAAATGTGTACACCGTGAAAATTCATTTGATATATAAAATGTATCACGTAGACTGAAAATTTTATTATTCTAATATACCAAGATTTATCTAATATATACATCACAATCCATCTCAGATATACCCATATAATAGATTTTTCTTTATTTTTTAATTTTTTTTTTTTTTTGTATTTTATTTAAAATGATGTGTATCAAAAACATGTAATGTCATTCACATTCCATTCAACGTAATTTTGTATACATATTTATATAATAATGATAACAAGCTTCATGTACGTATATATATATGACATGAAAATCACATATACATTATTGTTAATACATTTCTATTGTAAAGGTACTTTAAAATTGTATTGTACTCATGCATGTGAGTATTTTTTAATTTATTTGTTTTTTTATCGTACATTCCAAAGCCTTATAGTCAGTAAATTAATTAGTGAAAATATTTGCAAGAATTTTATTTATATTGCGTTTTTTTGTTTTTGTTTTATTTTTTTTATTTTTTACTTTTAGAATGGAATGTGAAAAAAATTTTACCATGTGATTATAATGTATCATTTTCAATTTTTACAAATGTATAAATTTTGTATATGTGTATGCGTGTAATTCAAAGTAAAATATAAATGTAATAAAAATTTTTACAAGTTTTTCTTTTTGAAAATAAAAACAAATACGAAAATGTGTAATTACACATGAATTCAATAAAATTGCCCTAGATTTATTATGCAATAAAAATAATGTGATGATAATGTAACAGACTTTTGATGTTATAAATAAAAAAACAAAAAAAAAAAAAAAAAAAATCAGAATACTCTTTAATTCTTGTTGATTATCAGTTTTTTTTTTTTTTTTAATTTATGTGCTAATACAAAATTTTGTTTTATACAATACGTTGATAAGTTTAAGTATCAGATGATATTTAATAGTATTTGCGTAGATTATAAACGAATAGAATTTTAATTATACTTTGAAGTTATATATTTTTGTAAACCTAATGTAACCTATTTTAGATGTACCTAAAATTTGCATCTTAGGGTTTTCAAATTGGGTATTTGGTACAAATACTTGTACCTATTTGAATAATTGGAAAAAAATATACATATATATGCATGGTACGTGTCTTTGACTACATAAAGTATGTCGTTTATCTAGCTAGAAAGATATGCGCCTTTATGTAGAAATACCGGGGGATGAGAGATACAATAAACTTAACATTTGAAAGCTGCAGTGTCGAGGCTACTAAACCTCATCTCATCCTCTGAATTTAATAATAACAATAATGGTACGTGTCTGCATAAATAGTTAAAAAAAAGATAAATTCTAGCTTAACTGCTTAATCTTAAAAATTTACACATCATTTCGAAATATGTAATTTTTCCTTCTCTTTTTTGTTTATTTTTCATTACTTTTTATTTTATTCAATTTAAAAAAATTTTTTTTTTTTTTTTTTTTGTAAATTACTCTACAATGCATATACGCATGTATGTACCAACATCTTTTTCATGTCTTTTGCATATTTAATTCTCATAATTTTTTTTTTTTTATATTATTAATGAAATTTTTCACACTTTAACATAATTTGGAATCATTATTTGTAATCATATATATCTGCTACATACGTTACATGATACATACTTACATGCCCTACGGTATATATGTACTTTCATGGATGATATCCAAAGATAGCCTTTTTTAATTCACATACATACATTGTACGTACTCGTATGTACAAATTCATATTATTTATAATTTATTTAATATTTCTTAAGACGCCGCCAATTTTGTTTTTTTTTTTTTTTTTTTTTGTGTATGCAACAATATATATAATATAAAACCAACCATGTATATACTTTTATTGACTGACAGACTGGTCAACACAATAAAATAAAAAAATAAAAAAAAAATAAAATAAATAAAAATACGTCTGCATATAATAGCCAGACCATTAAATACAAGTCATAAATCTTTCTTGGAGAAGTATATATACATATAATAAAGTATATACCGCGTATATAAATTTGTATTACCAAGTATTACATACATACACATTCTCATACATGAAAACTTCCATGCATACATATACATAAATATATAAGTAGCTCAAATCAATTGCAATCATTTTCATTTCATTTTTGTTTGCATGTTGCTATTGTATTTATATTCTTACTTTAATGTTTTTCTCCTTTTTTTAAAAAATTATTGCTAAATTATTATCTACATACAATGCATATATAAGAGAGATCAATGGACTTTTATCCGTCTAAAAAAAAAAAAAATTATAAAGATTTCCACTTTTGATATATGTATACACATTTTTACGTACATACTTGTATGTATGTGTGAATATACGCATGCATGTTAGCATCATATTTATATGTTTACGAATTGATGAAAACTTGAAAATGTTTTTTTTTTTTTTTTTTTTTTTTTTTTTTTCAAGTAATCCTGAACAAATTTAAGGACTTTAAGGAGAAAATCAATGAAAAATATAAAAATAAATTCAAGTATATAAGCAATTACCAGTTGAATTTAAATTTGTCAATTTATTGTTTATACAATAAATTCACTTGTTTAATTATTTGTAACTGTTGATATAATGTAAATAGACAAAAAAAAAATTTTTTTTTTTTTAAAGTGTTCTTATAAATATCAGTGTAAAGTAAATACTTATGAAATGTATGTACATACATTTTTAAATGAACACAAAGTCACAATGAAGAATTTCATATTTTTGTTTATCTTTAAATATATTTACTTTAGATTTATCCTTGAAACTATCACAAGTATTATTAAAATATCTGGCAATCAGTAAATATCTATATACGAGTATATTACAAGTATATGTACATGAAATATAATACAAAAAAATACCGCTGATTTTCGTTATCAGTAAAATTATTAAAAAATCATAAATTAAATCGATTTTTTACACACTATTTAAATTTTATATTAAAATAATTTCAAATCTGTCTGTCTACATATACATCATAATGTACATATGTACGTACATGTGTATTATGCCTTTCATAACATAAAGTATTAAATGAATTTATATTATGATAAAAAACTACAATGATTATATTTTTTAAGATATAAACTTTTATCTTTGAAACACACATACATAACATGTATATCGCTATTACACAGTATATATGAGTGCGTATATTGTACACCTTTTTAGTATCTATACTGCATATATGTATTTTATCTTATATACATACATATATGTATGTGTAAATTAAATTTTTACTATCATAAAGATATTATTATCTTCATATATGTACAACAAGCGAGAAACATCATTATAATAACGTATACATATTGTACACATGTATATATACACATATTTCATTTGTTTTTCTATTATTATCATTATAATTACATTACATATATGTATGTAGTAGATACATAAAATTTGATAAATATTTTTTGCTGATGTCAGATCTTCATTGCAAAGATATTAAAATATATATTTAAAAAAAAATGATAAGAAAAATTGTAATATAATTTTTATATTATAAAATCTAAATAAAAAAATAAAAAAAATTTCTTTGAATTATGAAATTATAGTATGTAGGTAAAAAAACATTTTAAATTTTTAACGAATATTTCAAAAATAAATAAAAATATTCGTGTTTTAAATTATTGAGAAACCCATGAACTGCGTATTATTTACATACTCATATATGTACTTGTTTGTATATGTAGTTGGTATTAAAAAATTAACAAAAATTAAATTAAAATTTAAAAAAAAAAAAAAAAAAAAAAAACAAAAACAATATAATCCCTTTATCGTTAATTATATTTCAGTAATGTATAGTAAAAAAAAAAAAAAGTTTCAGAAAAACAAAAAATAAATAAAATATTTTGTTGACAAGGTTAAAATAAATAATTTTTTATTAAAAAAAAAATTATTGTAAATTTGTAACAAGGTGATTTTTATAGCAGAGTTTTTCTTCTATACTCTGTCCATTAATATTATACACTTAAGGACTTATGGGCGATTACTTAAAGTGGTACCATTTTACATCACGATGTATTATTGATATTTAAAAAATTCATCTGATACATAATAAAAGGTTTGTGGATTGTGATAATACTGCTCGTGAAACAGTCTAATTAGAAATTATAACAGAAGAAGAAAGACATATGTACGCCCATAAGACCTTAAGTGCATAATATTAGTGGACAGAGTATAGTACGTATCTGCTAATTTCTACAATTTTGAATCAAACAATTTGAAAAATGGTATTTTTGAGTTTTTGACTACTTTACAATTATATTGTTCAGATTTTAAAAATTATCAATAACTTCCATACAAATTTATCTTTCTTTTTTTTTGCATATTTAACTGATCATTTGATTAAAAAAATCGTGGTTAATGAATGAAAAAAATTACAATAAAATTTTTTTTTTAAATATAAAATAAATTAAAAATTATGACTATGTATAAAAAAATTTCAATAAATATTAATAAAATGAATAAAAAATCACCATAAAAAGATTACAATTTATATAATAATTTTCTAAGTACTACATACACATGTGTAAGTACTTTGTAGTATGTATATTTTATGTATTTATAAAATGAATTTTTCTAATTTAATTTCATATAAAATTTAAATGTATAGTATGTAATATAAATATCATATAAAAGATAAAAGGTAACAAAGGGAATTGTATAAGATTTAAAATTAAACATAATTTAGGATTACTGTCTGTTTTTTTTTTTTTTAAATAAAATATTTCGTAATATACTAGTAAATAAAGTAGCAGTAATTTTATAACATAATTTTTATGTTTAAATACTTAATTTTGTATGAAAGAGCATAAACAACATAACGAACATATAAAATCCATGAATAAAGTATGTACACCTAATGTATGTACATACATATATAGTGTAACATATTGTAACTATATACATTAAAGTTAAATAAATAATAAACATATGTAGTTTGATTTTCACAATTTTATTTTAAACTTTTGCTTTTTACTTGAATTGTCACTATTTTAACAGCCTACATTAAATTATATCTTATTAGAAGAGGCGCTATACATACATATGTATGTATATCGCGTTTATTTTGCATAGGTAAAAAACAAAAATTTTTTTTTAAATATTACATATATGTACACTATACAGTATATACACTAACGTACAGATTTGTATAGACATTCACTTATACGTTTCTCTATATGAAATTGTAAATACGTCCTACACTATGTATTTGAGAAAAAAAAAAATAACAAAAAAGAAAAATTTAATTATGCAATCAATTTAACCCATAAATTTTGACCAACACAATTTGTATGTGTAAACGTACATGTCTATAAATTAAAAAACAAAAATAAATTAGGAAAAAAAAACACATTGAATTGATAAAGATTTTTAGTCTAGCTTGTTTCATTACAAATGAAAAACAACAACAAAATACAGGGTTAAGTGAAAATTCAAAAAAAGGAAAAATTCAGTAAAATTCAGAAAAAAAAACAAGCATAAATAAAACTAGACTGCAAAAACTAATTCGATACAATACAAAAAGTAACGTAAAAAAATAAATTTGAAAAATGAAAAAAAAATAAATATATATATAGTATGTGTAGACAGAGTAAAATTGAAATAGGATTTTAATGAGATCCTTTTGATTTAGACTACAAAAATAAATTTCAGCTTTCCCTATGAAAATTGTCATTATGAGGATAAGAATTTAAAATTCGTGATCAATTAAAAGACAAAAAAAAAAAAAAAAAAATTAATTTTCTTAACAACAATCCATAAAGATTTGTATCCCATGTAAAATATGTATGTTGCATAATTTTTTCTAAAATAATAACTTTCCAAAAGATCTCTTGTTTTTCTTTTTGTTGATATTGTGAAAGACTTTTTAAAAAATTGATCATAAAGGAAAATACATATTGTATATGCATGTGTATAAAAAATGCATTTCAACATGAAAAAAATAACCTACAAAAAATGAAAAATAAAATAAAAAATAAAAATATATTATTATAAAAATAAATTCTATAAAATGTAATACACAAGATCATATACATATAATGTACCAAACATCACTATATATGTATGTATGTACGTATTATATATTGTATTATAGGTACTTAAACTATCACTCACATTTTATTATTTTTCCGTCAAGGTGAAAATCCTTTAATCCAATATACTTAGATGTAATAATGTGTCTGACACCTAACAAAATAAATGTTGTTGATGTTGCTGTTATAGTTATAACGATAATCCATAAATTCTTTTCGTTTCAACAACACATAACAACAACAACAGGCTAAACAAAATTGTTGTTTTTGCTGGGTTTTTTTTTTTTTGGCACTTATACATAAAATAGAAGTAATAATACTACAACACTTTTTATTGTAAAACTCTTATTATAATATGTGCTTTTTTTTATAAAATGCAATTTGATGTGATTTCAAAAACAGGCATCATGTTATACACTATTTTTTTTTTTCATTATTTTTCATTATTATTATTTTTCTTCTTTTTTTTTTTTTTTCTTACAAGAGGATGATGCTATTATTTGTTATTTATGCTGAACATGAATTACCATAATATGAATATTGCACATATGTACATATAATTTTATGTAAGTATATAGAATTTTTATGTGTATACAACAAATACATACATATAAACATAATAATACTCGTATGTGACGATGGTCGATGATGATGATGATGATGATGATGAGAATACTGCGTGTATAGATCAGTTAAAAAAAAAAAAATTGTTGGAGGAGTTTAAAGTGGTTTCAACATATTTACATGTATATATAATTACTGATGCAGCTAAAAGATGCAAATAGTCATCTTATAATTTTCATGATTTCAAAAAAAAAATAATAATAATAAGAAAATAAAAAATTATAAAATTTTGCATGCTCATATATAAAGATGCATATGTACATACGAACAATAAAGAAAATTTTCCACAAAATAAGCCTGAACAACAGAGATAGATAAATTTTTGATGACACTTTAAACACTTTCACAGCTCAAAGCGACTTGTTAAAAATTGCAAATAATATAAAATACACATAATAGGTGAATTCGACACAAGTGATTTTTTTTTTGTTTTGTTTTGTGAGACTCCACCAATATAATACAATTTCGACCACTTGAGGATCACCACTATATACTCAATTATTATAGTACACTTATGCAAAAAATTTTTTAAGATTCACAATATGCACTTGAAAATAAATTAAATGTAATGAAAAAAAAAAAAAAAAAAGCAAAACACACATGATACAAAATTAAAAATTTTCCTTTGTATATCACTTAACCGTTCACTTTTTATCTACATATTCATTACGTATTCTATATAATGCATTTATAAAAGAAAAAAAAAAAAAAAAAAAAAAAAACAAAAAACGGAAATAATTTATCACTAATCATTAATTATACATAAATTTTTTAAAATTTTCTTTGAAAATATTAACTCTCATCATGCACATTATAAATTTGGAAAATTTTCAACAAACAAAATAGAAATAAACAAAATTTTCATCTGATTAAAAAATTATTTTTTAATTCAAAATTTATATTTCATACATTAACATATAGTTTATTATATTTAATATAGGCTTTAAAAGTCGACCAATTCGTTCGAGAGCGGAAAAGATACTAAAAATCTCAGCTATAGTAATTTTATCATCATCTTGAAAAAAAAAAAAAACCAACATAAAAAAAAAATAAAAATAAAAATAAATAAAAAAAAAAAAACATTCAAACAAACAACCATCCATATCAACAAGCGACCAATTTATTTATACTTTACATTATAGAATCTTGAGGTAAAATTCACCATCATCATAAGACAACGTGAATATTCAATTCCTCCTCTTGGAATATCCACATTATTACATGTACATACATACATTGTACACTTTATGTGGATATTCGTATGTATAAGATATTCAAACAAGCTCCAATAATTATTTTATCGCACTTAGTATATTTACTTCTTTGCATATGCTCAACTCAGCAATTTTCTTCTTAATGCAAAAAAAAAAAACAATTTTTTTTTTAAAGTTAACTTGATTTGCTGATCATGACGATGATATCGTTGACTTGTTTTAATACAATATATTCGAGTAAAATACATAACAGGTATATACTTATGGTGATTCTTTTATTTTTTTTTTCTTCTTTCCTCTTCTTCTTCTTCTTATTGAGATCCCAAAAAAAGCCCCAACATTTCCTTTCCTAATTCACTGCATAACAACATATCCTCTTTTTTGAAAAACAAAAAAAAAATAAATAAATAATGAGAAACAAATAACAAAAAATTGATATTCAAAGACAAAAGGAGGAAATTTGTACTCATTTATATATTCAAGATATATTTTAAGCAAATTTTAAGACTCTCAGAAGTAAGAATAATTTTCTCAAAAGTTTTTTTTTTGTTTAAGACGTCGGGGAGAATTTCATTTATATGTTTTCGCTTTTGAAAACACAACAAAAGACAATATTTTAACTTCTCATGTATAGTATATACTACAAATGAATACAGAATTCAAATTTTAAGTATAAAATAAAGATAAAGTAATAATAAAATTAAAAAAATAAAAAATAAAAAATTAAGTATGATATGGGGCTTACGAGTTTAACTCAAAAGTATTTGAAAGCTCTTTATGTACTTTTATATAGATATTAACAAACAAATGTGCTATAATTCACCGAAACGTTGATATATGTACATGTTAGGTAACGTAAAATCAAAGGTAAAAATATTAAAAGTAAAAATTTGAAAAAAAAATAAATAAATAAATAAAATAAATGAATTAAATTTTCATTTGGATATTTTCGTTATTTTTGATCGAATTAAACCGATGAGCAAGCAGGAGGTGTACTATTCAAATGTACCTTGCCTTACATAATCTATGTATATAAGTTCTTTTATAGCAAACGATCCACATACAATGTAGGTGTTTACATAGCAATGACTTAACAAAAATATCAATAAAGATAAAAACAGTATTTCTATGATATAGCATGACGGAATCAAATCAATTTTTTGAATAATATTTACAATTTTAAATTTTAAAAATATTTAATAATTTTCATTCAAAAAAAAAAAAAAAAAAAAAAAAATCAACAAAAATAAAAATAACACAAACTATCCCAAATTATCTTCTAATTCAAATTAATTTGAGAAAAAACTATCATGTTAATCAATTAAAATTTTTTTTTAAAAAAATTCAAATAAAAATTTTTTCACATAATAACACCCAAAAAAAAAACAAAAAAATGTTGATGAATGGATATGCATTAAGTTTAGGTATTTATACACCAACATGCATACATTGTACATATGCACATAGAGCATAAAATGTGCTGGAAAAATCGTATAACTTCTTTAAAAAAAAAAAAAAAAAATTTTATTTTGTATATTTTCATTTTCTTCGTGTGTTTTAATTTAGAATTCATTTTAAATAATTAATGCATTTTTATAAACTAAATTATAATGACTGAAACATATTTCCTGTTGAAAGATCAAAAACATTTTGTATATGTATATAGTGCAACAAAATAATAAACAAACTAAATATACTAAACAACACACAAAACATATACAATAAAGATAAAATGAAAATCTAAGGGTGTCAGTATTTGAATATAATAATTATATTGGATATATTGTAAAATTGATAACATGATGTTTTTTAATTGTTTACGAATGTTAAAAAAGAGTGTTGAAATTTATGCCTAGATACATTTAAATTTATGTAAATGAAAATATCAAGATTTTTTTTTTTTTTTTAAGGAAGGCAATGTAAAATAAAATAAATAAAATATTTGAAGTACTTCAAAATTAAATAACGATCTGTTTTATCTATACAATCAATTACAATTTAAAAATACTTCTATGCGAGAATATTTTCATATATCCTATACTCTGTCCACTAATATTATGCACTCAAGGTCTTATGGGAGTACTTATGTCTTTTTTCTTCTCTTATAATTTCTAATTAGACTGTTTCCGAAATCCTAATGAATTTTTTTGAATATCAATAATACATCGTGATGTAAAATGGTATCACTTTAAGTAATCGCCCATAAGACCTTACGTGCATAATATTAATGGACAGAGTATAGAGATTCATCTATCATGATGTATTAAAAATTTTCATAATTCGCCTTAGTATTTTCATTCTAAAATACACCTTGTATAAGAAAACTTTCTGTTCTGATACTAAAAATAATGTGTATTCTTATTTTTTTCTAAGTATATTAATAAGATGATCATATTATTAATTTTTTTAAATAAAATGAATTTATGAAACTTGAAATATTCATTTCATATTTTTTAAAAAGCAAAAATTAAGTGAGTAGGTTGATATATTTTTAACATGCACATATACGTAAATTTAAGTGTATATGTACATCATGTTCATGTATGCGTGAATGTGAACGTTTTTTGCTTAAAGAAAATTACTCGTACAATAATGTATGTATGACCAAATTCATATGAAAACATATAAATTAAGCTTCTGCTAAAAATATTGAAAACTTAATCTTCTCTATATTTAATATTGTGAACAAAATTTTAATTTAATTCTCATAAAGAGTTTTGTTTTTTTTTTTAATATAAAATTCTGCGGATAATTTTCTACGGTTTTAGCGCCAATTAATATTACAAATAAATGTGCGAATGTATATGTACATGAAATTAACATTAAGAAATCATGGGAACATCTTAATAACCTTGTATTTCTGGATTGGATTACAAAAGTAGCAAATTAAAAAATTTTTAAAAATCATTTTGAATTTTTAACGTATCTAATCAAAAATGCGCTATAAATTAAATATCTTAAAGGATTAATTCAAAAAATCTTAGGCAATAAAAAAAAAAAATCTATATTAAAATGAAAAATAAATTTATATCATTATATTTATGGCAAAATTAAAAAACAAAAAAAACAAAAAAAATTATTTAAAATTAATCAATTTAACGATTTTTTTTTTTTTTTTGCTTTTTTTTAATGATTTTAAATTGAAGAAACAATCAAATTGAAATGTTCGACTCTGTTACGTTATAATATCTAATATATATAAATTCTATATTTCTTTTATATAGAGTTTAAATCATTATAAACTAAGATATTTCATAAAGTACATAAAATTGTTTTACATACATATATATGAAAACATTTAAAAAACTTCAAACAAAAAAAATTTTTTTTAATGAGGTCGCTATCAAGCAATAAAATTATTTTTCCTTTTAATAAATTTACTGATATCTTATTTTATACACGTACATATATGTATGTACAAAGCACAGAAAAAAAGTACACACAGATATGTCATATATGGTACCTACACATTTATATATAGAAATATGTATATCTTATGGACCATTCTCCGGAGCTACTAAAAATAAAATCCATTCAAGCATTGATGATAATAATAAAGATCATGACGAGATGTTTGGGCTATTTATTGGTTGATTGCCATTTATTTCTATAGATACATGTATATCTACATGGATACATACATACATATGAGATAAAGAAAATTTTTATATTATATATACATATTTTAAATCCCATGTTCTCATATATGTGTATCTCCTACTGTACATACATTTAAATTTTTTAAAGTACATTATGAGTGATTTTTATGAAAACAAAAACAATTCAAAATATTTGTATATAACACATGCATTTTATAATATCTACAAATAATGTACATACATATGTATTAGTGAAAAATGTACATACATTAAAATTTACTGCTTGTTCCATATCTGATATGATTTTTGATTTTATTTTAAAATTTTTAATTCATTCTAAAAGTGAAAAAAAAAAAAAAAAAAAAATCTACTAAATAAAAAATTGCTCAAAATTTCCATTAGCTATTTTAGCTATAAAAAGAATAGATTAAAAAATATGCCATGTACAATATAAATTAAATTTCAAAATTTAAATTAAATAAAAAAAAAAATTAAATGAATATGAATGCTTAAAAATATTTTTAGAAAAATATAAAAATAAAAATCAATAAAAAAATAAGTTTTTTTTTTTTTTTATTAAGAAGGAAAAACAAAAAACGGTTCGATTGAAAATTTTTAGAGATCGTTAAAAATTCTTGAATTCTTGAATATTCTTTTCTTGATGTTAAAAAGTAACGATCTTCTTGTATGAATAAGCGTTAGGTAGAGATGGCCGCCTGTTCACTCCCAAGCAAGCACACTTAGACCAAAAAGGCCCATTGTGATACCACACCAAGATATACTAAAATTGAAACGATACAGAGAAGATTAGCATGAATAAGCGTTATTCAAATGTTATTTTGAAATTATAATATTTGTTAATTTTGAAGGTTTTTGATTTTTTTTTTTTATTATCCTGTCAGGACTCAGGATAAATTGGACTACGAAATCCTTAAAGAATAAAAATAAAATGCATATTTTAGATTTTACATACATTTTCCTTAAATAAAGATTTTTCACATTGAGTTCGTTACTTTACAAAAAAAAAAATTCGTTACTTTACAAATAAAATTCACCTCAGTAACTTGAGAATCCTTATTGAAAATAGAGAAAATAGATGAATTATATACTTGTAAAAAGAAAAATAATGAATTCAATGTGAAAAACCTGTGTTTCAAGTCATTCAATATAGTCATAAAAATTTAATATTTATTTCAAAATAAATCGTCTTAATTGGAATTTATTAATTTAAACCTTGATTATTGCAGAAATATAATAAAAAAGGAAATAATCCTGTTTAAAAACTTTTACTTATCATTTTTACAAAATAATGATAACTGACTTGAATAAACAAAAAATTTCTACATTCAAAAAAATAACGTATTTATGTAAATTAAATTGATTTTTTTTAACAACAAAAATACCAGTACCTTTAATCAATTTTTAATTAAATAGTTTGATTTCAAGCATAAAAAATTTTTGAATTTTCTCCACAAGGGATACGATCTATCTGGTACAAGTTTGGTACAGTGTAGTGCAGTTTAATACAGATCAAGGTGTGGGTGTTTGTTATCCAAGTTAAAAATTTTAATCTTCTTTTTGTATCTCTATCTGGTAATACTTTTTTATTCCACTAGATATTTTGACATTTCAATCAAATAAGAAGATGAGACAAATTAACGATATTCCAAGTTTGTTTATGTTTTTCTAAATGCGATTTTTTTTTTTCATAATTTCTCGTTTATTTGTTTTTAATTTTAAAAATAGTAAATAAATGTAAAAAAATAAATATATCGAAAATTTATAATGAAAAATTAAATTAATGTGAAATTATAGTGATTTTCATTTGATTGAAATAAAAAAAAAATAAAAACAAAGTTAATGTAATTTTTATTCGTGGGTGTGTCTCTTATTTGCTCTTATAATTAATGACACACATCAATTATTATTACATACGAAAATAAATTGATTTTGAAATTTGAATTTAATAATTAATTAAATTCATCATAATTTGGCAATTTATTTAAAATTTAAATTATTGTAATATAAATACGATATAAAATGCCTGTTTTAAAATCGTGTTGGTCACCAATTATTTGGTCAAATAATGTAAAAGTTGGAAGTTATGCTGTAGCTGGTTATACAATTGCTCTATGTGTATGCCTAATTACATTGGTAAGTTGATATTATATATTTTTACACATAATGTACGTATAGTTTACTCATGAAATTTCTATTTAAGATTGTTTACATGCTACTTGGAGGTGAATCAACTCAACTATATTCACCTTTATTTGAAGCTGATATTCGATCATCAATGGTTTACGGTGGAGTATTTCTTATCCTTTATTTAATATTAATAATTGTATCAGCATTATCTATAATTCATGGTATTAAAATATGGTAAGAGATATTTAAAATTACAAATCAATGAAATATCATATAAATTTCTATTTTAAATATTTTATTCTTCAAGTGTTCGTGGATATTTAATTCCATGGTTAGTATTGGCAGGAGCAGCTATACTTTTTCAATTTTCATGGAGTTTATGGCTTTTTGGTGGATATTACATTTATGTATGTTAGAGCCGCATAATAACTACAATAAAAATTAATAATGATTTTAATAAATTTTAACTTTTTTTATTTGTAGTTGGAAGCAGCTTATTATTCCATTATTAATTTGTTCTGGACAGCATATCATGTAATTTAAAAAGCCATTTAATATTATTATTATTATTTTTTTGTAATTTACATGTATCTAATTTTTTCTAATCCTTCTTTTAGGTCTATTGTTGGTTATGTGTACTATCACAATATCAAATTTTTGTAAAATATCAAAACCCAAATATTGAACTTTTGGAACCATAATTTCAATGCATTTTCCATTGGAGTACATATGAATAGAGAATTCAAATTGAATTTCTTTTTCGCATAAATTTTACATTCTTTCATTTACAAAGACATTTTTATTATTAAGATATTAATTATACCGTCCATTTTACAAATATATATATTTTACTTGACAATAAATTTATGTAAGTTTTAAGAAATTTTGTTTTGTAAAAAGTAAAAAATAAAATAATTTATAGAATTTTTAAATAACGTACACAATTTACTAGGTAAATTTTAAATAACAGCATCATGTACAATTATTTTAATTAAATATTCAATGATAATAAATGTTTTTATAACAAATTTTTATGTAAAATGTAAATATTATATTTTTTTTTTTACTGTTTCAGTTCGCTATTTACTTTAGTGTTTCCTCAGTGGACACAAATATTTGGTACAATTACCATTGTGGCCCAACATCCAATATGGTATTTTGGTACTGTTGCTTCTTATTCGTGCTTATAAATAATTTTAAAAAAAAAAACTGAATGTGTAAACACATTACATGGGAAATATTTTTGACATGTTTTGTTCAATTAGCATGTAAAATATTTGATCATTCATTTTATCCTTGTCTATCTAATACACTTCTTATACATCACGTAGCTCTCACATACGTTTGAAAACTGTTGTACCGATTATTAATTTTTGTTCATTTATTTTTTTGTTTGTCATTTTAAAAATCCCGAGCTGCAAATAGAAAAGTTTGTGTAGTGTGTGTACATATGTATGTGCGAAATGTACAAAAATAAAAAGATTCATCATATGAAAGAAAAAAGTAATAAACGACACGAGCAAAATCTTAAAAGTTGTCTAACCTGGAGGAGTGAAGTAGAAATTCTTGATTAATAAAAAAATAAAAAAAAATAAAAAAAAATTAAAAAGGCCAAAAGCAAATTAGACAAAAGGAAAAATTTCGTCGGGTTAAGATTAACTGAATTTTGTATAACACATTTAATTTAATTATTAAATATTTAATTTATTTTAAAATATTGTATTTAGAAAGAACTTTAATAAATTAGTGTTTTGTTGTAAAAAATAAAATGAATAAGTTAAAATTTTCATGACAAATGAAATTTTTTAAAAAATCAAAGATTGGATTAAAGTAAAGAGAAGACAAAAAAAAAAAAAAAGTGAATTTTTTTTGAATGTAAGTGGGAGGAAATTGTATCATCAATATTAATTGTAAAATTTAAGTTTCTAATTTTTTTTTTCTTTTTTCTTTCAATCTCTTTGTTTATTTTATTTGCAAAATTTATTAAATACGATTAAGTAAAAATTTATTAATTTAAAAAAATAAAAATAGAAAATTCAGAATTTCACCATCGGACTAACATTTTCATATAATTTCTCATTTGAATTCTTTTTAAATGAATAACAAGAAAAACAAAATTTGATCAATTTAATAATTTCAAAATTTTTTTTTGTAAATTTAATAAAGTGAAAAAAAAAAAAAAATTTTTTTTTTTTTTCTGTAATAAAATTTTCACATGTGAAATGAATGTAGAAAAAAAATTTGGTAATTTTGTGTGTCTAAATGTAAAATGTCAAATGAAAAACGTTTTGTACAGCTTAAACACGACGTAATTAACATTTTATTATTTTTTTTTTTGCTTTGAATTTTGCATAATTGAAAAAACAAAAAGAAATACAAAATTTTGAAGTGAAATTTGAAATATGTAGATCTTCTGTTCATGTGTAAAAAAAATTTTATAAAATCAGCTGCTTTGACAGAACAAATTTTAATTTTTTTTTTTTTTTGTTTTTTCACAATTTAAAATTAATTAAAAAAATTTGACGGTGTAAATTTATTTAAAAATTATAAATTGCTTAGGTTCTTCGTTAATTTGATATTAATTAAAAAAAAAAAATCATAAAATTTTAAAGCAAAAAAATAAAAGAAATAAAATAAAATGAAATTTTTTTGTTAATCGTTGTACAAATGGTATAATAAAAAAGATATAGGTAGAAAAAAAATTTTTTTTTTGTACATATATTCAAAAATAGAGACAGATATATAGGTAATGGGTAGTATCTATAGATACACAATTTGCATGATGATTGTTTCAATTTTATTGTAAAAATATAAAATATAATAGGTTACATATGTATGTATATATTGGGGAATATACATACATACTTATATATAGATATATAGATATATATAGATATATAAACGCATACTGTTGTAAACTTACATCTGTTTATACCTACATAAACACATTATATACATATTTTTTTTTTTTTCTTTTTTCTAGATTTCATACAGTCGTAAAAAAAGGAATGATTTTAGGATTGAACAAAAAAAGCCTATCATCGTGATCATCAATAATATTAACAGAAACATTTATAAACTAAAATAAATCACTTGATGAATTAAATAAAAAAAAAAAAAACAACAAAAACAAAAAGCAAATTAAATGTTAAAAATAAAAATAAGATTAAAAATAATATAAACAACAATCAAAAAAGAACCGTTATAAAGTATCTAAGTAAAAAAATAAAACATTGTGAAGAAGATAAATATTATTTACATCTGGTGCGCTCAGTGAATATAACAAAAAAAAAAAAAAAAAAGTGTGATCGGAAAAAAATAATAAATAAAAATAAGTTTTATGAAAAAAAAAAAAAATTTATTTGACTTTAGATATAATAGATAAAAACGAAATAAAACTATTTAATATAAAAAAAGAGCAAAAGAGATAAACACACATTGTGTATGTGAAATCATTCAAATCAGAAAAAAAATTATATATGTAGGTATATCTCGACATATAACTATATATATATACATACAAGTTGTACAAAATACAATACAAGATTACATACACTACATACATCTGTTACACATATTATACCTACCTATATATAGTTAACAAAGGACAATTTATTTTTTAATTTATTTATTTTCGCATTTTATTTTTGTTTTTTTTTTTTTTGTAAATATTTCATTCTGAATTAAATTTCTATTTCTTATTACTATTAAGGCAAAAAAAAAAAAAAATTAATAAAAACAAAAAATTCTATTTGTTTTTTTAGTTTGCATCAACATTAAACATTATAGTGATTAAATTTTGCATAAAATAAAATTTTGTGTTAAAACAGAAAAATACCTATTTGAAAAAAAAAAAAAAAAAACAAAAAGTAAAATTTCAATTAATAATTAAAATACAATAGTAAGGATGTCTACACCAGCAAGACGGCGTTTAATGAGAGATTTTAAAAGGTAACTAGAAAAAAAAAAACATGTTTCTTTTGTATAACATACATAGGTAATTTTATTTTGAAATTAAAAATGGTCTTTGTAAAAGGAAATGCACGCATATATTTATACAAAACATAACAAATTTAATTATCCTTATATCGAATAAATTGTAGGTACCTACTTGCAATTTGACACGCAACTAAAAAAAAAATTTTTTTGTTTTTGTTAAAATATCGATTACAATTTCATGTTGACATGAAATATTTATTATTCTTATTTTCAATTAATTTCTTAAAAATGATTTTAAAGCACTCGATTAACCTGCCGAATAAAATTGTGTTTTTTTTTTTTTGTTTTTGCTTTTGTGTTATTCGAAATATATAAAAATTCGTGTAGCATTTCTTTTCAATTAACAGAAATTTATTATGTACTAAATTATTAAATACAAAAAAAAAAAAAAAAACAAAAATTAAAACTGCATTACATCATAAGATAGAAAAAATCAATTGAATGTGAACGAAAGAATGACGTCAATTGGATTTCAAAAATTAATTAAAAACACAGAGATCGCGCAAATGGTTTGTTTGTGATGTATGGAAGTGCCGAGAATCATGTTCAAAGAGCAAAATACACAATAAAAGTATTTTGAATTACGATTTGATCTGGACAAAAATTGTAAAATTGTAGATATTGTGGTTTTCAATTTAATAGCATGCGTTCTTTATTCTATATTTTATTCTTGATGACTTATCATTTAGATAAGGAGAAAATTGAAATTAAAATACATTATTAATTGAACTATGAGAAATATTTTAGCGATAAATTAAATGATCATACCTATATGTAAATTTTAAATGTGATAATGATAATGCAACAAACATTCAGTAAAAAAAAAATCTTTTTTCTTATTAATGAAAAAAAAAGGCCAAATGGCAAATATGTACAAATTTATGCTTTCAAATTTGAGCCCTATGGTGTCTAGTGCCTACACAACAATTTAAATTACTTGTAATCAATGAACAGGTTATTGTTTTAGTGACCTTTTTTCTATTAAAATATTAAATATTCAAATTTATACCTAAATATTTATTTTTGTTTTTTTCAATTCAGATATTTTTAACGGTTTGAAAAAAAAACAAAATCTAAAATTAAAATATCTTTAACCTTGTACAATGAAATGTTTTGGTTTTCTGAATGCCTAAAAACAAAAAAAAAAAAAAAAAATCTAATAAATAAATTCGCAAACAAAATTTATTTAAAAAAAAAAAAAAAAAAAAAAAAAAATTTTTTTTTAAAGTTCTATTTAAAGGGTGATGAACTCAAATGTTGTTGTTTGTATTTTTATTAATTTACAATGCAAAATTAAAATTTTAAATTTGTTTAGCAAAATTAAATCAAAATATAATCTATGACCATATCACAATTGAATTAAAATAAAATATACTATGATCTGTTCATAAAAGCAAATCAAATGAATTATTTACGATTTATAGATAGATTTAAAAAGGCAAAGTGTAGGTAAATACAATTTTATATTTTAATTCTTAAAATTTTACAATTTCATTTCAAGTAGCAGCAACAATAGAGAAAATAAATATCTCAAACAGAGAGATTATAGAATTACCCATACATTTAATTAAATAAACTGCTTTGTTCCAGTTTTATAAAAAAAAAAAATTTTTTTTAAATAAATTTATATATTACGTATACGCATATTTAAAGCAAATAATCTTCTGATTATTTAGGCATTAAAGCAAAAAACAAAAAAAAGAATTAACATTTTAGTCTGTCTAAAGATATTAATTTTAATCTCATTATTTAGAACTGAAAATTTTCAAATTTTTATCTAGAATTTCAGCAAAATTCAGTTTTATGTCGAAGTTAATTTTTTTTTTTTTTTTTTTTGTAAAATTTACATTTTTCCTCTAAAACAAAACGGCAGACAAAGTAAATGAAATAATATAAAATTGAATTGTTGATTTAAATAAAATCGATAAAAACCAAAAAACTTATTATGTAAACTTATTTTGTTTTAAAATTCATTTTTTATAGTTTTTTCTTATAGTGAATCATTCATTCTTTTATATCGTGATGAAAAAAACGTTTGAAACACAAAAAAAAAAAAAAAAAATCTACATTGAGTTTTATATTTTTACTTTGCATGTAAATTTGTCTGTACAGTTGGTTGTGGTACCTAGTTGAATTGTGAGTTACATTACAGAAATATTCTTTTGTTATGACAGAATGGAGAAATGTCTCGTTTTGTTGAGGAAGAGGAGGATTGTTGCTAAAATGAAATAATAATCCTTGAAAGTGTGATACCACCCATACATCATTTTTTTTTTACAACAATTGCTTTTGGATATTTTTGTTTTTGTTACTTGTATAACACTTTTAATACATCATATCCCTTTTTATCTTAATCATAGGATGTACGTATACGAGTATACACACGTATATGTAGGTGTACTTGACAAAAAAAAGAATTCAAGATGATTTTATAATAAATATTTTCAAATTTAAGTAGATTAATTTTCTTTTCATTTTAAGAAAATTCATTTAAACTTTATTTAAATTTAAAAAGAAAAAAAAGGATTTACATTGAATTTAATATTAAATGAAAATTTTATAATGAAAAATATGAAAATTTAATAAAATACTCATTTTGTAGTGATTATATCTCATTACGTATGATCAAAAATTTCAGCTAATGTTTATGTACATACACATTGGTGTATATAGAGATTGTGTAAAAATTTTTACATTGCAAAATGTAAAAACTTACAACAAAGATCATATAAAAGAAATCAAATTTTAATTTAATTTGTTTGTTGTTTTTTTAAAGGATGTTTTTAATTAAAACAATTTTTGTTGTATCTCGTTTTATTGATAAAAGTAAACGAATAAATTTAATTAAATAAAAGACTTTCTCTTTGTTATAATGTTTACATAATTATGTTCATGTACACCAGTACACAACATGTACAATTTACCCACATAAGGCAATGCATTCAATCCAAGTTATAAAAAAAAAAAAAAAAACAAAAACAAAACGATCAAATCAATGATTATGGCAACAACATTTTATTAATGATGATTTTCATTTTAAAAAATGACATTTTTCATTGACAACATAAACATTTCAATGTTGATAATATGTAATAAATGATGAGTGTCGACAATTCGAAATTCTGTTTATTAAAACAAACATAACATTAAATTCATTTATATCATGTTCAATTAACACATTTTGTATATCATATACTTTGCCAAAATTTTTGATTTAAAAAATTCATCTGATTCACCATAGCATTTATAAACAGGGTACCTATTTCATTGAAATAAAAGATCATTTAAGATAATCAAAAATATTTTCATTTTCAATACCACTACACAGTCTTGGATGTTATCCAGTATAAATCTTGAATGTCGTCTTTCAAAATTGAAGACTCACAACTAAGACTTTCGTTCACCTTTATTGTTGTTGTTCTTCTTCTAGGCTCTACAGCCATAAGAAGGCCCTTTGCCTCTAAAAGACAGCTCCTTCATCTTACTCTGCCTTCAGCCTTCTGTTTTCATCTCTCTATTCCCAGTTTTTCTAGGTCTTGCTGTACTTCAGTCCACCATTTGCTTTTTAGTCTTCCTCTATATCTTGTGCCGTCAATACTTCCTTCTAGGATATTTTTGCATGGATCTGTGTTCTTCTTTTGTTACCTTTATCATCACATTTGAAAAAAAAAAAATGTACAGAGGATAAATAGAAATGAAAACAGATTTCTCTCCATTCTCTTCCAACATTTTTTGTTTGCTTCTTAACATGATTATGTGGTACGGAAAGAACATCAATTGATGAAACACCCTTTATATATTAAAACAATTGTGACAAATCTAATTAGTTATGATTTAGATGTTAATTTTAATTGTGTATTTACAGATGAAATTATCATCATGATCATGAAATCATGTAATTTTAGTACATTTAAAAATGTTTTTTTTTTTACTTAATGGTCATGTGTATTGTATTTTATACACATGCAATTAGCGTGTATCTAAAATCGTAGTTTATTAATATTGACATTGACCATGATGATGTGAGTAGTTCTAATGTGAGAATGAAAGTATAGAGATTTTTGCAAATTTTAAATAACGCAAATTAATAAATAAAAATAAAACGCTGGTGTTTTAATATTAACAGCTAGATGATGGTATGGGTAATGGGAAATAGATGCATATAAATAGATTTATAGTTAATGCACTGTAACGCATAAAACTACAGACACAGAGTACAGTGTGTAATGTAATATTCACTCTTATAGTGCTCTTTTAACACACAAAAAAATTCAGTACATGAATATACAAAATCTATTCTTTGTTGTGCCATTGTGTATATTAAAAATATTTCATATTTTCTGTTTGTCATCATTATGATGATCATCATTAAAATTGCACATTTTACATGAACTATATAAATAAAAATGTTCATTGTGATTTTTTTAATTTACGTGAGGGTGTACAGGGTGTTTCTTAAATGAACAAATTATAGTTTTTATTTTAAAATATAATTTCTATTTTAAATTTTATTAAAAATTATTTTAATTTAATTTATTTTAAAAGTATAAAATAATTTAACCAACAGAATATTTAATAGATTTTATTTTACCCGATTATTGTGATGTGACTTAATTTCGTTTTCCGCACGTGTAATAAATGTTATATGCATGTAGGTAGAAGTATATATACCCAAACCTACGATATCTATTGTAATTGTTTACTGACATCAAAATTTTATATAAATAAACACAACTGCACGCATTAATACACATACTAGATACAATGCATGGATACAAGTATTAAATATGGGTTACATATTATATATTTTACATTACATGTTACACGCATATTTATTTATATAGGTAATGTAGTAATATATAATTCATTTAAATTTATAAATTAATTATTTACAATTTGTTTGTTTGTTATATTTATAAATTTTTATTCTCTTGTCCTCTTGTGTCTTTTACACATATTCTAGTTCTGTAGATCTGTAGCTGTTAGTTGTCACAAAATACTTTTCTGTGTATATTATTTGATTTGGTGTATAATTATACAAATTCTATATTCAGAACGAAAGGTTATTTTTTATTTATTTATTTATTTTTTTTTTTGTATACGTACATTGTTACTCGTTTATTTTCATTAACAAAATTTTATTCTTATTTATATATATATATGTACTTAGGTAATTACTGATAATTTACGTAACAAAAAGTCAAAGAATTTTCTATTGTTTTTATAATTAGATATTTGTCATATGATCAATAAAATATAAAATGTGTAAATATTTTCATTATCTATTATTCTGTTTTATCCACCTTTTTGAATCTATACAAAAAACGAAAAGAAAAAAAAATAAATAAGATACTCACCTATATGAATTAAATTCACTTTCAGTTATTTTGTCAGTCGTCCTTTAAGTTATTATTATAAATGATGAGAAAATATTATTTTTGATTTAATTAATTGACTTAATTGAAAAACACTTTTGTTTATTTTATTTCTGTTTTTTATTTTTATTTTGTTTTTTTTTTTTTGTAATGAGTCAACATTTTTAAAAGTTGATGACAGTCTTTCAAAGCTCATAAAATTTCTTTAAAAAAAATTAAAAACAGACAGATTATGAAACTGTAAAAAAATAAATTAATAAACAATAATGAAAAAAAAAATAAAGAAAATAAAAAATTGTTACACAATAGAATAAATGAAATACAAAAAAAATGCTAAACTTTTGCCTTTAAATGAGACGTGATACCTATCGTAATAATATGAATAGATTGTATGTTCTCCTTTTTGTTTTTAAATATTACCAATTTGAATGTACAGAAAAAAAAAAAAAGATGATGAGTTGACGAGACACCATTATTTCAATTCATAACTCATGTTTTGTTTTGTTTTGCCTTTTTTTTATTTACTTTACATTTAAACTTGCTATTCATCAACTGAAAATGTTTTGAAAATAATATTAAAAAAAAAAAAAAACATGAAATCCATTAAATTTCAAAATATTAAATATTTTATGATTATATTAAGATGATTGAAATTTTTGTGTTTATTTAGAGATTGAGATTGTATTGCTAATGTACATGCCTACAAGTAAACTAAAAAAAATTCTCATTAAAAAATAATAAAAGTACATAGGTACTTAAAATGATTGCTTCTTATCGTATATGAAAACATGCTAAGATCAATCATATTCTTATGTACGTAGGTATATAGTACTGTTGTTTTATATAGTATGCTACTTATGATAAAACTTTTCACATAATATGTGCATATTATATACTTATGTACATACAATATACTTGTAATTGTATGTTGAAATGTGTACTAAATTCTTAAGATCTTAAGTAATAATGAAAATGCATAATATAATATGTTAAAAATAAACATTAATAATTCAAGGTCAATGTCGTCAATATTAAATGTAACAAAAATGATTTTAATTTCTTTTTCTTTTAAAAAATTAAAATTCATTTATTTGATTGAAGTACTAAATATTAATTTTTTGTTTTTTTTTTTTTCTTTAATTTTTGTTAAAGACTTCAGGAAGATCCACCAACTGGTGTCTCTGGAGCACCAACAGATAATAATATTATGATATGGAATGCTGTGATTTTTGGTCCACATGACACACCATTCGAGGATGGTACATTCAAATTAACAATAGAATTTACTGAAGAATATCCAAATAAACCGCCAACAGTACGTTTTGTATCAAAAGTATTTCATCCAAATGTATATGCAGATGGTGGTATTTGTCTTGATATATTACAAAATAGATGGAGTCCAACATATGATGTATCGGCAATTTTAACATCCATACAGGTAAGAGTACATACATACAATGAAAATAAAATAAAATATAGTTTAAATAACATTGATTTATTCATTTTCTTTTTTTTTTTTTTTTTTCTTTTTTTTTTAAAGTCTTTACTTAGCGATCCAAATCCAAATTCTCCAGCAAATTCAACAGCTGCCCAATTATATAAAGAAAATCGTCGAGAATATGAGAAACGAGTGAAAGCTTGTGTGGAACAAAGTTTTATTGATTAGCTGCCGACACCATTATCATTGTCATCATTAAAATTATTATTATTATTACAATTACAATTATTATTATTATTATTACTCTTATTATTATTATCATCACTATTATTATTATTATTATTATTATTATTACCACTACTACCACTAATAATAATAATAAAAAAAGAAATTCAATTACCATTACTATTATTACTTCCAATGTTGTCATTATCAATTAAAAATTACAAAACATTCATAACAGTAAAAATTCAAAATAAAAATAATTAATTTTTAATCGCCATACATTTCATTTATAAAATAGAAAATTTTACAATAAAATAATAAAACAAATAATATAAGAGTTAAATAAAACAGAAAAATCCAGAAAAAATGAAATAAAAAATAACAAAATAATTAATAAAAAAAAAAAGAAAAAGTAAGTTAAAAAAATAATAATTTTTACAAGTAAAAAATAAAATAAAAAAAAATTATGTCAAGAAAGATGATATTATGTTCTTCTTCATATTTATCAACAAAATTTTATCAGTTGATGATAACTAAATTTAATTTTTTTCAACAAATAAAAAGATGATGATAAATTTGTGTTTTTTGTTTAAATTTTGAATTGTACATATTTTTCTAAATTTAGAGAAAATAACAAAATAATTTGTTCTATTCTATTTAATTAAGTTTTTAAAATTTAACTTTAATTTTTATTCAATAAATAAAAATATGAATTGTTTTGTTTTTTTTTTTTTTTTCAATTTTTCTTTTCTTCTATTATTTTAAAACTATTTTTTACATGAAATGTTCCTTACTTTTGTTTTTGATAATTTTATGATATGCATAGTTGAATACAGCAATATAAATTGGTTAACAAGAAAATTAAAAGATTTTTAAAAAAAAGTAAAACTAACATAAATTTTATTTATCTGTAAAGTTTTATTAAAATTTTTCTATTTCACATTATATAAAGCCTATAAAATCTTTATCTACTATAAAATCAATTGATATCTGTAGATAAAAGTATGGAAAAAAAAAATTAGGGAATAAAGTATTTAAAATATATTCAATTCGATTTTTTTTTTTTTTTTTTTTTGCTGAAAATGCACGGTTTTGAAATGCTTTAAAATCTATTACAATTAAATCAGAGGTATTATTTTGATTGAACGAGAATGACAACAACTTGTTGTAAATCGGTAAAATGGATTTGTGCAAAAAAATAATCTATTATTAATAAATCCATAGTAAATAGAAGTGAAGCAAAATAAAAATAAACTGGGATAACAAAAATAAAAGATGTATGAAGTGTTAGGTATAATTTTTAATAAATAAATTAAATAGATAAAAATAAGAAATACAACAAAAGTTTTTTCTCACCATAATTACAGGATAATAATATTTAGAAGATGGAACAAAAATTAGTAAATTAAATGAATTATAACAATTAATTTTTGAAAAGTTAAAAATATAAAGTTTTAATTTATATTTTCTTTTTTTTTTTTTGATGTTTTTCTTATAGGGTAAAATTAAAATAATATTACTTATAATAAATTAGAAACCAAAATTTGAGAATATTTCTATTCACATACTATAAATGTATGTAAAATTAAAGAATTGGTGGAAAAATACACAATAAAATACAATAATAATAATAATAGAAGACTACCTTTGGAAAAAAAAAAAACAAGTGTACGAGCAAAATTTAAGTAAAAATCTTATATATATATATTTAAAAATATATATTATAATTAATTGTATTTAAATTGATTAATTAATTAATTATTAATTATATGAATATAGTATAAACAAAAAAAAAAACAAAAAAGAAAGTAAGAATAATTTAAAAGAAAAAAAAAATAATAATTATGAATTTATGATAAATAAAAAAAAAAAAAATTAATAATAATGGAAATATGTAAAGTTTATTTTTAAAAATAAAGCTTAAACGTTTTTTTTTTTTTGAAATTTGTTTGAAATTTAATTAAGCTTTTATTCATTTTATTGGATTCCTTTTTATATTAAATATTGTACCTTTGTGTCTATAATTTTAAAATATTTTGTAGGAAAGTTGGCATTATTCGAATTATGAAGGGTAAATGAAACACAAATTTTTAATTTGTTTTTTTTCTGCTAAATATTGCGGTTAATGTATTTTCCCTTTTTTGTTAATATGGTTAATATTATAAAAGATATGTTTTTTTTTTATTTTTCCTTTGATTCTAAAATATTTTTCATTCTAATTACACACAAATTTGTTTTTAAATCTAAAATACATTTTTGTTTATATATTTTGTTTCGTATAAAAAATTGTAATTTGTCTTAAAATTTAATACTTTTTTTATATTTTTTGTTTTTATTATTTTAATAATAAAAAAAGTTAATAATTTGTCTTGTTTTCTTTTGACACCATTTTTTTTATCAAAAAATTTTTTGTGATATAGTTTGTTAATTAATAAAATATATATTTTTTTTTAAATAATTAATTTAAAGAAATGCTTTTAAATGTTTTTCTTTTCTTAGAATAAATTTGACTTTTTGCTTTAAAAAACGTTTTGTTTTTTTTTTTTTTTTTTTTTTTTTATTTATAATAACAAATAAATGAAAAGTTAAATTAATAAATGAAATATAGAATTATTTACAAACTACATATATAAAGATAATAATTAATATTAAAAATAATAATTAGACTAAATAATGATAAAATTTACGAAATATATAATGCATACTTATATATATTTTATTTTATCAAAAATTTCTTCTCATATCATTTCACTAATTCTCTGCCTTTTATTCTTTCGCTCTTTTTTCATTTACTCCTTAGAATTAATTAATTATTAAATTTTTAAAGTCTTGCGTCTGTGTTGTACTACGAAGAACCTCTAACCATCTGAATAAAAATGAAATTTAGAATAATTTAATTCAATTTCTGTATTAAATTTAAATAAAATAAGATCTTACCTATTATATGTATGCTCACTTTCAGCCCTAAAAAAATATACGTGATTTTTAAATGATAATTTAAAAACGAATTCTTTTTGAACAGTATCTTGATGATTTGGAGGTCCAACTGAATAACCTAATAGTGGTAGGCTAGCCAATGCAAAATCATCCTGATAACTTTTATAGAAATATAAACAAAATGATGTAAATACGACCCATAATTTTTGCCATCCAGAACTATTTTTGAATTTTCGTAATAAATATCCAGAAAGTTGATTCTCAGCGGCAATGATGTGATCGTTTAAACCGACGGTAGCGCCACGATGCCAACAAACGTGTAGAGCTGTGTTGCTTCGTGATGGTGGAGTTTTTGTTGCAGTTGCTCCTGCCGTTCCAGCATTTCCAGCAGATTGTTGATTGCCAGCTGATCCTGCTCCTCCAGCCGAATTGCTGTTGCCGTTCGTTAATTGTGTCGGTGTTGCTAAACCGCAAAGTTCTAGACCTTCTTCGGATGAACCTAAATATTCAATGAAAAACGACAAATTTAGAAATTAGATTTTTCTACATTTTCAAGTAAATATTGCAGAAGATTTCTAACTCTAAAAAAAACATATGTATACAAAAACGCTCATAGCGATAACTTTAATTTATGATTTATGATTTTAAATTCATCTTCTCTTGTTTTTTAGTGTACTCACTCTTTGTTACAAATCTGACATCTTTCTTTTCTTGCCGTAATATGTATGAAAGAAAAGATTTTTTCACAACTTTTACGATTTATTAAAATTTTTAAAAAAAATATTACAATATTCTAAATTTATTTCTGATAAATATAAAAAAAAACAATAAAAAATTTAAAAATAAAATCTGTATACTTACTACAATTTTTCAATGATCCATATGTTAATTGTGTTGATGATGGTGGTTTTGTTTTAATATCTGCAGTAGCTTTTGATAATTCAGCTAACCATAATGTCTTTTCAGCTGTTGTACCAGCTGATACTGTTATTGCACTTTGACCACCAAATATAACAAATGTATTATGCTCAGAATTCTCAGTTAATAATGATCTAACTGGTACATGTCCTAAGATTTTAAATTGTTGACTAACTGGTGATTTTGTACCATATATTAATATATCCGAAAATAAGAAAAACATACGTTGTTGTAATCCACGTTTAGAATGTTTCAATAAACAACCCTGTCGTATTAATTTACGATTTGTTTGAACTAAACTATCAAAACCGTTTATATCTCTTTGTAATTCACATAATAATACAAAATTTTCTGAATCTGGTAATTGTTTGCGAATATTTTCTGTTGTACGAATTAACATATGTAAAACACCTTGACAATCATCTCGATCGATATGCTCATCTGAATAAAATTCTATTAGTCCTAAAAATAATTATAAAAAAAAAAAAAAATCAATTTAAAAATGTTTCTTTTATGTTTTAATATTACGCTTACTTTCTAAAATTAATTGATAATGAAGTAATCTATGTAATGGCTTCAATAATAAATAACCAATTGGTAGATAGCAAATTTTTTGTTGTTCAAAATCTTTATAAATTTGTTGAAATCTTGTATCTGATTCAAACATTTCATTAATACGTTGCAATATTTCATGATGACTTTCAATATATTCATCATAGAATGGTAAAACTGCCATATTACGTAACATAACATCACCAATACGATGTGAATCATGTGTACCACGTCCTTCCCACAATACTAATCTATGCTCTAGATCACGTAGAAAGACACTGTGATGTTGTATTAATGAATCCAATATTTGAAATAATGGTTGTATATTTTCAATATCTTCACTTGATAAACCCTCACGAAACCATGTATTCAAAATATCTAAATCTTTTTTATATGTTCGTTCTGTCATAAGAAGTTCTTTGGCAAGGAAATATGATTTCTCTGTTGGCCATTTCTATATGAAAAAAAAAAAGAAAGGATTTAATAAATTTTTTTTTTTTTTTTGTTTTATTTTTCCTTTTATATATTTTTGATTGTGATATTGTATATATTCTTACTCTTTTCTTTGGTTCTTCATTATTTTGCTCTAATGTTGTTGATGTTGTTGTTCCATTACCAATCGCTGATAGATTATTATTGTCTAAACTTTTATTATGTGTTTCAGCTTGTATAACATCATATGTACCAGCTTCAGAACGTGATAATGATGATGATTTATCAGAACCTAATGTTAAATCATAACGATTTGGTGATGTTGTAACTAATTCACCACGACGATCCAATGATACATTACCGTTTATACCATGATAATCTGAAAAAAACATTTAAAGGAAAAACAAAAAAAAATTTGTTTAAATTATTTGGAAAAATGTTAAAAAATTTAATTTTTGCTGAAAATATTAATATTAGTGTTAGCCAACATTGAAGATCCATAAATTTTTAAGCCTTAAAAAATATTCAATTTTAACAATTAAATAGGAAATAGGATTAGGAATTAAAAAATCTTGGTTTTTTTTTTTTTGGTTTTATAATATATACATTTATTAATTTTATATTTAAAGTATTCAGTAAAATTTTATCTAGGATTTACTTTTTTGTTTATTTTTTTTTTCTTTTTTTTTCTAAACTGTTTTCTTTCTTTTTTTTTTTTTTTCTTCTCATTATTATCTAAGATTATTTTTCAAACGTTATTCACAATACTATTACATTTTCATTAAGTATTTTATATTTTATTTTTGGTATATCTGTTAACATGATAAAGTATTTTTTTTTTTTTTTTTTTTTAATTGAAAAATGCCTTCCATTTATTTACTTTTTTTTTGGTTTTTTTTTCTTTGATCAATAATAATTTTAAGTTTTCGATAACACTGTGATAAATCATATAAAAATACCTAATTCATGGAAAAAGAAAATAATTAACATTTTCCCAAGTATCGAAAATGTATGAGAAAAAAATATTTTTCGATTGAAAAAATTAAAGAAAAACAAAATAATAAATAAAAATAAAATAAAATATTTAATGAAATAACAAATTAATAAAAAAAAAAAAAAAAAAAAAAAAAAACGTCCGAAATTTTGTTAAAAAATTTAAACGCTCCAAATGTAAAAGGATTCAATTTTTTTTTTTAAATTTTATTTATAGAATCTTGAAAGATTTCCTGTAGAAATTGGATTACTAGTTCAAGTAAATGTTTAAGATTTGATTCGGGTACATTTTATTTAATTTTTAAAAATGTTTTAGCAATATCAATTAACGATAACATTTTTTTGTTCTTTTAAAAAAAAAAAAAAAACGTTCAACCTTTTTTTATACATTATAAAATTTTTAATTTGTATTTATTTATAAATTCTTAATAAAATTTTGAATATTCAAAAAAGTAACGAAAATAAATTATTTATTTACTATGTAAATTTTAATAAAATTTTGAAAAAAGAATAAAATTAATTTAAACCACCCACGTTAACATTTTTATAAATATTAACAAAATTAATTTAAAAATAATAATAGTAATTAATAAGAAAAAAAACAAAAAACAAAAAAAAAATCATTTTTATTTTTCTTCCTATAAATGTACATAATAACTGCTGTATAATACCTTCGGGTAATTTCAAAAATGCATCATTGCCTATTTGATGCGATATCCAGCGTATTATGATTTTAAGCTGAATATCGCATCAAATAGGCAGAGATGCATTTTTGAATTTACCCAAAGGATAAATGTAATTTAATACAATAATTTCAATTTTATTCCATGTGTGTAGGTACTTTCATACACAACACCACAAATTTATTTAATTTTTATTATAGATAATAAATTTTTTATTTGATACTGGAATGTGTATAAATATTATTATTATTATTTTTTTTTTGATTTAAGTATACATATATATTTTTAAATATTATTAATACTGTTTTCGATTACAATTAAATACCATGAGCCATGATAATACATGAGTTTATTTACGTAATACTTTCATTATTAATATAATCTTTAATGAGTTAATAATAAAACAGAGTTTTAAATTAATTAATTTTTATTTTTTTTTTTCATCATTTATGCTTCTTAAATTTCTAATAAATTTTTGTCTAAATAATTTTAAATGTTTTTCTTTCATTTATTTATACTTTTTGATTACAAGTCTCTTAAAAGGTAAATATATATTTTTTTTTTTTTATCTTTGGCTTAATATTTTTTTTTTTAATTTTAATTTTTTTTTTTTTTTTGTTATTTATATTATCTCTATTAAATACGAAATATGTAATTTGTAAACTTTCTTTTGTAGTACATAATATACATAATATTAATATCGATTGCAATAATTTTTTTTTTTGCATTATTTTCCGAAAAAAAAAACAAAAAACTTTTTTTTTGTGTTTTTATAAATTCATGTGCATATAATTTTGGAAAATTGTTTTGTTTTAAACAGATATAATTTTTTAATAGGCCATTAAAAATACAATATTTTGAGCTTCCAAAGATTTTATTTGAATAATAAATTGTCGAAAAGATAAAAATGTGAAAAAAATAAAATTAAAAAAAAAATAAAATTACAAATTTAATCGTTTATTACATTAAATGATGAAATAGATCGCTTATCACCAATGGATAGGCAATCAGTGATCATATTAACTCATGTTAATTTAAAAATCATCTTCTTAGAAGATCCATAATAAAAATAAATATACTCTGTCCACTAATATTATGTATTTAAGGTCTTATGGGAGAGTACATATGTCTTTTTTTTTCTCTCATATTTTCTAATTAGGCTGTTTCACGAGCAATATTACCACAATCCACAAAGCTTTTATTATATGTATATCAGATAAGGTTTTCAAATATCAATACATAGTGTGATGTAAAATGGTACCACTTTAAGCAATCGCCATAACACCTTAACTGCATAATATTAATGGACAGAGTATAGTAACATATCTAGAACATAACAAAGCTTTTTATTTTTCCTTTTTTTTTCTGTATTTTAAAAAGAAATATTTTAACTAAGATAAAGAGATTATTAAAATTCTACTTAACATTTTATAAATATGATAAAAATAAATCAAAAAAAATTTTTTTTTTCTATATGTATATTATAAAAATTAATAAATTATTTTCATATATATATGTATATCTAACAAATTTAAAATTGATAATTTCACAAAACAATTTAACAGAAAATTTTTTTTAAAAAAATTTTTCCTTAAATTTAATAATAAATAAATTTCTAATAAGGAATAAATGAATTTCTCATAGGAATAAATTGAATATCTTATTAACATTTTATTAATATACCTAATTTATGTATAATTAAAATTTTTAAGCATCATTTAAAATTGTTTTTTTTTTTTTAATATGTAAATTTATTAATTAATCAAAAAAGAAATAACATCTTAATTAAAATATATAAATATCTGTCTTTTCTTTGTTCTTTCATGAAAATATTTCAAAAAATCATTCTTTATCCTTTTTGATATTTATTGTAAAAATTTAAAAACAAAAAAAAAAACAAAAATTGAGAAAAAATTTGGCACAATAAATTCCTTTTTGGTTTTGAGAATTTTACTTATTTTGGCTGTATTAGTATTTTTCATTTTTTTTTTTTTTTGAAAAAAATTACACAAATTAATTATTTGATCGTTGTCGTTCTGTAAAAAGTCACTAAGCAATATTTTGGCTAAATGGAGTTTTTTTTTTCGCAATTTTCATGAAAGTATTTTAATAAAACTTACTAAGTCGTTCGAGCATAAAATACGAAGTTATAAAGAAAATTAAAACTCACTATGCCATACTGCATTCAATACAGTTTTTTTTTAACTTTGAACGTAATTATTTCAAAACTCCTATTTTGTACTTAGTGACTTTTCATAGAACGATGACAATTTATCAGTGTACAATTTTGCATTGAAATCATCAAAAATTTACTTAATTAAATTGGATTATACCTTATCAAATACACACACATTACAAACATATAATTTTAATTAGATTTAATTACACTTATCATCTAAAAAATGCTAAAAATAATACTTTATTATCATATAATTTGGCATTAAATTGAAATTATTCGATGTTAAACAATATTTGCTGTTTTTTTTTTATTATATTCGTATTTAATACGTTATTTTTGATTTATGCGTATGAGTCATATAATATATATACTTCAAAACTGATAACCTTAAAGATAAACGTTATATAAGCGATGATGTAAAAGAAAAAAATTTTCTTCGTTTTTGTTTTTTTTTTAAATTTGAAAAGAGTGGGATAAATTCAAAAATGCACCACTGCTTATTTGATGCGATATTCAGCGTATTATGATGATCTTAAGCTAAAAAGCTTCAAAAATGTACCAATGCTTATTTGATGCGATATTCAGCGTATTATGATGATCTTAAGCTGAAAAGCTGAATATCGCATCAAATAGGCAGTTATGCATTTTTGAATTTACCACAATTTATCGATGAAAATGTATACAATGTATATTTTGTTTTTTGTTTTCTTTAATTAGAAATAAAATATTATTGATTAATTACATGTTTAATGTTATGGTAAATGGCAAATGCTTAAATATAAAAATAATTCAAAATAAAAAACGTTCCATGTTTTTTTTTCTATTGAGAAATGAATTGATTACTTATCTTTTATACTGTGAAAATAAGAAAATTTTGAAATATAATAACGGAAATGATTTATTAATGATGTAATACCTAATAAACGATGTAAATACGTTTTTGTAATTTATTTTTAATTAATATAAATTTTAGATTACACATAAAGAAAAAATTTAACGATGTTTTATTATAAATTATATTATTACGAAAAAAGCTTAAACGATTCCATTTTTCATTGTTGTCCTTTAGTTTTAACGTTTTTTATAATTTAAAAAACACAAATTTATTTTGCCCCCTTATGAGTAAAATAATGATTATTTCTGATAATTTCATTATTAAATTTAAATTGAGATGAATTAAAATGAAATTATCATTTTATGCTTTGTTTTGTTTTTTTTTTATTTAACTTATTTAATAAGAACACGAATGTGGTATTAAATATTTTTTTTTGTAAAATATGAAAATATTAATTTTTCATTTTTAAAAGAAATTTTTTGTTTTTTTTTTGTTTTTATTTGTGTTTTTATTTTATATTAAAAACATTTAATTACTGTTTAGAGGAATTATTATTTATTTTATTTTGATATTTGAATGCAATTAAGTTGATTATTTGATTTTTAATGATCTCGTCAAGAAAAAATGGCATAAAATTAAATTATTTAAAAAAAAAAAAAATAGTAAAAATTACAAATTTAATTTTCGCTAGCTTCATCAGAATCATTCATAAAATTTGGTGGTGGATTAACACGTAGTACATTTAAATCAGAATTATCTTTTTCAGCTGAATATGGTCCTGGCTCATTTTCATAATCTGATAGAAAATCTGGATATGGTAATTCTAAATCATCATGTCTTTGTAATGTTATTATTCCACTATAGTTTATTGTATTATTTCCAGTTGTTGTATAACTATCTTCACTTGAATTACATATATCATCTGATAATCCAGCTTTAGTTTCTGGACCACTTTCTGTTTCTGTATTATAATGATGATGAATACCAATTGCCTCATAATCCATTTCAAATGATTCTTTTTGAGCCATTATAGAATCTTCACGTTTTAATTGTCGTTTCTTTTGTCTCTGGGGTTTTACTGGTTGTGTAGGCATCGCTGATTTATATATAGGATTTGTAATATGCCCTAAACGATCATATTTTGGAAAACCCATTTCATCTACATTATCAGTCATATCAAGACTTTCAAATTTTCCAGCACAATATGATGTACTTGGATATGGTTGATATTTACTATCTTCATACTCATCGGTACCTTGTTCTTGTTCTTCATCAAAATCAGGAAATTGTTGTTCACTAGATAAATCTTTTCTTGACATATCTGAACTACCTGAATCAATTTCAGGAAAATAACCTTCTGAACATTCTGAACTTTCTTGCTCTATTAGAGTATGATCTGATCGTGTCTTTTTTACAGGTACTTGTCGTTTTTTGCGATACCCACGGGTTCTCAATTTCGGATCCTGTTTACGAAAATCTAAAGAACTGTCGGTATCGTTCCCACTTGGAGGACTTTTAATTGAGCTCGTCTTCGGTAATGAAGATTTTCGAGGTGGCTTTTGAACTAATTGTTGAGGCGGTGATTCTGAACTTAAACTGCTCGAATAATAGGGAGAACATTTGATTAATTTATCAGGACGATGTAACATAGGAGAGGAATTTTCTGCGCTTGTCGTAGTTTCACTACTATGAGTAGCCGTAGTCGTGGCTGTAGACGAACTTCCTCCTCCAATCGATTCCTCATCAATTTTCGGAATTTCAGATGTTGATGTAAGCAAATGTTCATGAAAAGATTGCGATTGCCGTAATTTATTTGATTTATATTCACGAATTTGCGATTTTGAAAGTGTTTTATCATCATAACTATGATGTTTAACCAACGGTTTATCATAAGGATTTGGTTCTCGTAAAGCAGTTGGCCCTGTTGATGTTGGTGTTGGTACCGAAGGTACTGTTGATGTTACTTGAAAGGGTAAAAATTCTTGACTTTGATATCTTTCTGTTAATTTTTCATTTGGGGCATACAATCTTTCCATAAAAGCTTCACCGTCGGAAGAAATATCTTGACTTTGATATTTTTGAGACATCATCTCAAGAGAACGTCTTTTACGGCTTACATCATAATCTGGTCGAACTTTAGGAATTTCATCAACTATTCTGGGTGGTGGGATTTTAATTGGTCGTTCAGTTGATTTCGGTGTACCTGATTTTGAATGTCCTTCTTCAGGACTGTTACCATTTGAAGGGCTTGATTTTTTATGTACGCCTGGCATAACTTTTTTAGAATCTTCAGCAGGAGGTGAATGTTTTTGTTTCACTGTTGTTCGAGGTTGTTTTAAAGGTACATATTCTATTGAACTGCCTCGTCTTGTTGTTCGAATTTCAGTTATATGTGGACTATCAGCCTGAGCAACTAAAGTTCGACTACTCGATGTTGACCATTCAGTTATAGTCTGAGCCATTTCTGTTAAGGTTAATGTAGTATCATCGCTCTTTGTTCCAGATTCTGTAAATTTATCTGTTTCAGAACTGGATAAAATGTCATACCGTAAACCTTCAGATGAACCATTATCACCCGAAAATTTATTTTTACTGCCTGAAAAACTAGCACTTTTTTCATTTAAACTTTCTGTTGATTTATTGATTGAACTCATACTAGATTTTGTATGATTAGATTTTTCACTTTTTTGTCCACCAGAATGATTAGATACTGCTGAAAGACTATCTGAGCCAGACAAATTTGCATATTGTCGAACTGTATTTGTTCCAGTTGACCATTCAGATATACTTAAGCCAATTGAAGTATCTTCAGAATGAGAACTATGTGTACATTTCTTTTGTTGAAGTCCCATTCGTACTGTTCCGTCTAGATCTGTTCCAAGTGAACTTGTTTCCTCTTCAGAATGACTAGAATGACTACATTTTTTACATGAACCAGAACCTGTACTTAAACGTGGTTCAAAATTACGACGAACAGTATCTTCAGCAAAGGTACCACAAGATGCTGATAATATATCATCAATAGAGGTATCTGAATTATTTGAACCTCTTGAAAACTTTCGTGAAAAATCTATAGTTTTACTTTCGTCTGGAGAAATTTCAATTTTTACTGTACCTGGTCCGAATACTTCATCATTAGAAAACACATCTTCTTCTGATATTGGACTTCGATTTTGTGGTGATCTTGTTGGTTGAGATATAATTACAGTATCTGGGCTTGTCTCTTTCATAATACCTTGCGTTTGCATTGATTTAGTCGTTGTGCAACAGGTAATATTTAATGTTGTTGGCAAACATGTAGATGTACCTAAAGTTGAACTTAAACAAGTAGGTGCATCATATGGTATATCAGCTAAACATGAATCATCAGCTTTAGATGAAGATAAAGTACTAGACATAAGATATGCTGTATCCTCATATGAAAGCACTTTTATTGTGTCAGCTGATTCTGAATCTCTTGTAAGTTTATCTTCGTGAGAATCACTTTTTACGTCGATTTCTTCACCAGATGGTTCAATTCCTGTAAAGGAATCAACCATAACCTGGGTTGCATTTTGCGGTTCACTTAAATAAAATGTTTCAACATTTTCCACTACTGGTGTTTCCATGGCACTAGAAGGAGGTGACGGCCAATCAGTTGAATCTTGTGATTGTATACTTGCTTTCCAACAAAATGTCTTTGGAATTGGTCTATCCAAATCTGGTATAGATCCAATAATTTCAGGAGGTTGTTCGTGAATTGGTACATGATCATAAGGAATTTCAGGTAATGGCCAATCTTCTGAATCCTGACTACCAGCATTTGAAAGGCACAAAAGAGTTGGTTTTTCTACTTCTTCGGCTTCACCTTGTTTTTCTGTAACTTGTGTAATAGAAAATCGACCAGTAACAACAGTTGGAGATTTTGGTCCATTAGACATCGTTGATAATTTTTCAGCTGTAGCAGAATCGCATGGTATTTCTGGCATTTCAGCTGAAGTTCTACGATCTGCGTCCGAAATATATGCTAAATTCGTGTTACTTCTGGAATCTGAACTCAAACTTGCTTGATGATCAGTTGAAGCGACTGATTCATCACGCATACTAACTGAACGAGAATGAGTTGATGCTTTACTTAGATCATCTTCCATGCTAGATTTTTCAGAATTAGTACTTCGTTCTGAAATTCTCGACAAAGTTCTTCCAACAGAAAATCCAGTATTATAAGTAAGTATATCAGTAGGATTCATTCCAATTGTACTTGTCATTGACGGATAACCAAAAGTTGCAGGAAAATCATTTAATTCATCTTGAAAACTTGAATCACTTTCTTTCTGATCTTCAGGAGACACTTCTTTTATTTCGCTATCTGATGAATCTTTTGGAATTGCAGTTGCATCGTAACTTTCATATGTTTCTTGTTCTGGAGGTTGCCAATTATCCTCCATGCTTGAGCTACCTGAACTTTCGATTGGGAATGGTTTCCACGTAGATTGTTGTTCTTTTTGCAATAATTCACCTTTTCGTTGGGCAGCTCCTAAAGAACCTGAACTACTCTCTGTCTCAAAAGAACCCCGTGATTCCACACTTAACGAACCTTTCGATTCAAGACTTGATTTTGATTCTAAAGAACTTCGATCGCCATTTGATTTTAGCAACTTCTTTTCTCCTTCTTCTTGAGGAGAGCTACGACAAAGCTTTTTATGAGCTGCACTAGTTCTTAGTGGTTTTACAATTTTTGGTACTTTTCCAGAACCACCAGAGCTAGATTCGCTATCATCACGTCGTACTTTTAAATACGATTTTCCATTTGTTTGATCCTGATCTTGTTCTTGATCCTGGTCTAACTCAGATCCAGAACCTAAATCAACTGGCATTTGCTTTTCTAAAGTCGGAGTTGAAGCTTTACGCGTTGGGGATTTGCTAACTTCAACGTGAAAAGTATGTTCTGTTCCAACATTTAACTTTAACATTTTAGCTTTTAATTCTAAACATTTCTTTTCTTCTGAATCCCCAAAATCTTGTGAAATCCCTAATGGACGTGCAATGGAACAACTTACACTAGATTCTTCATCTATTGAGCTTTTCTCTTTGCCACTCACAGATAAACTCCAATCTTTACTTCCTTCCCTACTAGGACTCACATCTTTTTCTCCACTTGTCCAAGATCCATCCGAACTTCGAGATTTTTCTATACTAAGTTTAGTTAAAGATGCTTTTTGTTTTTCTTCTGATTCTTCCTTTTTCTTTACAAAAGCCTCAATTGGTGATTTCTCTGTAATTGGGCTAATATTTGGAGGAGTAACTAAAAGATTAACATCTGATGTCGGTGTTATCGATTCTGATTCTAATATATTAAAATCTCCAGATTCTTCGAGAGTACCTTGAGCTTCAACACGACCTAAAGTTTTAGGATCATTATCTGATACATCAGATCCAATATATTCCTCACATTCTACAGTTTGCCAAGATGTTGTTTCATCACTTCTACTTCGTTCAAAACTTAATCCATGTGAATCTTGTGCAACTTTTAAATGTTTATGTTCAATTGATATATCGTCTTCTTCTATTGATGGCTCTTCACATTCAATTGTTGGCACTCTATGTCCAAATTCATTTACTATACCCGATTCTTCTTTTTCTTCGCATTCATTTTTAATATCACTAACAGAAGTTAACGATTCTTCGCCACTATCACCTCTTGATATTTTTTTACTCATTGCTTCATCAGTATCTTTATTTTCTTCAGAAGGTAATGATTGCCTTTTTAGCAAATCTAATGTTCTGCGTTCAGATATTACAGCTTGCATATCGATTTCTTCTATTACAATTTGTTCTGGTTGAGAATATGTTCTTCTGTCAGATGGAGGAATTTTAGTTTTCTTTTCATCTAAAGATTTCGCTGTACCTAATCCACCTTTTTGTGATACATATTCATCGTGTTTTATTTCTTTCTCATGTTTGGCCAGCTTCTCTTTATTAACTCTTTCAGGTGGAATCACTTTAAGTGACTGTTCCTTTGATTCATAATTCTGATCTAAGCTTCTTGTTTTTATTTCTGATCCTAAGTGATGATGATCAGATTTCTTTTCCAAACTCTTAGATTTACCCTCAAACTTTTTATGGACAACAGATCCTTCAATTTTTTGTTTCAATTCTTGGCTTTTAGCAATTTTTCTTGGTGATTTAATAACTATATCTTCAGAAACCACTGAAGTTGCTTCTGATTCTTCAAATGATTTGTTTCTATCTTCGAAACTTCTATTTGCTTTTTCAATTTTTTCTTGGCTTCTGCCTTCATCGAAACTTCGACTAAATTTAACCAATGAACTATCTAATTTTCTCGGAGATTTCGCTATTAAGACATGATCTTCTGCTTTACTTTTAAATTCTGTTTCAATGATTATTTTATCACCTTCAGTTTTAACTGAAATTTTATCTTCAGGAGCTGGGAATGGAGGTAATTGATCTTTAACTGGACTAAGCATTGTAATAGTTTGCTTCATAGCTGATTCATATAATTTCTGTTGACGTTCTTTTCGTTTAGCTACATCTAAATCAGACTCTTCTTGAGATCTACTTTGTGATTTATTAAGTGAACGTTTTAAATCTTTTTCAATTGTTTTTGGACGTTCTTTACCCGTTGATTTCTTCAAATTTTTATTTTTATCTGCCTCTTCTGTTGAAATTGATTTATCTTTCAGTTTCATTTCTTCTGTCAGTTTTGGTTTCTCTGGTTTAGCTCCAATTGCCACCGGTTTTACTGATGCTTTTATTTTTGATTCAGTTCCTTTAGAAGAGACTTTATATTTTCCTTTACCCGTACTTTCAACACTACTTGCTCGACTTACTCCAGGTGATGTTTTTCTAGAGCTATTACCAGAACTATATGGCGATCGATCAAATTTATATTTTGGAATATCCAAAATTAAATGATCACCACTCTTCAATTTCATTTTTGATTTTTTCTTTTCTTTTATTTTTACACCTTGCAAAGTTATTTTTTCAATAAATCGCAATTGATGTAATAATTGTTTTTCTTCTTGATCAAGAACAACAGTATTCAAAATAGAATCTCGTCGGCCAGGGCTTAAATTACTTGTAGCTGAAGGAATTGATCCTCCACAAGATTGAACACTGTCTGCTTTTTCTTCATCTATTAATGTATCTTCACGGCTAATTGATTTTTCTTCTAAGATTTCAGCTTCTTCTTCAAATCCAACCGTGTCATCCTTAGAAGAAAATGCATTCATAGGAGGAAGTTTATGTAGAGATATAACTGGTGTATCTAAACTTTTTGCTCGTCTTCCACCTTCCATCGATTCTTGTGTTGCCCTTTGTCGTTGTAAAGATGCAAAAGCTGAACCTTCTGAAAGATTTAATCTAGCATGAGCAAATAAAATCGGAGCATGACCTTTAGATCTCATAACAAGTGATGAATCTATTAATTCTTCAATAAGTTTTGCTTTCGATTTTATTATATCTGCTTTAGTACCTTTCTTGTCATTTTTTTTCAGCGTATATGCTAAATCACATTCAGATACTTTATCCTCATGACATGTTTCGTAAACTTCATCATCTGTTTTGAACAATTCAACTGATTCTAATATTGGTGATGGAATATTTTCATTCTTTTGATAATCTCCAGTACATTCATCAGCTCGTCTTGATGTAAATTGTCCTTCTTCTTCGGAACTTGGAATTGATATTGAACGTTCTGAAATTCTTCTTAATTCAGTTGTATTAGCATATGGTGGGTCTAATTTTTGTGTGTGATATCGACTTTCAAGGTCTGCCAAACGTCTGCATTGTGGCGGAGATCCTTCAATTTCAGTTGAGCTCATTGTTTGACCACGTCCCCATGCTCCAGACATTATTTTACTTTGTTCAATTTTTAATATTGGTTCAATTTCTTTTCGTGATTGTGGTGGTGAAAATTCTAAACGTGATGGAATTGCTTCCGCTGAACCAAAAACATCATCAGAATCTAAACTTTCATCATCTGATGAAAATGATGTAATACGAGTTTTACCTTTATTTTTTGTTTTTCCACCTTGACGAATTTTTGGTTTACCAATTCTTTTTGAAGGAGCTGCTAATTCTTTTCTAATACTTTGAATCAATTCGTTTTGTTTTTGTTCTAACTTTTTTTGTTGTTCACGTTGAAGACTTTCAGTTCTAGAACTTGTTGCTGAATCACTTTCAATTTGACTCAATTTACTATTTAATTTTTCAAGTAATTTAGGATCTATTTGTTTCGTTATATCGCGCTTTGGACTTGATAACTGAATTGGAGGCATCGACTTATCTATTTCAAGTGTTACAGGATCAACTTTTGAAAGATCAATGTTCTGTGTAAATAAAAATCCTTGATTTTCTTCAGAAACTAACGTATCTAATATATCTGGTAATAGATCAGCTGAAATAAGATCACTCATTTCTCTCTTTATTTCTGTTTTTGGGGATTTGGGACTTTTCGGAGATTTTGGTGATTTTGGACTTTTTGGTTTCTGATATTTCTTTTCCACAGGTGATGGTGCAGTTCCATTCATTACATGTCTTTTATGCAATACATATGGTATATCTTCTTTCAATATTTTCGTTGTTCTCTTCTCATATTCTCTAAAGAAACTTTTTGGCATTTCAAATCCAGTTTTTGGAATTTCTGTAGCTGCAATTGGAACATCATAACTTTTTGGAATGTCAAAATGCCCATGCGTTTTACACAAAGGTGGTGCACTTGGAATCTGTTTATAAAAATAGTCCTCATCACTTGAATCAGCTGGTGTTAAATCAATGGATTTTTGATGCATTAAAACATGACGTCTTGAATTGCTTCCAAGTCTTGATCGATTAGCTAATGAATTTGGATCACTTTTTGTACGTTCAACTGTTGCATGGGTGTACGTTAATGGAGCTAAAACTCCAGTTAATGGTATGCTTGGATCAATTATCATTTTAGGATTGTATTCTTCAAAATGAGTTTTAGCAATTAATTCTTCTTTTCTAGTAGCTTTCTTTGTTGTTGGTGTACGGACCTGTTTATCAAATTCTGATAATAATTCTGGTGTTAAGGGGTATTCGGGACTTCGTTTATTTTTTTCGCTACTTGTCGGCGTATCAGTTACTGGTGTACTACCAGTTAATGATTCTATTCGATCTTGATCAAAACTAAATATATTTTCGCTATCTGATCTTCTTCGAAAAGCACGAATTTTCTCAGATGTATGGACATCTGCATTATCGGTATCCATGGATTCTGAATCCCATGTTTGTACCATTTTTTCTTCTGTTGTGCGAGGTGTAGTTACTTCTGGTGACTTACTTAAAGATGCAAACGATTTCGCACTGCGTTCAATTTCTACATTCTGTAAACTTATTGAGTGAACATTTGACGTTTTGTGCGTTCGATTGCTTGGGAATGTTGAATATGTGTCTCTTGAATCATAAAACGAACTTTCTTTTGACGATGCTCTAAGTTCGGACAACAAACTGTCGTGACTCTTGACTTTTGGTCGGCCATGTAAGGTATCACTTTCCATTCCGTCTGCTTCAAAATCTTGCAATGACATTTTTGCATCATAGTAATCACTTTTGGACTCTTGACTTGAACTTTTTTCATATTGACTTGTTTTATTAATATTTTTAATTTTTTTACCTGTTGTTGCTGGCATTTCATAATTTCGAGTTAGACATTCACCAAGTGATTCTTTTGAGTCTTGGCTAGAAGTTCTTGAATTAAGTCCGGATGCAACTGAAGTTTTGCTTTTTGTTGTTTCACGTGACTTCTTACTATCTGTATGATAAAGACTATCTCTTTTACTTGAATCAGAACTTCGTGATACCTTAGTTTCATAGATATCACTTTTGCTTTCTTGACTAGAAGTTCGTGATCCCATAGCTTTTTTAACTTGTTTATAAAAGCTACCATCAGATTTTACACATAATTTTTCTCTTGGAAGATATCTTGGATCTTCACTGTCCCATATTTCGTTCATTATATCTGCAGCCGATTTACATTTAACATCAAGTGCTGAACGATATTTTTGAAGTTCTGAAACACTTTCATCATCGCTTGGAATATAATTTCCTGAATCAAGAGAGCAAGAACGAATATGCTCATCAGAACGCGCATGTTTATCGTAATAATCAATGTCACATTTCTCAAGAAGTTCATAACTATCATGTGACAAATCATCTTGAGAGCCAGTAAAATCAAAATTATGACTGTAACCACGTTTGTGATGATGATCAAATGTGTTATATGTACTGCCAGGATAACTAGATGAATACACTTTTGTATCTGCTATAGCAGTAAAATCTTGTGTAGCATCAATCGAATGATTCTTTGTTATGTACATTGAATGTCTAGAATCATCATATCGCGTTACAGGTGAATCTATACGATCAATTGATAATAAGTCTTTGTCAAATGCAGTCATTGGTTTTGATTTTTCACTTTCGAACGATGAGAAATCAAACAGATCTTTACAAGATGTACTTTTTAACCAAGTTTCTTTAGTATCACCAACAGCATCGTAAATATTCTCTTCATAACCATCTTTATATTGAATAGCAGAATATAAATTAAGGCTAGAAAGTTCAAACTCTAATTTCTCTGAAGACGATTTAAATCTGTCTAATGGGGAAACAGAAGCACTTCGCTCATCAGCTGAACTTTCTTTAACATTTGAATAGATTGTGTATTTTGAATTTGAAGCTACATTGTTACGAAGATTTCCCATTGAATGATGGGTAACATAATGACTATCATACGAATCAACTGAATCGACACCAGAAAGTTCGGAATTACGCGGTAAAGACTGAGTATTACGAGATAATTGTGAACTTTGTGACTCAAAAGAATGGGCCAAATAATGATCAGATTGAGTAATTTTTTGATCTTCAATGTTTCGACGAGTGAGACCTAAACCAAAGTAATCTGAAGATGAATCAGAGGGATGATTTAAATCATTACTATAAATTGGTTGAATGTTTTGATATCGGCTCGAAGAAAAGTAATCATTTTCGGCAATTTTCATTTCGCTACTAGCATCTGCCATAATACCATTTCTTTTTGACATCGTATATTGTACAATTGATTCGTCAATAAATTCATCACTTAAGTGTTTTCCCTTTGATTTGGTTTTATTTTTTCGATTTACTGTTGCATATATATCGCGTTCATTGAAAGTTGTCGTTGTTGTAGAAGTCGTAGTAGCTGTCACAATTCCAGATTCAATATGGTCATCAGTAATTTTCGTAACACTGTTAGGGTATTTATAATGATAAAGATCATTAATATCTGTATAAATAAGGTTATCAGTATCATCAGTTGTCGTCGATGTATTAAGCAAACATTGTTTAGACATCGAATAATTGGTATTGCTATAATGGACTGGGGTGGCACGTTGTTGCTGGAGCAGCTGCTGCTGATGGGCAATATTCTCCCGGTTGATGGTAGATACCGTCAAGTCCGAATCCACTTCCTCCCCGACTAAGTCCCCCTCCTCCTCCCCCATAGAGCTGCTGAGATCCGCCGAAACTCCCACTGATTGGGTGTATTTGCTGTTGCTGCTGTGCGACCGAGGCGGCGGCGACACATGGGCATATACCTGGGATCCCACCGATACCCGGCGGTGGTGGTTGCTGCTGGTGTATGCATGGGACAATTGGTTCTGACCTAAAAATTTATATGTTGTTATATAAATTCGTATATGAAATGACACAAATAATTGATTTATATTTTTAATTATAAATTATTCACAAAAAAAAAAAAACAAAAAACGAATAAAAAATGTAATGAATACTAACGTGCATTGTTTGATCACAGGAACATTGATGATGATTAACTCCATAAAATAAAATTTAAATAAAATAAATTGGTGCTTGAACTAAAAACTTAAACAGCTTTTTTCTGATAAATCAACTGAAAAATGTATTTTTTTCGAAATCACATGCACTTGAAAAATTAAAATAAACTTTCATTGTTTACACTAAACTTTTTAAATCAATTATGAAAATAACCATGCGTAAAAAAATAAAACACAAATATTTTCACTTTAAAACATAACTAAGAAATTTAATCAAATTAAACTTTATTTTAATTAACTTAAAATGTAAATAAATAAATAAATTTAACCGTTATGATTAACGTATCTAATTATAAATAAAATAAAGATTTAAAAAAAATAAAACTAATTTAAATAATGTTCATTTCATCTTTTATTTTTATAAAATAAAAATTCAAAGAATTATAAAAAATGATCTCAAAAATTGAAATTAATATCTTCTTTTTGATATGAATTATTTTGTAATTACCTGAACTGTGACCTCCTTGAAGCGCACGACCCCGATCTTGACCTGACCGGATACTGTTGTTGCTGCTGGGTGAAGTCCATGTGCCCTGTTGGAGGGCCGGTGGAGATACAGAGCGACTCGAGTTCAAGTGCTCCAATCCCGCTCCCGATTGGTGTTGTTGAGCCCCCGAGGTGGGCGATTCCTGGGCATATGTCTTCGTCTGATAAATCTCCACCTGGGCTGCTGTGACCTGAATTATATGAAAAAAAAAAAAAAAAAAAATGAAATACATACATTTCACAGTCTTTTTCATGTCTGTTTTATCATTTTAGCTTTTTTCGACACTTACTTGAGATCGCGTGGGGTTTATAAGATTGTCTTGTCGGCGATCCAAGGAATCCGCTCCCTTCCTCATCTGAGAAGGCGTCATCGAGTCTGTGCATTGATTGCGATAATCCCAATCCGCTAAAAATTTTTTATTAAAATTTAATTGATTTATTTATAAATAAAGATTTCAAAAAAGTAGCAAAAGTTCTATCCTAATTTAAGTACATACGTGTATATTAAACAAACATTAAAAGAAAACAAATCAAATTATTTATTTTAATAAATAATAATTGATTGGATAAAATTAAATTAAAATTAAAATAAAACATAAAAATAATACAAACCAGTTTCAATTGGTAGGAGGGGATGGGCTGAAATGCTGGAATTCACATACGTATGCGATTGACTTCGGCTACTTGCATGTAATGGCCCTTGCCGGAATGATTGAGACCTGTGGCAAAAGAAAAGACAAGAGGATGTCTCATCTGAATTATTTCTAATACTTTTGTTTTTATTACTTCTTTTTTATTTTTTATAAATTTTGTTTTGTTTGAATTTAAATATGAAATTAATAAAAAAAAAAAATATAACAATAAATAAAAAGAAAAAAGTTAACGAAATTAATCAAAAATATAATTATTAATTTTAAAATTATAAAATTATTTTATTTTTAAAAAGTGTTTAAACTTAAAACATTGAAATTTTATTTTCAATATAAATGATGTAAAGAATAAATAAAAAATAATTTGCCTTAAAAATCTCTATACTGCATTGTATCCTTCTACAAAACTAAGTTTTCTATTATTATAACTAATCTATATATGTATATATAAATATCTAATCTTGAAAAAAAAATAAAAATAAATAACTAATAACTTGATTTAAAAACTTTAAACTAAAAATCTAAAAACAAAAAACAAAATAATAATTATCGAAAAATTCTTTTTATCTTCTATAAAACAGAATTTTATTAATATTATTAGTTGTTTAAGATTACTATGATATAAGATGAAATGATAGTCGGTGCATTAGAATAGAGAAAAAATTAAGTTAAAATGTTAAATATATATACTAAAGAATAAAAATATAAAAAAATTAAATTAAATTTAAAAAATGTTAATTCATTAATTGAATATGTATATAGAAATTTAATTTGTCCATTAGGAAAATTGTTGGAAAAAAAATTGAAAAACAAGCGATCTTAAAAACGCTTTAAATTATTATTAAATTATAATAAAATTAATTATCTTGAATTAGAATTTATATTATGTAAAAATTTGATTTATTACTTTAAAAACTTAGTAACTTTCTAGTAGTTTAATGGACTTCAATTAACATTTCAACTAAATTCCAAAATGAAATTTAATATGGATTATATAAAAACTATTATATAGATAAAAATGTGTTTCTCATTTCAAAAAAAAAAAAAAAAGAAGGAAAATATCTAATATGTATCTATATAAAAAATTGCATTTATGTGTATTTTGAAATAAAAGAAATGAGATGATTAATAATCCAAAAAAAAACAGAAAAACAAAAATATAAAAAGATTTCAAGACTTTTAAAAATAAAAAACACACAACAAAATTAATTTAAAATAATTATTTAAAAAAATAAATAAATAAATAAATAAAACAAAATTTATTACAATTATTGTTTTCAATATTATTTCTTATTATTTTAATTATTATCCTCTTTTCTTTTCTAGGGCCTTTCCATTTATTTGGTTTGATTTTATATTCATATTCATTATTTGTTAAAATTAAATATAATTCGGTCTCTCTGATTTTTCTTTAATATACGTACATATATATAAATGTAACAAGATTTATTTTTTATACTTGTTTTAAATATAAAATAATTGTGTTTTTCTTTAACTTTTTTTTTTTTTTTTTAATATAAATACACGAAGGAAAAATATAAATAAATAAATAAAATTTTATTATCTGTTAAATTATTAATTCTTTTAAATAAAATATTATAAAATGAAAAAGAAAAATTAAAATAAGTGCATAATGTTTTGTTTAATGAGATGAGATGTATGAAGTAAAGGAAGTAATTTAAAAATTAAAAATAAAAAATAAAAAATTATAACATCTATATGCTTGACTTCTATTAACAAAGAACATTTTAAATATTTAATGAAATTTAATAAATATTCTCCTTTTCATTTACTTATGTCAATTAAAAGTTTTACTATAATTTAAATCAAATGAATTAATTAGTTTTATAACATTTTCTTGTTAACATAAAAATGCATTCCAGCTTTTATATAAAATTTAGAAGAATTTTTCAATTTAATTTTAATAATGTTAATAAATATTTAACAAACATTTCAAATTTAATTTATGTTTTTTTCATGTTTTTGTTTTTTTTTTTAATAATTCATTTTTATACAATTGAATTTATTTATTTAAATAATAATTTTAATGATTCAGTAGAAAATAAAATATGTTCATATTTAAATCAATTAATTATTAATGTGATTTTGTTGAATTAAGACAAACGGATTTTTATATTATTGTATAAATAAATTCTTGTTTTAATTATAATAAAAACTGCATGAATTTATAAATTTCATTTTTTAAAAGTCAAGCATATACTTTTACTATATTTTTTGAAAAACGGGAATTAAAAATTAAAATAAAATAAAAATTAAATTACAAATTTTCAATTAAAAATGAAATTAATTTTTTAATTTTAAATAATTATTTATTAGATTGACTACAAAGACAAAAAAAAAATTTTTTATATCTTCTGTAAAATGTTACATTTATTTGATTTTAAATATTCTTACCTTTGGAAAGTTTGTCTTTTAACGTAATTATCTCTCACAAATTCGATAATTTGCTTTTGGGTTTTGCCACTATATCTACATGAATAAAATTTAAATTGAATAAAAGGAGTCTGTTTTAAATCAAAAGAAAAAAAAATAAAAATAAAAAAACATTTAAAAAAAATTTATTTCTTACCTAAATGAACTTCCTCTTGAAAGTACTCGTGTTTTTCTTCTAGGCACAGCCTGTACAGAGGTACATCGGAAGAATCCATGATTTTCAACACATTTCTTCCAAAAATTTTTACATTCATTACGTCCTTCAAAGAAGAATTCTACAGTATCTTTATAATAGCCCTATAAAACATTAACGAAGTAGAAAATATTAAAAATTTCCAACATCATTTTATTTTTTTTCTATTAACTTACATATCCTTCTGGGTGTAATTTAACTAAAAATCGTTTTCGTTTAAATGATATTTTTCGAATTTTTGCCCATGAAAATGTATTTATTCGTGTTATTCCTTGGAAGACAGCTATACCCATATGAGCAACGGCCAAATTTAAAGGAACTCCTTCAATATCTTTTGCTGGATGCATTTTCATTCCATATAATTCACAACGTCTAGCTGTTTCTAATAAATTTAAATCAGCTTCAGCAGGTGATTGTCCACTAAAATAAATGTAAAAAAAAAATTTCATAAAGCCTGAAATACATTTTTCGTTTTACATTACTTACACATGTTTTTTATGATTTTCCATAATTTTTCTTTGCATTGCTGCATCTTGCCTTGGCACAAATCTATATGATGATAAATATGTATGATCTGGATAATCTTCAGCAACATAATCACCACATGATGCTTGTACAATGTAACTAGCCATTAATGCAGCTGTATTATCATTACATTGTAAACTTCCACTTGCTAAATCTCGTTTTATTTGTAAACAAAAGAGATATCTGCATAAAAATCAAATAAAAGCCATGTAAGAAAAATTACAAAAAGAATATGATAAATTTATTTTTAGTTATTACCTTGTATATTCCTCTTCTAATTGAGCTGGATCTGGTGTATAAAATTTAACACAAAATCTAAGAACTGGATCAATCAATGATAGACCAACTTGACGATTCATTGGCTTTTCAAGATCTAACCAATATTTTGTATGTGTTGATGGTTCTTGATATTCAAGACCAAAATAATCAGCTTCTAGAAGATTTAATTGCCTACATACTTGTTCAAATAAAACTTTGCCTAATGCTTTGGCCTAATGAAAACAAGTAAAAAAAAAAACATAAATTGTAATAAATGTAAATAAAATTTCAACCCCGAATAATCGGTAGCTATAACTGTACATACTACATAGACATCATAATCAAAACAAATTACTAATTCTCAAATATACAAAATGTCTGCACTATTCAAAATGAACTTGTAATTATGTACACATAAAGATAATCATCTCATTTAAATTTATCCCCTTAAGGCAATTTCTATCACAATTTATATTATAATAAAAACAAAAAAATAAAAAAACAAAAAAAAAAAAAAATAAATAAATAAAAGACTATAAAACTGAATATTGAAAATTTACTAATTTTATTTTTCATACATAATATCCATGTATACATTGTATATAAAATATACCCCATTGGAATAGCCGATTAAGAAAATTCAGTTAAGAATAATTTGATTAAATTTGATTTTTATTTTATCATTTTCCTCTTTTTATACACTTCTTAATGATTATTTAACCTATTTTTTGAGTTATATAAAGGAGGCCAATTGCAAAAAAAAAAAAAAAAAAAAACATGAATACATGTGTATATGTATGTGCATAGAAATATTCGTAATATAATGAGAAATTCTTTTATTATGTACATCTGAATTATTTATGTAGGTATAAAATAATTTTGTTTTGGATCGCAATTGATCAGAAATTAAAAATTCAATTTATCAATTATTATTAGTCACGAAGTGTTTACAAAACGAATTTTTTTTTTACATGTCGTGCATATACTATACATAGATAAATGTATATACGCTTGATTTACTGAAATTTATTTAAGCAATTACATCTTAGAACAAAATCAATTAATTGTGTTACTGACATCTTAAATAAATTTATTAATGTAATTAAACGACAATCCGACAATCCTTGAAACAATTTTAACATATTAATGTGTTGTATGTATATATACATATATCACATAAAAGTATTAAGTACAAATTTTCCAAAATTTTCGTTAACCATATCATACATCAATGGTGTGGAGGATTTTAGACAAAGAGACACTTATTAGATACATATGAAAAATTGTCTTATGAGACACTGGGTGAAGGATATGTGGCGTGTGTATGAGGTTGCACGGTACCAATGGGCTATCTGGTACACGCCTTATTTCCTTTATCCGTTACACTGTAAGTATTGGAAAGTGTCTCATAACACAGTGTCTCTTCGTCTAAAACCCCATTGTAAGATTTTCATAAGTCTACAACTATGTTGTATATCTTTAATTTAGATTGCAAAAAAGAACATGCATGAAAACATTTTGTCGTTATCTTTTGTTTCAATTCACGTATTCGTTTTTTTTTTGTTTTTTGTTTTTTTTGTTGCTCATTAGAGTGTTTATTTTTTTTTATAACATAATGTAGTATTATTTTTATATGTGTATTTAAGAAATTGAAGAATACCTTTATCTATACGATATATCTGTTTACTATATTCAAACAAAATGAACATTAATATAAGGACATATTTATATGTTTTTGTTTTATGTACTTTTCTCAACAGAATACTTAATATTGTTAAAATTTTTAATTTTCCCTTGTTTCTCGTATCATTGTACTCTTTGTATGAAGAAGATGATGTGTTAAAAGTACTATATATGTAGATATATGTATGTCCATATACGTTAAAACCCTAGAAGCGTTATATAAAAGTCATACTGACTCATTTATACGCAAAAGAAATAATAATATCAAAAGTCTAAATTAAGACAAGACTGCAAAAAGATTTTAAATAAAAAACAAAAAAAAAAAAACACAAGTATTATTTTTTTAATGTTCGTTATTGTTTTAGATAATTTCTTTTATTTTTTATCAAATAATCAAAGTATGCTTATTATCTTAACGCTTTCAAATGAATAAAGGAAGATGAACAAGAACAAAAACATATTTTCTAAATGAGTGTGTTTTGTAAAAAAAAAAAATATTAAAAAAAATATTAAAAAAAAAATAAATAGAAAGAAAACTTAAAGATTTCCAACTGAGAAATAATCGTGGTGTGTAGTATATATAACAAAAATACTTTGATGTAAAATAAGCTATTGTTTAGTGATTACGATATGATACACACTAAACACCACTTGTGCTTCTGCAATTCTACATTGAGTGTTGTTTCATTTACGTGTATGTATGTATGTAAAGCACCATAGTGTTATACCACCCATTGCACGAAATTTCAATACGTAAACAATTATGATAAAAATAATAATTTTTGCCAGAATGTCAACACAATATAAATAGTATGTACAAACAAACTGATGATATAATAATGCGACAATTGCACATATTATATTGAAATTGGTACATTAAAAATTTATAATTTTAAGAATTTCATAGAATCATCTCAAAAAATCAACGTAATGATGATTAGGCCCTGGCTCACATTAAGCTATTGAGACAAAAGAGGAAGATGTTCATTTCATTTTATTTTTTCATTATTGTTTACGTATATTTTTCATTCTATATAATTTTATGATTTTTTTGTATTTTTCATTTCTTCTAGTTATTGAATTATCCATTCATATAGGATAAATTCAAAAATGCATCATTGCCTATATTTAATGCAATATTCAGACTTAAGATCATAAATACGCTGGATATCGCATCAAACAAGCAATGATGTATTTTTAAATTTACACTATATTTATTTTTGCTTTTATCCATTTCACCATAATTCAAAGTTCTTCTCTATTTTCATCATAAATTTTTTTTATTTATTTTTCTTGTTTTTATTATTTTTCCATTATAATATTCATTTCCTTATTTTATATGCTCCACAAAATATCAAATAATGATTACCTCAAAAATATGAGATAAAAGTTGAATGAACTGATAACAACCGGCATTCGTCATTATATCAGTTATATATACATATGTATGTGTACATTAAGAGGTGCATGAACATTGAAAACTCTTGAATATCATGGAAAATGAAATCTACGATTTTTTCATCACCATATCATCGTTGATTGATTATAATAAAAAGAAAATGACGGATCTGTTTTACATTTCATATTCATATGTTTTATAATTTTTTTTTTTTTTTTTTTAATTGAAAATCTTATATATAATAAAAATTGTGTACCTAAAGTTATTTTACAATTTAAATTTTTCACATGTTACTGTTAATTTTTCATTTGTATAGATTTTTTTTTTTTTTTTTTTTTGAATTTGTAAAATAAATTTAGTAACAATTTTATTGTGACATAAAAAAAAAACACAAGAATAAAATAATGTAAATGAATGAATTTTATAATTTTACACACATTTACATAAATGAATGAATTTTCACGCAATTGTTGGATTATGATATACATCAATGTACGTACGTACATTTTATATATTACAACGTTAAATTACTTAGTATTGCATTTCATGTGATAAAAAAAAATTACCATAGGCCATCACACTTCATTATATTAAATTATACCTACATATACTTATGTATATAATACTCAGTATGATGAGATGATGATGAAATTATGTAAGTTCATGTGCTACAATAAATTTTTCATCGTAAATGCATGCTATGATGATCTTTATTAATAGCATATGATTTATAAAAGGTAACACAATATTACAATCGTGTCGTATTCGTATAATATGAAAATGTAATAAATTAGCAAACAAATCTCGTTTGTAACAAATTATATTTCTATAAAAAAAAAAAAAAGAAAAATTTATATCTGATTTTTCAACCAGAAGACTGTTGAAAAATAAATAATAATTATCTGTATCATAACCACTACATCTCATTAAAATTTCGAAAAATTCAACATAAATAAATTGAACCATGATAAACAATATTAAATATAAATTACATTTTCATGTTTACTAAATGAAAATATGAAATATATCAATAATTAAAATTCAATTACTTAATTATGGTTCTTATTTTATATGAAGCATTTTATTTTTATATATCGTGCATGATAAAATTATAAAATCTACGCAATATTGTTTTTTTTTTTTTTTTTTCTAAAACTTGTCAAAAGTTTAAGTTTGAATATTTTAAAAATTACTTGATAATAAAATTGAATTTTATTTGTTTCTATTATATTGATCACGCGAAATTTTTATAAATTTTATGCTAATTAATTTATTTAATAAATTAGTTTCAATTTACAAACATCGTATACTCCATATATGCATGCTTAAGCAAATACTCATAATATCGTAACAAATTATTTAAGGTTTTTAAGTTTAAAAAAAAAAAAAATCTATACTCTATACACTAATTAGATGCAACTAAGGTCTTATGAAAATGAAATAAAGTAGTATCACTTTACTTCGCTGTATATTGGTATTAAAAAAAATTCATCTCATATTATATGATAACTTTACAGATTGTGATAACACTACTCGTGAGATAATCTTATTAAAAATTACGAGAAAAGAAAAAGGACACATGTACACCCATAAGACCTTAACTGCATTGAATTAATATATGGAGTATAGTTAATAAAGTAAAGAAAAATTGAAATTATAAAACACGAAAACGTTATTAAGACATTATTCAAATTTCAATTAATTATATGTTATACACATACATGCATACATATGTGTGTGTTTTATATCAAAGTAAAATGTAAATTAAATATATTTTACACATTTATACGGATTACAGTTGTTCCTTTGAATACATTCTGTATTATTTACTATACAGAAAAACTAAAAACTTTTGAATAAGAAGAGAAAATGTTTAATTGAAATTTATTTAAATTTTTGTGTTAATAATTAAATTAACTTTTTACCACCGTATGTGTTAGATGATACATACATATTTCGCATATATCGCATTCATAATTGAAAATTGCATTTTTCTTTGTAATTTTATTGTATTTGTGGGTAAGTAAATACACGTGTAAAACAGATAAGATTATTTTCTTAATTGAATTTTCCAAGTTTTTAGCTTTATAACTCTATCGTTTTATTAATTTTAAAAATTTCTTATATTAAAGCACATTTCAAAAACAAACAAAAATGAATACATGATTACGTAATTCAAAGTGAACTTAAATATTTCACAAATTAAATTGTGGATTTGTAATAATGTACTTGATACTCGTATGCATATAATACAAAAAAATTTGTCAATTTAATTTTTGGTTTTAAATTTTATAAAAGTTTTTTTTTTTTTTTTTTTTTCAAAACTTTAAATTTGTAAAATGTATTTTAAAATTTTCTTTTCTATTTTATCTTTTTAATTAAATAATGGAATAAATATTCTTTACGTTTATTCAAAAAAAAATGCTTTTCAATGTTTTGTATTAGTTACGCATGAATGCATAACATCTTATCAGTTATCATTCATTCATGTGATTTAATTTTTTGTTTTTTAAATTTTTTTCATTCAGAAATGTTCTATCTCAGATAAGAATCTCATTTTTTTTTTCTCGTATTATGTACATGTAGTATGTATGGTCATATATGGGAAAACATTTTCAACATAATAGATATAAATAAAAGTTATACGATAAAAGTTACTTTTCATTCTTATTCATACATTTGCCAATTCTATCAACAGTAAAGTGTACTAAAAAAAAAAAAAAAAAAAAAAAAAATCAGATAAGTAATATTTTATAACACTTAAATATTATTCAACATCATATTACTCAGATCTTCAATATCATATCATTTTAAAAAAATTTTTTTCTTTTTTAAATAACGTACATAAATGATAATAAAATGACTGTATGTATTTCATGTGCATACATATGAATACATTAATAGTAGTGTTGACAACATCTTCAATTTTATATGGTAATAATAACAACAACTTAATAAAAAAAAAAAAAATTTTTTTTTTTAAAGATAAATAAAGTGTAAAATAAATATGATGATAATGATAATAATGATAATATAAACTAACTGTATTTACATTGAATAGAATTTAAATACCTACATAAAGTAATTGACCTGAAAATATAAATTAACTTAAATCTTATTTAATTTTGACCTGATTTATTTTCATTATTTTCAATGTTTTAATGAAAATTTTATGTAAATATATGTAGAACACATTGATATATGTATAATTTGTATACGTAATGTGCAATGGAATATATGTACATATATTCATATAAATACGTATATTTATGGAGTATGGACAAATATTATGCATACATTTATGTACGATTTATATTCAAAGATATAGAAAATGTAAGAAGATTGTATTTGTGTACGTTCAATAGAAATCATAATGAAAAGGTGAAAGAAATCATATTTCCTTTCTTATCGTCTCCTTAATCATGTATGCATATCTACCATATTTTATCTAAGTAAAAACGATTAAATACATACAGGGTAGGTATGTTATGAGTATTTCAATGAACATTTTGAAATTATGAATGAATAAATAAATTCTGCTTTTATACAATAACGAATACAATAAAGAAAACTGAAATCAAAAATTAAATAATTTCCATATTTAATTTATTTTTTAATATTTAATTTTTTCATAGTACTACCCTGTGTATATATATATATCGTAACGTCTTTATACTATGTACATACATACATGTGTTAAAATATGAATGAATGACATGACATTTTAATGTAGACAGACTGCATATGTAAAACTAATTTAAATACATTTTTACTGTACATATGTACATATACATACCTAAGTATATATTAATATAATACTGAAAAAATTAATGATTCTGATCACGTTCTCCGGATTTATGTTCGTTCGTAATGAAAGTGTTATTGAACAATTACTTGTAATGATGAAAACAAAAAACGTATCTACATATGCTTATATATGCATCATAGGAGTGTTAATCAGCTAACTGATAATATTAATTTTAAATAATGAAATATTCGTACATAGAACAAAAATCACTGATAATCAAGTAACGTTTTTTTTTTTTTTGTTTTGTAAATAAACTACAATTTTCAACATTTGTTAATTTAAGGTACTGTATTCAATGTAAACGTTTAAGATTCATGTGAAAATTTCTAAGGATTCCACTATAACACAACAGTATAGGAAAAACATTTACAACTGATGTACATTTATTATACAGTGAATATGTTACGGAAAAATCATGAAGGCGTGGTTAGTATATAATAATATGTATGTATTAACTATCACCGGAAATTAAATTTATTCTTGTCAATTTTCGATTTCCTATTACCAATGTTTAGAAATACATGTATCCATTGTTTAAGTACTATATTGTATTTTTGTTTTTTTCTTTTTATAGACTTTTCAAATTTAATTGAGCTTTAAAAAATAACATTAAATTTAGGCCATTTAATGGATTATGACAAATCTAATTAAGAATTGATAAAATTTAGATTCAATATTTTCATTATCGATATTTAAAAAAGGGACAATGAAAAATATAAACTGAGCTGTTTAATACAAAATAACATGGCATCTGATAGATTTGTAATAAATTTTTGAAAGAAATTTACGTAATTCAAATGAAATTTTATCTATTAAATAATTCATACGTATAATATACTCTGTCCACTAATATTATACACTTAAGGTCTTATGAAGATTACTTAAAGTGGTACCATTTTACATCACTATGTATTGATATTCAAAAAATTCATCAGGATTTATAATAAAAGTTTCGTGGATTGTGGTAATACTGCTCGTGAAACAGTCTAATTGAAAATTATGAAAGAAAAAAAAAGACATATGTATTCCCATAAGAAGTGCATATTATTAGTGGACAGAGTATAGTAATTTTTAATATTTTTTTGTATCCATGATACACATAATACGTATTTTTAATGATATTTTCTTAGAACAAAACTAATCCTTTTTATTTAATAAATTCTATTAATCTTCGTTATGTATATACACATATACATATTTACTTTTTTTGTATTGTTTTAAGTTTTTCGAAAGAAAACTTTGAATTATTTCAATAAAATTATTTTTAAAATTATTTTCTATCTAATATTTTACCATATACATGACATAAAACAATAATATAAACCAAATTCTATTTTATTTAGAATAATTTCACTTCGAGAAAATAACATGAAAAACCATTTTTCTTTTATCTACATAAATAGAATAAAAACAAGAAAAAAAGAAAAAAAATAGAATTCCCTGAAATCCAAATATCAATAAAAATTTAGTCAATAGTACATATATAATGTGTACTTTAAAAGCACAAGAAAACAGATAAAATAAATAAACAATGATAAAAACAGAAAAAAAATAATACATGGAAAATTTCTAAGTTTATATATAATCAAATCACACATATGTACATACATTAAACATCCTAACAGAGCTACACAGCTGTTTTATACAATTCATAAAAATGTAGGTAAACATATAATGTGTTTGTACTATGTCCTTTATATATACATATGTATACTTAAGTAAATATATCTGGATATATAAAGAAAATTTATAAGTAATAATCTTTAATCTAGTATATATAGTATTTCCGTATTTCCAATATTTTCTCTTCTCTTGATAATATAAAAGAAAAATTCAAGTCAATAAAGTTTTCCTCTTATTTTTTCTTTATTTTTCATTTATTGCAAATATAATGTTGTATATATATTTACGTATATGTATGTTGCAATTGTATGAAAAATAAGAATTCTTAACATTTCATCTGTGTGAATTTTAAAAGATTTTCTATTTATATTCAATTTACAATTTTAAGTTGATTTTATATGTATTTACAACAGAAGAGTGATTTAAAGATTAAAAAAAAAATTTTTAAAAATTAAATTTTTCAATAACCAGAAAGTATTAATATAAAATAAAATTATATAAACAAAATTAAATTTATTTTCAATATGAACTTGTTTTAGCATTTAATGTTTTTTTTTTTTTTTTTTAGTTTTTAATTAAAAAAAAAAAAAATTTAATTTAAATTTTCAAAATTATTATTTTTAAAATAAAAAAAATAAATAAATAATGAATTTAAATTTCGCATGTATTAGAAGTAGAATTGCTACTTGAATTTTCTATAATTTTTTAAATAAAAATTTTTTTATTTTTTAATCGTAGATAAAACTTGTTATTCATATTTTTTCGAGCAAAACTTTAAACATTTATACAAATGTATGTGGAACAATGATCATTTAAAAAAGAGACCACCAATAAAAGATTACATTCTAAACATGTATAGTATATGTGAATGAGCTCATATATGTATTATATTAACAATATCAACTGTGTTTTACAGTCCATTGACCATGTTAGATTGCAACTATTTGAAGAAACATTGTAAGCACATTAAATTTATTTATTTACTGCAATTTATCTAACATAAATCATGGTAGATTCCTTGATTATATATATGTACATCTCAATTCTATATTAAGTAAAAGATATTTACAATTTCTTAAGAAATTTATACATAACTAGTTTATCCGTTAGATTTGATTATCTTTCTTATCAATGTTAATATGTTAAATGTATGTATATAAGAAGTGAATTGCACTCTATTCACAATACAAGCAGGTACGTACATATATACTCGTATATGTAACAAAACATCAATTGCAATGTGCTAATTGCATGACAAACTGCACCTTTCCATTATAAATGAATTGAACTCAAAATCTCAAAAATTATAATACAAGTAATATTGGCAAAAATTTATCCATACTTTTTATCCCCATATGTATGTGCATCATTTACCTGAGGTATTAAATAGCTAATATACAGTAGTTCATTTATAGTTTAAGAGGGTATCAGGTAATACGTGTTAATCAAGTAAATACAACATGTCTGTATTCTTGTCTATACATTTACATACATTTATTTTGTTTTAAAGATGTTTTAATTACATTTACAATTAAACATTTTTTTTTTTTTTTTTTTTTTTTTGTCAATTAAATCTATATATAACAAAACTGGATTTATATAATCATACGTTGAAATGAGTTCTTATTTTAATCTTTACAAATTTTTTTTTTATTTTTTAAACATAAGTTTATATTTAATTAAATATTACAAAAAAAAAAAAAAAAAACTAAAACAAAAAACTAAAAAACCGCTTAGGGTTAAATTATATACAAGGATGATATTTTATTAATAACACATCTGTCAATCATAATTCATCATTCATACATATATCGTCATCAAAATAATATCAATTTAATCAATTTGTATTTCATAGCAATTTATGACAATCATCATGACTTCAATTTATAAAATGAGATAAAATTTCAAATAATAATAATAAAAAAAAAATAAAAAAAATGGTCTAACCATTACAACACTCTCAAAAGATATCAATTTTATTGGCACTTTTTTACCCATGAACTTTCATTTTATACAGAATAATATTTTTATGTTTATCTTAACATAATTTTTTTTTTATTTTTGTATTTTATATTCCATACACTAATTCGATGCAGCTAAGGCCTTATAGGATTATATGTGTTTGTGTTTTTCTCTCATAATTTCTAATAAAATCATCTCAGGAGCAGTGTTACCACAATCTTTAAAGTTTTCGAGCAATATAAGATGAATTTTTTTTAATATCAATACACAACGACATAAAGTGGTCCTACTTTATGTCATTTTCATAAGACCTTAACTGCATCGAATTAGTATATGGAGTATAATTACTTGATTTTCGCTTGATTGTGCCACATCATACATAATATATTTAAATAAAAATGCATTTAATACAGCTATTTATAATGTACACACATTTTTAAATTTTGTTTTTATAGTTTATATATGTAGTTGAAATTTTGTTGAAAACTATAATATTAAACAACACGTCCGCCTGACCCAATAAAATCATCTGTATATGGTTGATTAAATTGATTAAGTGCAATGAACCATAATCAATATACATGTATTTCTAGTTTTCTTTTCATTTTACACATATGAATTGCATATGTGTATTTTTAACTGAAATTATATATGTATTTATCGTTTCTCTTTATGATTTATGATTAACATAAAAGTATCAAATTCGAACATTGCAAAATAAAATATTACGAAAAAAAAAACAAATTTTTGTTTTTTTTTTTTTGCTACATGTTTACATGAATACGACGACTATTACTTTTTTAAATATATTAGATACTTATTATGTACATCTTAAAGATGTATTAGGAAATTAAGAAAAAAAGAAAAGAGAAAAGAAAACACATGTAACCATTTTAGAATGTGTACATAATTTTACATAACAAAATTAGGTGTATTTTCAAAAGTCTCATTCCTTTCAATATTTAACAGTTAAAAGTAAAAATTGAAAAACACCCATCCACCCACTAAATTGATTGTAATTTTTGTAACATGTACATATACATACATATTTATTTTATTTTTATCATGTTACTATAAAAAAAAAATAAAAAATAAAAAACAAAATTTGAATGCAAAATTTTTAATACATCAAAATACAATTTCGTTCTTTATTTCTTTTTTTTTTTTTTATTTAAATTTATCTCATGTCTATACGTAATTTATTGCTTTTTAAAGGACGCCATATAGTCTGTTTTTAATATGTAAAATATTCACATGAATGAATGTAAAAAAAATTATTTATTTAGGAAAAATTCTGGGAAACTGAAAATATTAATATATATACATTGACATACATTGGAAAATACAAACATGGAAAACATGAAAATATAATATTGCGGAATTTAATTTTGAAAAAATGTCCCTTTAAAAAAAGGTCATCTTTAATTTTTTTTATTCATCAATTTAATGATTAAAGAAAATTTCTATCAAGTTATTCATGGTCTTAATAAAATTTTATTAGAAAGGTTTGTTTAAGTTTTAGAAGACAAAAAAAAAAAAAAATTGTCGT